>CM062817.1:1922301921-1922776399 GCA_031772625.1 Pinus tabuliformis | reverse complement strand
AAATTCCATTTTCATATAGGTTTTTAGAAGCTAATTTTCCATGTTTTAATTACAGGAAAACACAAAAAACCATCATTAATAATGGCTTAAATGTTTAAATTCTTGTTTAAAATAAGGGAGATGTGTTACACAATAAACATTTACTTTATCGTTTCTAAAATGCACGAAATGTCGACAATAACCATACAATATAAACAAAATCACAAGGGATTTCCGAATAAAAATGGATATAAAACAAGACAAAAAAAGACCTAATAGTTGCTGGACAACAGAACTCCCGAAGAAATATTCACTCTGAAGAAACCTCATTTAGATCATCTCTGAATCTTTGGGTGTCCCGTATATATTCATATACCAAAGGACAAAAGAAAGAAGTTGGATTCTATTGAGCATTAGAAAAGGTATGTAATTGCCACTTATTTCGTTATCTTTTCCTTTAATTCATAACTTCTTTACATTATGAGATGGGCATATGATGAAGGATTATGATAAAGTTTAAGAGATTTGTGAGTAACGTAAAATGACTAATTATTACCTTTTTCTATGTAGAAAATGAAGAAAATGGAAGATTGCCATTTCAGAGGAAAAGACAAGGCAAAACCAACTATTGTCCCTTTGACAGGGAACCGCATCCAGACGAGGCAATCCAGATCGGAGCGCATGAGCCAGGAAAAGGAAGAAGAAATGCCATATCAGCACAAGAGGACAAAGAGATAACTGAAGGATAACGATATGGTGAATCCCTCAGGATCCTTTGATCTTGAGGGATCGCTACCTTAAGAATATTTGTATCTTTGGTATTTCTACATGGCCACTATAAAAAGGGACAGCGCTGCTAGCCCAAGGGGTGGATTATTGTTGTTTTATCGAATTTGTTGTTGCAAACTGAACTTTGATCATCAACTCTCTTTAAAGAGAAATTACTGTAACTCTGTTTCCATGATTAATACATAAACTCTATTGTTGTTCTGTCTTTGATTCTATAGTAACCGCAACAGTGCGTCCCTGGTGGCTAAGGGCTCGGCCCTAGTGGATCACTTGCTTTCTGTACCATTATTTTCCAATTCCAAGTCTTTTGTGGTTTGATTTCTTTTACTTGCTTCATTCAGTAATCTGTCATTCCTTGACATTTCATTACTGGCTCTATTATATTTAATTCATATTTGAATAGTAAGGTTATCATTTGCAACTAAAATGTTATGTTGTTCATTCTGAAATCATATGGCATTGTTGTTCCTTTACAGATTGACATTACTCTGTAACATTGTTGTTCCTTTACAAATTGACATTACTATTCGTTTACAGAATAACATTGTTGTTTATTTATAGATCAGTATTGTTGTTTATTTAGCTACAGTTTACCTCTAATTGTGGTTGTTGTTCATTCGAGTTACTGTTCCATTGCAATTGCAATTGTTGTTCCTTTATAACCATGGTTAATATTTATTATGCTAAACTCGGATTATTGGTTCCATCATTATAGATTCGTTGTGTGTTAACATTTGATTTAGTTCATTGTGCAGTTACATCTGATTTAGTTCGTTATTCAATATTTCGTAGACTTACTTGAGTTTGTTGTTCCATTCTTGGTTTGTTGTTCAAATCATTTCCTAGTTAAAGATTGCTGCTCAATTCCTTTAGATTATGATTGCTGCTTAATTCATTCCTGTAAGTTAAAGCTTTGTTGTTCGATCTTTTCAATACATTAGTTGTTGTTCCCTTTTATGTTAATTGAATTATCATTTCAAGTAATTTCTTTAGTGTGAACAGAATGATCTACAACTGTAGTGAACATTGACTATTGTTGTCTAGTTCCCAGATTGGAGATCTTCTCTTTGATTGCTTTTCATTTGCATCAGTTTACAAAGGAAAGAGTTATCATTACTGCATCCTTGACTGATGAGTGTTGTAGTTTCTTAAATGAATGATTTAGTTACAAAGCATTTCAATTTCTTGCCATCACATTTAGAGTTTGTTTTCCAGCATTTATTTACTTTTGTAAAAGCACTATGCTACTAGCATTACTCTGGACAAGTGACCACCTCAAGATGAGTACACTCTTGAGATAACAAATTGTACCTAGATTGATAATTAATGTAAGGTAAATAGAGGTTAAAATGACCCTTTTTACTGCTCAACATTTTGGCATCGTTGCCAAGGAAGAGTGTAGACATTTGTTTCTTTTGAGAGTAGTGTAAGTACCTACTAGGAGAGAATTGGGTTTTAAAAATGGAAGGTAAGAACCTGCATACAGAGCATGTAACAGCCCTGGTCCCCCACCCGCTTTCCTCCAAATTTGTTATTATTTTGGGTAGAAATCAGCATTTGATTTGTGTGCATGACTAAGCAGAAAAAGCCTTAAAAGAATCCTAAACCTCTACCCAAGCCTAATAAAGTTAAGGGGTCGATGACCCTGGGCCAATCGACCTTTATAGACAAAATTATTAAAAAAATCAGAATCTCAGCCTTTAATAGGACCTAGAAAAGTTGCTTCTAGACAACCTGCTATTTCCCTTCAGGCCACAGGATCACCATCTGTAGCCTTTGTTGAGGTGCACAACCAAACAGAGGAGCAGGATTTTCAAGAAATTGAGAATTCTAGCCCAAAATCATTGTAAGAAGGGAACCTTAGTAATCCCTGTGAAGGGAGAGGAGAAACAGGGCAAACTGAAGAACCAAGATCTCCTCTTGGAATAATTTAGCCATTAAGTAGCCCAAATAAGGGAAGTGCTGTAAAAATCATCCAGAATGAAGTTGAAGAACCTCAAGAGCTAAAATCCCCCCAGACATTAGGAACTCTCATCATCCCAGACAAAGGAAGTGTTGTTAAGGCCATTCCTGCTCCGTCTAACTAGCCTAGGAATACCCTCCTAGAAATCCCAAAAGGTTATTGGCACATATTTGACCAAATGGCCCAGAACCAGCAAACCCCCCAAATTTCCACACTGCAATATCCCATTGTAGATAATGCAGTTAATGCACCTATGAAGGCAATTCCTCTCCAGCACATCCCTACATTCCATGGCCTAACATCAGAAGACCCAGATGCATTTTTGTTTGAATTCGATGTGTTGTGCAGGGGATATGACTATACCACCGATCCCCAAAAGCTAAAACTATTTCCCTCTACATTAAAAGGAGTTGTTTTACAATGGTTTATGGGGTTAGGTGGAGGTGTTATAAATGACTGGGATCAGATGAAAGGTGCCTTCCTAAAGAAATATCAGGATTATTGTAGTTCTAGAGAGTTAAAGGATGAAATATTTCAGATGGTAGCTAGACCTAATGAGACACTAGAAGAATATGTTGAACGTTTTCAGTATAATCTTCAAAGATCTCTTTATGCATCATTACCCTTACCTGACAATGTATTAAAAACAACATTAATTAAAGGCATGAAGGAACAATGGATTGAAACACTAAATATTATGGGAAAATGAGACATCTATCAAGAAGATTTTGCTAACATATTGATTTATGTATCAAGAGCTCACGAGGAAGCACAAGGCTAAAACCAGCGGAACATGATAGGTTTACAAGAGACAACAAGAACTTTGAGAAGGAGTAACTTGCGCAGAAATCAGAAATTTACTGGAGAATTTTAAAACTGATATATTGGGGACTCTGACAACGCAGCTCGATATTATGGAAGAAAAATAGAAACAAGCGGAAGCAGAGTAAAATCTGGCAATATTCTATCCCAGATGCAAAAAGAAACACAGCCACAAAGAGTGCCCATTAGATGCAGTTCAAGTTTGCGCTATTTGTACAAAAGACCACTCTACGGAGAGCTACCCCTCACTTCTTGGTTTGAAAGCAGTATACAAAGAAGCGGAAGAAGAACCAGAACCGGTGTACCTACTTAATCAATGCCGTCAATGGCAGCCGTGGCAATCAGGTATGTTCCCCGATCCATCTTCTTCTTTCCAGCCTTTGCAATATCATGCTCAGCAATATAATACAATGTGGAAAAATCAACCTCCCTTCTCAAATTGGTCACAACAACCATTTCCTTCATCATCACCATGGCCGAATCAAGCAAGCCAATCTAATTGGCCAAATTTTCCCTACGCTCCACCATATTGGCAAAACAATGCATATCCACACAATGGTCCCCTCCCACTTTGCAGAGTCAAGCCTGGCAGAAAAACTGGCAAAGATAGATGAATTAGCCAGTAGGAACCATTCCAATCCCTCAACCTACACTGCCAGCACAAAAAAACCCCAATCCAACTTAAGACCACAACTCTCTGCCCAACCCAACCCGAACCCAAATAACAGACCGGCTCAATTTGTTCAAATAATTGAAACACCAGAACTAGAAACCGATCTAAATGAGTGCAACGACCTTCAATTAAGGTCTGGACGCATTATAGAAACTGAGGGAGATAAAAATGTTGAAGTTGAAAATCAGTTACCCGCAGAACAACGATTACAAGAAGAAGATGTGGTTAGACAGACTCATGACCAAGCAACCACATCTTCTCCCCCATTCCCAGAACGATTAATCATACCACACCCTATAGAACATCCTGACTTTGATATTCTGGGAGAACTAAAGAATTTGTACATAAAAATCCCACTCCTTCAAGCTATCCAAGATATCCCAATATATGTAAATGCCATCAAAGAGCTATGTATAAAAAAACCAAGGAGGAGAATAATAGATAACCCAACAGTCCAAGTATTTGGCACCCTATCTGATCTATTATCAGGAAGAGAAGCACCTGTCAAATATGAAGACCCGGGAAATCCAATAGTGACAGTGAAAATCAATGGACAAACCTTTTCAAATGCCTTAGTTGATTTAGGGGCTGCAATTAATATTTTAACAACCACCACTTGTCAAAAACTGGGCATTACATCAGTAGAACCAACTTCTACCTTATTAGAACTAGCTGACCGATCAGTGGTTAGGCCAAAAGGTACACTACATGATTCCATGGTCTCCGTTGATTCCTGGGAATATCCTGCCGACTTTCTGATAATAAACCCCAAAAACCAACTTGATTTACATCCGTTAATTTTAGGCAGACCTTGGCTTGCGACTGTTGATGCTTACATTAGCTGTCGAGAAGGCAATATGACCATAACTAGAGGGAGTAACATCAAGAATTTAGCCCTATACCCTCCAGCCCAGCCAAGTGTAACAATAATAAAAACTAACAAACATCATGTATCATACCTCACCGAAAATATTAGATCCCCATTAACTATAGAAGATGCCCTCGATTTTAAAGATCAAACAGAGGATGATGTTATTAACAACTTCATTAACCAAGCTGAATCTAGATCCCACGTACAATGTCACATGATAGAGGAAGCATTTGATAATGAACTAGAAGAAGATCCTCTCAAAGACACTCATGACCAGATGACACCCACTACGTCTGTTTCAAATAGAAAAACTATAGAGATTGAGCTAGGAAAAACTTTGAACATCAATAATAACCTGACTCCTGAACAAGAAGAGAAACTGGTGCAACTACTGAGAAAATACAAGGAAGCTTTTGCATGGGATTATCTGGACATGAAGGGAATCAATCCCCAACTATGTACCCACTACATTTATACAAAAAATGATGCAAGACCTATTCGCCAACCCCAATGAAGACTTAACCCTCACCTGAAAGACATTGTGAAAGCTGAACAACAAAAACTTTTGGATGTAAACTTTATTTATCTGATCTTCGATAGCAAATGGGTCTCTTCGCTAGTAGTGGTGCCAAAGAAGAATGGAAAGTGGAGGATTTGTGTAGGTTATAGAAATTAAACAAAGCAACCCAGAAAGACCACTTCCCCTTCCGTTCATTGACCAGGTATTAGATACATTAGCAGGAAAGAAATTCTTTTCTTTCTTGGATGGCTTTAGTAAGTACAATCAGATTCAGATTGTCCTTGAAGACCAGGACAAAACTACTTTTACTTGTCCTTGGGGAACGTTTGCCTACAGATTCCTACCCTTTTTCCTATGCAATGCCCCTGACACATTTCAAAGGGCCATCCTCGGCATATTTTCAGATTTAATAAATGAAGGGCTCGAAGTATACATGGATGATTTCACACCATACGGAGATGATTTCGACCCAGCACTAGACACATTGGAAAAGGCACTGCAACGATGTATCGCCACCAGGCTCTGTTTGAGCCATGAAAAGTGCTATATGATGATGACTGAAGGACTCATCCTAGGTCATTATATCTCAGCGGCTGGAATACAGGTAGATTCGGCCAAAATTCAAATAATTTTTATAATACCTACTCCTACCACACAGATAGAGGTACGTAGTTTTCTTGGATTTTTAGGTTATTATAGGAAATTTATAGAACATTTTTCTCAAATAGTTGCACCTCTATATGCACTAACAGGGAATGTTGATTTTGTTTGGACAGATAAATGCGACCGTGCTTTTGAGGATCTAAAAAATCTTGTGTCAACAACCCCAGTGCTCAGAGGTCCAAATTGGGACCTGCCATTTCAAATTTCATCAAATGCTTCGGACACAGCTATTGGAGCAGTCCTTGGGCAGGAAGAAGACAAAAAACCATATGAAATCTATTACATTAGCAAGAATTTGTCTCCTACTGAGCTAAACTATACTGTTACTGAAAAAGAATTTTTAGTTGTAATACATGTTGTAAATAAATTTAGGCATTATATCACTGGATATCTTATTGTTTTATATACAGATCACTCTGCCATAAAATATTTAGCAAATAAACCAATTACAAATGGTAGAGTAACAAGATGGTTGATTTTATTGCAGGAATTTGACATCACAATAAAAGATCGACCTAGGAAAGAGAATCCTGTAGCTGATTTTCTCTCACGAATGCTGAAGCCAGTGGACGCAGTAGTAGTCGAAGATCAATTTCCAGATGAACATTTATTCGTTGTTACTGTCAAGACACCCTGGTATGCTGATGTTGCAAATTATTTAGCAGTAGGCAAATTACCAAAACATTTGACCCCAATGAATGAAAACAGATTGTTCAACATAGTACCCGATCTTCTTGGATTGGGGGCTACCTATTTCATACAGGGGCAGATATGCACATTATAAGATGCGTCAGTGAAGACGAAATATTTAACATTCTGAAAGCCTATCATGACGGACCTTGTGGCGGACATTTCGCAGATCGAAGAGCAAGTCACAAAGTTTTGCAAACAGGGTATTACTGGCCCATAATCTTCAAATACGCGAAGAATTTGTTCAAGCCTGTGACAGTTTTCAAAGAGCAAGATGCCCTGGACAGTCTGACGAAATTCCTTTGAACCAATAGCTAGTAATCGAACCATTTGAGCGTTGGTCACTTGATTTTTTTGGTCCGATCAACCCCTAATCAAACCAGAAAACATATATTTTGGTAGGAACATAGTATGTTACCAAATGGGTTGAAGCAGAGGCACTTCCAAGAGCTACAGAGAACTCTGTCATTCATTTCCTGTTCCAAATATTTATGTGATATGGCCTCCCAAGAGACATAATCACAGACAGAGGACCACAGTTTGCAGGTAATAAAATTGCTACAACATTAAAAAAACTATCATATTCAGCACAAGATTACCACTCCGTATCACCCATAGGCAAATGGCCAAGTAGAGAGCACGAATAAAGTCATAGAGGCAATATTAACAAAAACCATTGTGTCACACAGAGGTAACTGGGCTACAAGATTGTCGGAGGCCTTGTGGGCATACCAAATAATGTGGAGAAACACCACTAGTTATTCACCATATAAGCTAGTATTTGGAAAGGAATCCATCTTTCCAATAGAGTTCGAAATACAAATGCTAAGAACAACGCAGGAAGTCGGTCTAGATTTAAATGAGGTCCAGAATAATAGACTACAACAAATCAATGAGCTAGATAAAAGGAGGCTCTCGACTCTTCAACATACTGCATTAATCCAACAACAGAGAGAAAAATGGCACGAAGCCCTCATCAAAGAGAAAATCTTCCACGAAGGAGATTGGGCACTCCTATACGATTCCAGGTTTCAGGATTTTCCAGGAAAACTTCAGACTCGTTGGCTGGGACTGTATGAAATCCAAAAAGTGCATGATAATGTCACTATTACTTTGACTACTATTGACGGATCTGGACATACCTTTAAAGCAAATGGCCACTGAGTTCGACTGTACCACAAATCACTTACTCGGGAATCCTTCTACTAGCAACTCCAGGAAGATTCTGACATGCAGATTCTGGCTGAGGAAGAGAACTCTTCCTCGCCTTCGGTTCACTAAGTAATTTGATTGCTTTTAAATTTTGTACATAACTTTTTTTGTTTTGTTTGTGTAAATTACTTTATGTACAGATTTCTACATTTCTGCAATTTTTTTACATTTTTTTGTTCCTTTCCGAAGGAACAGCACTTTCACTGCTTTGTTGTTCCTTTTTGAAGGAACAACACTTTTTGCATTTTGTTGTTCCTTTCTGAAGGAATAGCACTTTCGCCATTTTTTTTTCTTTTTCTAAGGAACGACACTTTCACGTTTTGTTGTTCCTTTCCGAAGGAACAGCACTTCCGCATTTTTGCTATTCCTTTCCGAAGGAACAACACTTCCGCATTTTTGTTGTTCATTTTTGAAGGAACAACACTTTTGTTTTTGTTTTTCCTTTCCGAAGGAACAGCACATCCGCATTTTTGTTGTTCCTTTCCGAAGGAACAACACTTTCGTTTTTGTTGTTCCTTCAGAAAGGAACAGCACATCCGCATTTTTGTTGTTCCTTTCCGAAGGAGTAGCACTTTCGTTTTTTTGTTGTTCCTTTCCGAAGGAACATCACTTTCATTTTTATGTTGTTCCTTTCTGAAGGAACAACACTTCCGTTTTATGTTGTTCCTTTCCGAAGGAACAGCACTTTCGTTTTTTGTTTGTTCCTTTCCGAAGGAACAGCATTATTGTTTTTGTTGTTCCTTTCCGAAGAAACATCATTTCCGCATCTTTTGTTTGCACTTGCTTTATTTGTTTTCCCGATTAAGGAACAGTTGTTGTTCCTCTCAAGGAATAGTAGTTTCGAATATGTTTTTTTCCTTTTCTTGCGGTTTTTGTGTGCAAATATTCTTTTGTTGTCCCTCTAAAGAAATAGCAGTTGTTCCATCTAAAGAACAACACTTTTTGAGTGCATTTTTCTTCTTTTTGTGTGTATGTGTGTTTCACCATTTAGAGGATTTTTGTGAGCAATGGTCATTTAAGGTATAGCTATACATTTACGCAAGAATACAGAAACTAGAGAATACTGAAATCTACAAATCAAAGAAAAATCGTTATCTTTAAAAGAAATTGCTTTGAATTGATAAGAGAAAAGAGGAAAGGACACAACTATTTATGTCACTTTGTTGTCTTTATTTTCACTAATACCAATGTGATTGATTATTTTTATCATGATGGTTCTTTCTAAATCCCCATAATTCTCTTTGATAATTATTATTGAATAAGAATAAGGGCATATTTTCCTCTGTTGAGGTGTTCAGACTTCTTCCACCATCCTTACTCTTAAGAGTGTTGAGCCACCCTCTATATACAAATAGGAAAGTGTTATATAAAAGAAAAAAGAAAAAGAAAAGATACATATCTATATGATTACTAACATGATTTTTCAGATGAAGGATAGGGGGTCTCATTAAGAGCCAGCCTACCATGATCATAAGGAAGAAAGTGAAGTGGCATTCCCACTATGGCCACCACACCAAGGATATGAACCAAGAGGCACATCAGAAAAATAAAAAAGTCCTTTGAACAGGAGGTCTCATCACGAGCCGGCCTGCCCACCTTTCACTCCTTCCTAGTGAATGGCATTTTGATTCATCTGGTTACCAAGCCAGCACAATGGCCTCCATTTTGACATTGCACAGTACTTTCCTAGGCATACACAAAGGATTATGGTTCCAAGGGTGAAATAAGCAACTTTGTCAAGGTTATGGATATCTGGGGCAACAGAGCTCTGTTGATAGTATTGAAGTCATATTTCTTATACACCAATAGTCATTATAAACCCTTCGTCTTATATCTTTATAGTGATTTCAAATGAGATTGTCATATATCCCTTTCGAACCTTTGATACATGAAAATCATTTACAAATCAATCATGATGGTTAAAGTGGATAATGACCGCATAAGAACTTTTATTCACGTCAACTTTCATATCCTTCATTTTTCGCATCATATCATGGCATTTCCATATTTATTAGCGATTTCCATCATACGCCTCGACTTTGATAATCTGCTCATTTTTGTAAACATGTCATATATCTATACGATGTTCCTTTATTCCACTGTACAATTGTAGCTGAGCATGCTGCTATTTTATTTGACAACCGAGGACGGCCTATCACATTACAGGGGGGCGTGGGTGATCTCCATAATTCACCGGCATACGTGTCAGCTCATTATTCGGAGGTATTATGACTGCACCAAAACTCGGGAATAGCAAGTCTAACGGTATTTTGTTTCCCAATATGCATGGCTTGTTGTTCCAACGCCATTTCCATGTTTTGCTCTGCAAAAATTACCAATGAGCTAAAAATTTAAATAGCTTTTGTTCCATCATCTTCTCTGTGGTTTCTTAACAGTGAGCTAAAAATTTGAACAGCTTGTTGTTCCATCGTCGTCTCTGTGTTTTTACAGTGTGCTAAGCGTGAACAAGATGGGAGGAAGATCAATTTGTAGTGAGCCACAGGTGTTAATGGTCTCTGATACTGCATGAGAAATCTTAGCAAGGGTAGGATGGATAGCCTACCTTAACCGTCTATAGCAATCTAACGAGACGGTGGCAATCGAGTTTCTGCAGAATTTGCAGGAAAATCATTCCATGGTGAGAGGGAGATAGATAGCAGTCACAGATGACATAATTGCTGAAGTTTTGGGACTGCTAGCCACTGGACCTGTGTGGACTCTGAAAAAGGTGAGACTGTGAGATGCCATAACCATCTTCCGGGATGAAGGGCAGAACCTTATTGTTAAAGGAAAAGGAGTCCTGCCGGCAACCCTGGGAGAGCCTTGGGCAGAATTGGCGAGAATTATCCAAAGCTACATCACTTGTGATGGCAGAAAAGATGTGGTAAGACCACGCCATCTCAAACTATTAGCCGTGTTAAAGCAAAAATGTGTTGTGAATTTTCCTACGTTCTTAAATTTTTTATTACATGATGTTGCCCGAAGCATGAGAAAATCTCGCCATGTAGAGTCAGTAGTAAGCCATCATGGTTTAATTTGGTTGATAGTCAGTTACAGTCTAGCCCAATAGTAGAGTAGTTGGGAAGAATTTATTTTCTCGATAGATGGGGGACTGGCCTTGCCAGCCCCAAAACGAAAACATATTGCTAGCACATCGAGTAGACCACCGAAACGAAGACAATCTATCAGATTGGCAAGGAGCAGAGGAATGCTAGGAAATTCCTAGGGAAACATTAGCCAGCCTGTGGAAATACATGATTCAGAAGACAAACAACCCCCACAACTTGAAGGTGGGGAAAATGAATAAGAATTAGAGGGAAACGAAGAAGAAGAACCAGAGGAGAAGACGAAGCAATCCGGTCAGGAATAAGAGGAGGAAACAAAGCAACGCAGCAAAATTCCACTGCAAAACCCTCTGTAAGAAGATGAATTGGCCCAAATTTTGGCCAATATGGGTGAGTATGTCCAACCTCATAGTCCACTCAACCCCCATACCGAAGAAGGGCCGCAGGAACACTCTGCTCATGATAAAAGTGCATCCGAGGAAATGTGTGACGAGGAGGAAGAAGAAGAGGATCATTCTGCTCATGATAAGAGTGTATCTGGGGAGAAGAGTGACGAGGAGGAGGAAGAAGAACAATCTGTTCCTAGTCAGAATACACCCGAAGAATTGCATGATGAAGAAGAGGTAGAAAAAGAAGCTGCCCAGGAGACAGCAAAACAAACCAGGGTTTCCACCCCTGAAAAACCTGATCAACTAAACACTGAGGAGGTGTTCCAAGAAGGAAACATGGAAATTGGCCAAGGCAGAGGTACAATACCTGAAGTACAAAGCCTAGGCCTGAGAAAAGAAATGGCTATTCCTTATAAGAAAATAGATGAAATTAAAAAATTGTGAAAGGAACAGCAGAGATTGCTTAACATAATTAAGCAACTTCGACAACAAATAAAAGTCTTAAAAATGGGGAAGAACTCAAAAGGAACCTCTGGGGAAAAGTGTGCAACCACCCAAGAAAAACCCCATAAGAAAAAGACCAAGAGGACTCAAGTCAAACCTGTTATTTAGAATCGCAAGGAACAGCATTTGGTTGTTGCAAATGCAGAATCACAAACGGACAACACACTGGCCTATGATAAGGAAGTCTAGACAGACCGAATAGTCCATGAGAAGGAAACTCAAACCATAAAAACTAGATGTCACAATAAGGAGATCCAAGTAGATCTCTAGCCCAAAATTGTCATGATGGATAATGACCCGAGGATAGTAACTCTGCAAAAAGATTTGGCACAAGCCCAACAAATGATAGAGAAACTCACAGAGGAAACTGTTCCTCAAGAAAAATATCAGAAGTTACAACAACAGCTAAAGAACATCAATGCATCGGAAAGCCAAGCCTTCGATGGATGGCGAAGGGCAGAGGAAAAAGTAAAAAAGGTAACCCATAGACTAGACACAGTTATAAATCAAATGGATACCTTATGTTCTCTGTATAATGATGTTCTAGCATGTAGGGCACCATGGTGAAAATATGATTTGTTTTTTATGGAAAGATATTTACAATTGAAAATTAAGGCTGTCAAGGCAGGAGTGCCTATAGAGATAAAAACCATTGATGATTTCATAAACTGTTGTAAGCATTACGGGGTGAAAGTTCAGCAATTATTATGTGAATTTTATTTGCACAATATTGTGTTAGATGGAGAAATAGAATAGAACCCTAGCCCTTTTGTGGGTGATGTCCAACTTCAGGCATTTATTTCTTTTGGTGTTAATCAGATAAGGTGGCTTAAAGCGTACAATGTCTTCCAGAGACAGGAGAATGGGTTAGATTTGCGGGTAAGGGGTGAACCTAGAGACCCACTGCAATTACGAAATAAACATAGGAGCTTAATGAGAACTCAAGGTGTGATCCAGACATTGGGACCTATTCACATAGTAGTCTTCCGACAAGGGGTAGAATACTTCCTAACCATCAAAGACCTTGCCATAGCAGCAGCCAAATTCCGATACCAAAGTTCTAATCAGAATATCCAAAACAGAGAACCATTCAATTATGAGAATTTTAAGCTAGTTGCTGACCGCTTGGTTATCTATGGTGACCTCATCTTGAGAGAAGGCCCGTCTTGGTTAGGCTGTAGGTTCCGAAGTCCAATCATTTGGTATCCTGCACCAGGGTATAGAGCCTTATATGAATTGCCTGAAGGTCATACAGGGCATATTTTTGAAATCTTATCAAAGAATCATGGTTGTAGACCACCGACTGAGAATCCTTCTCTAGCCTATTACCTAACTGCCTTGCATGTCAATTACAATGTTTTCATGAGGGCATGAAAAAGAGTAAGCAGGGGGGTGTGTTGAGCATTAGAAAATGTATGTAATTGCCACTTATTTTGTTATCATTTCCTTTAATTCATAACTTCTTTACATTATGAGATGGGCATATGATGAAGGATTATGATAAAGTTTAAGAGATTTATGAATAATGTAAAATGACTAATTATTACCTTTTTTTATGTAGAAAATGAAGAAAATGGAAGATCGCCATTTCAGAGGAAAAGACAAGGCAAAACCAACTGTTGTCCCTTTGATAGGGAACCGCATTTAGACGAGGCAATCCAAATCAGAGCGCATGAGCCAGGAAAAGGAAGAAGAAACGCCATATCAGCACAAGAGAACAAAGAGATAACTAAAGGATAACGATATGGCGAATCCCTCAGGATCCTTTGATCCTGAGGGAGCGCTACCTTAAGAATATCTGTATCTTTTGTATTTCCGCCTAGCCACTATAAAAAGGGACAATGCTACTAGCCCAAGGGGTGGATTATTGTTGTTTTATCGAATTTGTTGTTGCAAACTAAACTTTGATCATCGACTCTCTTTAAAGAGCGATTACTGTAACTCTGTTTCCATGATTAATACATAAACTTTGTTGTTGTTCCGTCTTTTATTCTGGACTAACCGCAGCAGTGCGCCCCTTGTGGCTAAGGGCCTGACCCTAGTGGATCACTTGCTTTCTGTACCATTATTTTCCAATTCCAAGTTGTTTTTCGTTTGATTTCTTTTACTTGCTTCATTCAGTAATTTGTCGTTCCTTGACATTTCATTTACTGGCTCTGTTATATTTAATTCGTATTTGAATAGTAAGGTTATCATTTGCAACTGAAATGTTATGCTGTTCATTCTGAAATCATATCGCATTGTTGTTCCTTTACAGATTGACATTACTGTATAACATTGTTGTTCCTTTACAGATTGACATTACTGTTCGTTTACAGAATAACATTGTTGTTCATTTATAGATCGGTATTGTTGTTTATTTAGCTACGGTTTACCTCTAATTGTGGTTGTTGTTCATTCGGGTTACCGTTCCATTGCAACTGCAATTGTTGTTCCTTTATAACCGTGGTTAATATTTATTATTCTAAACTCGGATTACTAGTTCCATAATTATAGCTTCGTTGTGTGTTAACATTTGATTTAGTTCATTGTGCGCTTACATTTGATTTAGTTTGTTGTTCAATATTTCGTAGACTTACTTGAGTTTATTGTTCCATTCTTGGTTTGTTGTTCAAATCACTTGCTAGTTAAAGATCGTTGCTCAATTCCTTTAGATTACGATTGCTGCTTAATTCATTCATATAAGTTAAAGCATTGGTGTTCGATCTTTTCAATAGATTAGTTGTTGTTCCCTTTTCTGTTAATTGAATTATCATTTCAAGTAATTGCTTTGGTGTGAAAAGAATGATCTGCAACTGTCGTGAACATTGACTATTGCTATCTGGTTCCCAAATTGGAAATCTTCTCTTTGATTACCTTTCATCTGCATCAGTTTACAAAGGAAAGAGTTATCATTACTGCATCCTTGACTAATGAGTGCTACAGTTTCTTAAATGAATGATTTAGTTACAAAGCATTTCAATTTCTTACCATCACATTTAGAGTTTGTTTTCCAACATTTATTTATTTTTGTAAAAGCACTATACTACTAGCATTACTCTTGACAAGTGACCACCTCAGACAGAGTACACTCTTGAGATAACAAATCGTACCTGGATTGATAATTAATGTAAGGTAAATAGAGGTTAAAAAGACCCTTTTTACTGCTCAATAGATTCATCATTCTTGAGAGGAAAATTTGTTGTCTATAGCAACTCCTCTAAGGCTTATAGAATCTACATAAAGGAAGGAAACCATATAGAAGCAAGTGCATGTGTCATATTTGATGAGAGTGTTGCATTCAATAAATCTAAGGAACTTCCCATGGACTCTGATAATGAAGAACTTACAGTATTTGAAGCAACAGTTAATAGGGAAGAAGAAGAATCTCGTCATGAAGATGAGGGTCCCATTGAACCCATTCAACCCATGGTCCTCCCCGAATCAAGAAAAATATCAAATTGGTTGAAATATACACTACTTGATGCATAAGGTAATGGGGTAGAAAAAGTCTCAATTAGATAAAGCAATAAACCCAAGAGATATTTTGGGTATGTTGTATACATGAAAAAACTAATAGAAGCATAACCATCCACTTTTGAAGACGTTGTCAATCATCAGGAATGGAAGGATGTCATGAACGAAGAGTATCAATCTATAATGAAGGATGGAGTTTGGGAGATCGTACCTAGGCCCAAAGACAAATCTGTGGTAACTTCCAAGTAGATCTATAAGATCAAACATGCGATAGATAGAAATATAGATAAGTTGTTATGAAACCAGCTCAAGAAAAGATAGAAAAGATAGATCAACGTCTTAGAATTCAGCCTCTTCGAGGGGGCAACCTCCTTTACATTACATAAATGAACAATTCTTGGATGATTCAAATGACAAAACCTCCTTTCTATATATAGGAGTCTAAGGAGTCACAATATAATCCAGCCGACCTAACAATAATAATATAAAGCCACAAAAATAACAATAGAGGGATTCTATGGGGCACAGTAATAACAATATGGTGGCAATAGGGGCACAACAATATTAATAAGGGGTATAACTACAATAGTAATGGGGTAATCACTAGTATTATAGGGACCCAACATGCCCCTCTCCTTCAAAAAAGTGTTAGTCCTCAACGCTTGAGTAGTTCTGGATACTTCTCCATAAAATTCTCATCCTCCCATGTGGAATCTTTAGCGGATAAGTTCTTCCACTTGATAAGATACTCTGAAATTGATCGATTTCGTAGCTGTCGAGTTCTTGTTTCTGTGACTGCTTCCGGTTCCAATATAATTTTTCCTTCCTCGTCAAGTTCTGGCAATATTGTTTGAACTGGGAGCTTGTCGCCTATAACCTTCTTTAAACATGAAACATGGAAAACTGGGTGCAATCGAGAAGCTGCAGGAAGCTCCAATTTGCATGCCATAGTACCAATCTTTTGCAACACCTTGTACGAACCATAATACTTTGGTGATAATTATTTATCCTTCTTAGCTTGCTTGAGGGACATTTGCTTATATGGTTGTAGCCGTAGGAATACCCAATCACTTACATCAAAACTTCTTTCACTGCGATGTTGATCTGCCTGTTGTTTCATTCTATTATGTGCCAACACGAGGTTATCCTTTAAGAGTTGGAGGACTTGTTGTTGATGTTCGATGTGATGTTCCACTGCTTGAACCTTAGAATTTTCTCTTAAATATGATGTGATGGATGGTGGTTGATACCCATAAAGTGCCATAAATGGGGTAATTTTTTTTGTTGTATGGAAGGAAGTGTTATACCACCATTCAGCCAGAGGAAACCATTTGACCCATTGTGTCTGTTTATCAGATACAAAGCAACGAAGATATCCTTCCAAACATTTGTTTACTATCTCAGTTTGCCCATCAGATTGAGGATGATAAGATGAGCTATGAGCTAACTGAGTACCAAGACAAGAAAATAATTCTGTCCAAAAATTTCCAGTGAAAATGGGATCTCTGTCACTTACAATAATCTTTGGGTTTCCATGTAGCTTTTGAATTGTTTCCATAAATGCAGTAGAAACTGTACTGGCTTTAAATGGATGTGATAATGCACAAAAGTGTGCATACTTGGTAAGTTTGTCAACTACCACCATGATGACACTCTTTCCCTCAAACTTGGGTAAACCTGTGATAAAATCCATTGAAACCTCCTCCCAACGTTGGCTTGGAATGGATAAAGGTTGTAATAGACCCGGTGTCTTAATTGTTTCAACTTTATTTTGTTGGCAAACCAAACATTCCGCCACAAACTTTTGAATATCTGATTTAAGGCCATCCCAAAAAAATTCCTTCTTAACCCTGTGGTAAGTTTTTAAAAATCCTGAGTGCCCTCCTAAGGGAGAAGTTGCAATTCCATAAGAATCTTTTGTTTTAGCTGGGAATTCTTACAGAGGTATAAGCGATCTTTGTACCATAACGAATCATTTTGCCAGCTAAATGTATCAGACGTACTGGAATCTTGTTGTAACTTTCGAATAAGTGCCCACACTTCTTCGTCATTCTTCCATTCCTCCCTTGCTTCATTTATCCAATCTGGTTGGATAATAGAAATGGCGCACAACAATGCTTCCACATCCTCATCCTTTCTTGAGAGTGCATCTGCCACCACATTTTGCTTCCCTTTTTTGTAGATGATTTCAAAGTCATAACCCAACATCTTTGTGACCCACTTTTGTTGCTCTTCAGAGGATAATCTTTGTTCTAAAAAGTATTTAAGGCTATCATGATCCGTTTTTACCTTGAAGTGTCTTCCCATTAGGTAGGGTCGCCATTTCTTAAGTGCATGGAGTATTGCCAACATTTCCTTCTCATAAATAGCTTTACTTAAAAACTTTCCCTTGATTGGATGACTTTCAAAAGCAATGGGTCTTTCATCTTGCATTAGAACAACACCAATTCCATTTCCTGAAGCATCACATTCCACAATAAAGGTTTTTGTGAAGTCCGGTGTAGCTAAGACCGGTGCTTGGCACATTGCCTCTTTAAGATGTTCAAAGGCCTTTGTTGCTTCCGGAGTCCATGAAAATGCATCTTTCTTCAATAATGTTGTTAGAGGTGCTGCTATTCTCCCATAATTCTTAACAAACTTGCAATAATACCCTGTCAACCCGAGAAATCCTCGCAGATGCTTTATGGATGTGGGGATTTTCCATTCCTTAATGGCTTTAATTTTGCTAGGGTCTACCTTAACTCCTTCATGAGATACAATATGACCCAGATATTCCACCTCTTGGACTCCAAAGAAACATTTGGATCTTTTTGCATATAATTGTTTCTCCTCCAATAGTTGTAGCACCCTGTCAACATGTTCAAAATGATCCTTCCAAGACTTGCTATAGATTAGTATATCATCAAAAAATACTAACACAAATTTTCTAAGGAATGGTTTGAAAATTGAATTCATCAAACCTTGAAATGTTGAAGGTGCATTGGTAAGGCCAAAAGGCATGACCAAAAATTCATAATGACCCTCATGAGTTCTAAATGTTGTTTTCGGAATGTCTTCAGTCTTCATTCTGATTTGATGATATCCTGAACGAAGATCCAACTTGGTGAAGTAAATTGATCCATGCAATTCATCCAGTAATTCATCAATGACAGGAATGGGGAACTTATCTTTAATAGTGAGCTTGTTGAGCTCCCTATAATCCAGCCACATGCTCCATGATCCATCCTTCTTGTGCACCAATACTACTGGAGCAGAGAAATAACTTTGACTCGGTTGAATTATACCAGCCTCTAGCATTTCTGCAACCATACGTTCAATTTCACTCTTTTGGACATAGGGATATCTGTACGGCCTGATGTTTGGAGGAACACTTCCTGGAATCAGATGAATAGCATGATCATGATCACGCATAGGTGGGAGACCTTTGGGAGTCTCAAATACCTTGGAATGATTGTCCAGGACTTTTTGGAGATCTGGAGAAATAGATGATTCCGATGTGGAAACATCTAGCGAACATAATTGTGCAATTACACCTCTTTGCTCCTTTTTTAGAAGCTTTGTCATACCATTAGAGCTGATTATCTTTCCTGGTTTCCCTGCAATACCCCTTAATTCAACTTCCTTTCCTTCCGTAGAAAATTTGATGAAAAGTTCTTGAAAAAAGCTGTTGTACCCAAGGATTGTAGCCATTGGACTCCTAGTACAACATCAGCACCTCCCATTGGAATGGAAAGCATTGGGCTAGTCAATACATATTCTCCCATGGATAGCTTGATATTATGGCACTTTCCAGAGAAATTTATTGTTCCTCCATTTGCAATCATCACTTGACACTCTGGTGTTGGATATAGGAAGCAATTCAATTCTTTTGCTACCTTACAATGAATAAAATTGTGGGTGCTTCCTGAATCAATCAACACTATTACCTTTTTCTTCTTGATTTGTACTTCTATCTTGATGGTTTGAGGAGTGGTAATTCCTGCCAATGCATTACAAGATATGGTCGGATTTATTTTTTCTTCATCTAGGCTTTGTTCCTAGAGTATATCCTCTTCTTTTGACCTTTCTTGCTCATTTTCTTCTTCCTCTTCACAATCTATGTAGAATAATTTCTTCTCAACACACTTATGACCTTTAGTGTATTTGCTATCACAACTGTAACAAAGCCCTTTTGCTCTTTTTTTTTCCAATTTTTGTGGTGTCAACATTATAGTTTGTGGAAGACTAGGGGCAACAACACTTCCGTCTTTATAGTTGTGAGTGGTATGCTTCCTGGTTGCCATAATTTTGCCTTCCATTTTTCTTGCTAACCTGAATGCCTTCCCTAATGAATCAGGTTCCCAAAGGCAAACATCATGTTGGATATTATCCTTTAAAGACCCTATGAACACATCAATCCTATGCTCCTCTGGAATATCTTTTACCCTTATGTTCAATTTTTGGAACTCCTCAATGTGCTCCATTATTGAACCCTTTTGTTTGAGACTTATCAATTGGCTAAAAAAAGTGTTGCTTTTTGTATCCTCATAATGTGCTATCAATTCTTCCATAAAAATTGCCCAAGTGATAAATTGTTTACGAGATCAAATCCATTGATACCATACAAACTGATTTGGTTCCAAATATAAGGTTGCCATACGTACATTTTGTGTGTTTTGCACATTATTGAGATCGAAGAATTGCTCCATCTGTAATATCCATGTGGCGGGATCCTTGCCATCAAACTTCCTCATATCGATTTTTGTAATATGGTGAGTCTTCGATCCAATATTAGCGTCTATGGAATCATGATTAACATTTCTTTTGTTCTCATCATGAGTTTCCTTGAGTACCCTTTCACCCTTAGTGACCATTTCTTGTAGCAACTTATTCATATTTATCTTCAATTCTTCCATCTTATCATCCATGCCATCAATTTTAGCTTCTACGCCTTTCTTTAAACAATCCATCTTAGCTTCTACACCTTTCTTTAAACCATCCATCTTAACTTCTACATCTTTCCTTAAACCATCCATCTTAGATTCTGTTGCTTTTTGTGCAAGTGACACTTGTTTCACTTGTTCTTGTAATTTTGATATGTCATATAGCATTTCTTCTTCTTCTTCATGAGTCATGCTAGAGCTTTCAGGTTCCTTACTACATTTTTGCATTTTCTTTCCTCAGGGCATCATTTACTGATAATAATGCTCTATTATGCCCTTTGAATTCCTTCAAAATAAATTTTCAAATCAAGCTTAAGCAAAAATTTAAGAAAATCTACACACCTTTTTTCACTTTGTAGGAGCTTGATATTTCCTCTGATGTATCTATGTACTTTCTGATCATCTAGTTTTGAATTTGTGACCTGCAGTAGCCCTCTATGTCATCTTTCCAATGCCACAAGTTTGACCCAAATTTGATTCTCCAAGGAAGAATTATGCGAAATCTCTCACAGCGACTTGATAATAGACTAGTTCAGTAGAGCGAACTTGTACGATGTGCCACGAGTCACTATTTCAACATTTGGATCTAAAAATGCATACAAGAAACTACAGTCCGTCCTCTTTCTATACCTTCTTACGAAATTTCAATCTGATCCCCAGAGAGAAAGTTATGACGATTTTCCCCAATTCACTTGTTTGGAATGTAATACAGAAATCTGCAAAAATACCAACTTCCTCAGATCATATCTCCACAAATATAGCGCGAAAAGCTTTGAAATTCGAACCCGAGGTTCAGCGCGATTTCTTCTCAAATGGGTTTTCTTTGCAACTTCTCAAACATCACAGAAAAAAAAGTTATAGCGAAAATTCCACGATGACCTGTTTGGAGTAGCGAAACCCTAGAATCCAAAGCTCTAATACCAAATGTTATGAAACCAGCTCAAGAAAAGATATAAAAGATAGATCAACGTCTTAGAATTCAGCCTCTTCGAGGGGGCAACCTCCTTTACATTACATAAATGAAAAATTCTTGGATGATTCAAATGACAAAACCTCCTTTCTATATATAGGAGTCTAAGGAGTCACAATATAATCCAGCCAACCTAACAATAATAATATAAAGCCACAAAAATAACAATAGAGGGATTCTATGGGGCACAATAATAACAATATGGGGGCAATAGGGGCACAACAATATTAATAAGGGGTATAACTATAATAGTAATGGGGTAATCACAAGTATTATAAGGACGCAACATAAGTATACGGTAATATTTGTGCCTAGGGGCTTATCTCGACAAGAAGGCATCAACTACAAAGAGACATTTTCTCCAACGGCAAGATATACAATGATTAGTTCATTGGTCTCTCTGGAAACATCGATGGGATGGAACATCCACTAAATGGATGTCAATGCTATGTTTTTGAATGGCACAATAGATGAATAAGTCTATATAGAGAAACCCTTGGGATTGGAAGTTAAATATAGGAAGGAATATGTTTCCAAAATGAAAAAATAATTATATGGTCTCAAGAGAGCACCAAGGGCATGGTATGCTAGAATGGATGCATATCTACAAAGAATAGGCTTCAAAAAAAGTTTTTTTGATCCAAACCTTTATATCAAGGTTGTAGATGGAGAACTTGTAATCATTATTCTGTATATAGATGATCTTCTCTTGGCAGGTGTACAAGGTCGAGTTGAAGAATGCAAGTAGAATTGGAAATCAAGGATCTAGGGTTGATGCATTACTATTTGGGACTATAAATCTGGCAAGGACCTAATGAAGTTTATTTGCATCAAGGAAAGTACATGATCGAGATGTTGAAGAGGTTTGACATGATGGAATGCAAGCCGATGACCACTTCGATGACCACAAACTTGAAGAGACTAAGGAGTTCTAAATCGGGCCCTGTGGATCATTCCAAGTATAGACAATTGATTGTCTCACTGATCTACTTGGTGAACATTTGACCATACATATGTTTTGCAGTAAACATTCTCAGTCAATTCCAAGTAGAGCCAAATCATGATCATCGAATATCATCAAAACATATACTAAGACATCTGCGAGGAACTATCCACTGCCTAAAATATGATAGGAGGAATGATGTCCACCTAATTAGATATACATATTCTAACTGGGGAGGCAGTGAGCAGGATGGAAGAAGCACTACGGGAGGATGCTTCAGTTTGGGATCATCTATGATCTCATGGATAAGCAGAAAGCAAGACATAGTTTCTTTGAGTATTGTTGAGGATGAGTATGTTGCAGCCTGTGAAGTAAGCAGAGAAGCCATCTAGTTAAGGAAGATGTTATCTGATCTATTCGAAGGACCAATGGACGCTACAATGATACATTATGACAACACTAGTTGTATACGATTGTCTAAGGACCCAATATTTCATGGAAAGAAAAAGCATATAAACGACAAGTATCACTATATTCGGGAGCTAGTACAAAAATGGTATGTTGCAACTACAATATATCTCCATTGATGAGCAAGTAGCTAACATATTAACGAAATCCCTTCCTAAAAAGAAGCTTGTGTACTTGAGAGACAATCTTGGCTTAGTTGATATATCCTCCCTAATTAAGAGGGAGAGATAGGAACATCATTCTTGTCTTCACTTGGGAAGATAGAATGGAGGATTGGGTAACCATCTAGCATCTAATACTCTTTGAGGATGAGGTAGGGCATCCAAAACAAGAGTAGTTGTGGACCGATATTTTTTGAGGATTAGCTATCCAAGACAAGAATAGTCCAAATAAGGTCATACTCAATGGACACTCAAGTGGAGTCTGTACCTTGAGAGACAATGATGATGGTGCCTATAAATAATTGGTCTTGCCAGAATTGTTCTTTGATCTTGTGGAGAGATAGAGTTGTTAGTCAAGGCCTCCTATATGACAATGTTGGTAGATATGATTCTATACAAATGGGTTACCAATCTGACTCTTCTTATGAGATCTCTTCAAATTGAGAATGTCCATTTACCTCTTATGAATACCTCCCTAGTTAAGAGAGAATGTTGAAAAATGTGTAGCTAGGTTCGGTCTTCATAATTATGAAATGTATTTTTTATTCTTGTAAATTATAAATTGAAATAAAAAATTATTATTATTATTTTGAACCATGGGTTTCACGCTCAAGATCTTTTATTTTATAGGTCAAGCACCCATTGAGTGCTTCTAGGGTTTTTCTTAGGTCAAGAGGTCAAAAGAGTCATTGTCATGAGTTGAAGACCCCATTGGGCACATTGTAACTTGTAAATAAAATTACTTTTGTCTTAAAAAGTGTCCAGATATCCTCCAAGACCAAGTCAACCTAGCAGCCGGAAAGTCAACCTAAAGGAAGAGCCATGCCTACCCTTGAAGAAGCCTATAAATAGAAGAGGACTCATTATACTTGAATCACATTCATTCACCACACATTCTATGAAGGAAGAGGAAGGAAAAGGAAAAAAAAGAAGAAGAGGACGAAGAGGATATTTTGTTTGGGTCATTTTCTCTCACATGTGCTAAAGAGAACTAGGGTTTTTGTAGCAAGACCTAGGGTTTCTATCTTCAAGTTTTATCTTGGAAAAAAGGAGACAAGTAGGTCAAGCGAAGGTCACGGAGGGTAATCCTCATGCTCCTGAAGTGAGTAAAGTCAAGTGACGGTCAAAGAATGGATTAGAAGACAGATTGAAGCTCACACCTATGGTAGCAACAACTGTTGGGGGACCAAAATTTCAGAACTATAGTGGAGGCCAAAATTTATGCAACTGGAAGTTGAAGAAAGTGCTACTAGAAGAGATTTGATTGGGTTTGACAGGATTAGGGTTAGCACATCATACTGAGAAGTTGGTCTTGGTCTTGGAGGGTTTTGAATTCATTCTTAAGGTCTTAGAATTCATAAATTGAAGAATATATAAGGAAGAGAAGATATTTGTGGGTTTTCATCTCAAGTGGAGAGGTTTTGGCCCTAGCTTGCAGCTTATATTCTATGTTCTTATTCTTCTTATTTTGGTAGTTGTTTGATGATTCACAAATACAATAATAAGTAACAAAACTAATAAGTAAAGGAACATCACAAGTAGTTATCAAGTAAATATAATTAATCATAACCATTACCTTATTGAATTCTCAACGCAAGTTGGCCTTGGGAACATTAAGTCGGCCTAAAGGAGGGAATTTGACCCCTTGAAAAGTCTATATAAAGAAGCAATTCGACTTCATTTGGGACAAAATCACTCCACAAGTTTGATATCACAAGAAGAAGTTCAGTTTGTAGCTAGGAAAAGTAGAAACGGACAACGAAGGTCTAGGAGAAGAAATAAAGACAAAAATATCTTTTTTTGGGCTCTATATCTCTCACACATGTGAAATTATAGGGTTTTGGGCTGCAGGAATAGGCCGAAATTGTAGGACCAAGTTGTAGTAGGACAAAGTACAACATCTTGTAGCTAGAAGGAAGGGTAATCTATCTAGACCTCGTTGATATTAGGGGTTTTCTTGATTTAGGAAGGTCTCAAGAGGAGGTCAATCTAGGGTTTCCTTGGAAGTTGCAAAACCAAAATTGCAAGGTCGAAGGTGCAAACTGAGTAGCAGTATCGAAGCTAGTAGGTTGAAGTTGCAATGTGTAGTAGTTTTGTGCATAAACAAGGAAGGACTTGACGAAGGGCTGACTTGGTACTAGGAGAATGAATTTTTCTAGGGTTTGGGTGTTTGTATCTCATTTGAAGCATATTCAAAGAAGAGAAGAGTTTTTGTGTTTTCCACTTGGAGGGGTTTTTCCCTGGTTGAGAGCCTGATATTTGTGTCATCTATTGTTTTATTATTGGTCTTTATATTGTTTGATGAAAATATATAACTAAAGAGCATAAATAAGATAAATAATATTAACAATAAAATATCAAGTTTAAGGAAAATAATATTAATAGTTTCCACTATCCATTTTCCAACATAGTACCAGAGCTAAGGTGAACAAGGAAGGCAGTTGAAAGGACACTAGTTACTTGTCAAGGGGAAGGAAAAAGGAAGATCTTCAAAAAGAAATTGACTTTCAAAAGGGATCATTTGAGAAAGGACTGAAGGAAGGAGGGTTTCTACATTAAAGGAGATCGAGTCTACATCAAAGAAATATCTGAGAGAAAGACTTAAGAAAAGTGTTGAACTCTCTCTAGAAGAAGATCTATTTGGAAGGCATATTTGAAGGAAGCGTCAAGGAACTTTGAAATTTGTTATCAAGGACACTTCAAATATATTGAAGGCAAAAAGGCATCATCAAGAAGAACTTGGTATCGAGTAAGTATGATATTATTACATCATGTCTGAATCTTCAAGTCATATGGTTTCTTTCTGCAAGGTGAGAAATAAGCTCATTCCAGCATCAAACTATCTAGCATGGAAGAAAAGAATTGACTTTATACTCATCAAACAAGAAGTAATAGAATATGTTACTGAGGAAATTACTGAACCTGAGAAAAATAAGACATAAGAACTAGTAAAATAAAAGAAAGGGCAAGTAAGGGCTCAAAGGATCATAGTGGAATCCATTAAAGATTCTTTTGTTCCATTCCTACAAATTTTAAGACTTCCAAGGTTATGTATGAAAAGTTAGTGAATTTGTACTCGGTAAGTACAACAGTACAAAATATTTTGTTGAGGTACAAGTTGTATATAGTGAACAAATCAAAGGATGAGCATGTGGAATCCTTTCTCATGTGAGTCTCTCAACTAAGATACCATCTGCAAGGACTTGGGGAACCGATTACTAGTTCTGAAGAAACCATCTATGTACTAAATGCATTACCACCGAAATGGAGAAACTTTGCAAGAAGCATCTACTCCAAGAAGGATTCAACTCCCTTTGATGAGTTTTGGGTGAAGTGCATATTATAAGAATCAAGGATCAAGGTCAAGGATGATACTGGATCAGATGAACAATCTCAAGCCTTTCTAGCTCGAGTCAAGAAGTTGAAAAAAAAAGACATGTCCAAGGTTCAATGCTTCAAGTGAAATGAGTTTGGACACTTTAAAAGGGATTATCCAAACCAACAAAACAACAAGAGAAAAGAAAGGAGTGAAGCTCATGAATGCGAAGCAATGGGAGAACTTGAGAAGGCAGCAAAGAAGGAATAAGTGATGGTTATTTACTACTAAATAAGGTTCATTGATTGTCAGGTTATTTATGAAGATTAATCTTTCTTTTAGGATAGTATGTTTCGTGTAGCATCATAGAAAGAAACATAGTAGGACGCCTAGAATTTACATGATTAAGTTTATTTGTAGAGATCATCTAGATATATGGATAGATAGATCATTTTGCATATTGATCATCCAAGTATTACCTAACATTATGTTAGAATAAGTCATCTTGATTAGGTGGATCATCATGATCCTCAAAGAACCATAATTATGAAAGCTTCCTATAAGAAGCACTATGACAAAGGTTAGTAGGAATTCCATGTAATGTGGAATCAGTATTGGTAAAGGGATTAAAGAATTCAATGGGTCAGGATGCATGCTCTTTATGAGATATATATAAATAGATATATGATCAGATAAAAGCATAAGAATGCATGTTGGATATAAAAATTTGGATAAGATTCATATGTATATAATCTTGTGGAGAAAAAGTTGGTAATAAAGTATGATTAGGTATATGGATATATGATGCTTGAAAAGAATAATATTTGACTTACTTAAGGATGTATAAATATTAATACTTTCTCTAGAATGTGTAAGATAATGATTAACATCCAGTATAGTCTCTAGAATAAAATTTTGTAACTTGGTAATCAAGTTTGATCTTTGGGCACTTTAATGCATGAAGGAATATTCATATGGAGATGGGCCATGAGAATGTTGATGGAACGAAAAGGTCATCATAATGAGGTAACTCTAATTTTCATTATTGTTGGTTATCTAATTAACATATTATTTTTGTTACCTGGTAGAATGTTGCAAGGATACATGATGACATTTGAGGCAAGTTCAACTTTATGGATGAAAATATATGAGGATTATTGAGGGAAGCTCAATATCTGGTACCTAGAAACTATGAAGTCAAGATGTGCACATATTGGTATTAAAAGGAAGCAGTATGAAAAGATAACCTGAAGGTCAAAGGAAGATCGCTTTCAAGAAGAATCTATGATCAATTTTAAGTTTGGAAAGGCTCAATGTAATGCCTTCATATTGAAGAAGAAAGTGATGAGCAAGAAGATTGGCATGGAACCTGTCACAAGATTTAAGAGAGAACATGAAAAAATTTAGGGGCGAATTTTCGCCCTTGGGCGAAATTAAGGGGTTTTATATTTTTATTGGGCGAATATTTTATATCATAGTACATTGTTAAAATCACCTCAAATTTATTTTATAAAAAAATTAGGTATGGAGGTTAGCCCACCTTATATTAAGGGAGAGGGTAAAAAAAAGTAAATTTAGCCCTTGAAATTAGGAGTTACAATCTTCCATTCGTGCTCATTTTCAAGAAAATGTATTTATGATAGTTATAAATAAAAATATAAATATAGTGGAGATATGGTAAATAAATAAAAGCTCTTTTTACACTTACTCCAAAGGTATGGTAAATAAATAAAAATACAAATAAACTAAAGGTGTGGTAAATAAATAAAACCTCTTTTTATATTTAGTCCATAACCCTCTTTCTATTTAAGAAGGCTCAAAAACGAGGTTTCATTTAAGTGAATCTTATGGGCCAAATACCATATTTATAAAAGAGGTATGGTAAATTAATAAAGATATAAATAAACGAGAGGTATGGTAAATAAATAAAACATTTTTTTATATTTACTCCATATGTCACCTTATATTTATGAACAAGCAAGTGTGTAAATAAATAAAAATATAAATAAAGTGGAGGTATGGTAAATAAATAAAACCTCTTTCTATATTTAGTCCATAAACCTCTTTCTATTTAAGAAGGCTCAAAAAATAGGTTTTATTTAAGTATATCCTATGGGCCAAATACCATATTTATAAAAGAGGTATGGTAAATTAATAAAAATATAAATAAACGAGATGTATGGTAAATAAATAAAACATTTTTTATATTTACTCCATAAGACACCTTATATTTACGAACACTCAAAAAATTTGTTATATTTAGGTGAAGCCTATGGGTTGATACCATGGGCCAAATTATTATTAATACCATGCAAAGAAACATTATTAACCCTAATATTAGTATTAATAAAAATAAAGGTGGCACATGGTATTGACCGGTATTCACATGGAATGCAGCCTATTTAAAAGGGGGAATTAAACTAGCATAGATCCATCTTTACTCTGGATCAAATATCGTGATATGCAAACTAACATAGAGTGAAAAAATATTTGATCCCTCTCGGGGCTTGGTAGATCAAGAGTAAAAATGGATTTTGTAATTTAATGTCACTTAAACATTTTAACTTTGTTAAAAAAAAGTCAATTATTAATTTTATTAGTTTTTATAAATTACTAATAGTAGTTTTTAAGCTCCAGGCTTATGATAACCCATGGTATTTACCCATGGTAATACCATGGTATTCATGTGAGCATAGACTATTTAAAGGGGAAATTCTATCAGCTTAGATCCATCTT
The DNA here is from genome assembly GCA_031772625.1 of Pinus tabuliformis. Classification (NCBI taxonomy): domain Eukaryota; kingdom Viridiplantae; phylum Streptophyta; class Pinopsida; order Pinales; family Pinaceae; genus Pinus; species Pinus tabuliformis. The sequence continues at coordinate 1,922,747,287 of CM062817.1, read as the reverse complement.
AATTCTAGGTCTACCAAGTGCTAGGAGAGATAAATAGATTTCATCCCTCTAAGAGTGGTAGATTTGGAGTTAAGATGGATATAGGTTGGTTTTTATGATAATGAAGATATTAAATAGACTTAGGAAATTATTGTAAAAAAAATCTTAAGGTGAATGGTTAAAGCTACAGTTAGTCACTTCAAAAAATTTAGTTAAAAAATACGGATATCTCCATTAATATTGGTTTTTTTATTTAACAAAAAAAAATCAAAACAATGAAATCTTAAATCTTTCTGCATCACCCTCACAGAAGAGAGATAGTCGCTACCTAGATTTCCCACCATTTTTCAAACATTCTCGATATGATATCTTCATGAAAAAGTTAAGGTACTGATCTTGGATTAGTTGTTTGAAAAATATGTTGGTTTGTACAACCTTTCATCTTCTCTGCTATTCTTAGTTTGTCGTAATGATCTATAGGGGTTGGGTCACTACACCATATTGTCCTAAAAGGCAGAGATTGTGCACCAAAAAGGAAATTAATCCACATGTTACAACGCTGTTAAAAATGGTATGAAGGTAGTGAATTATGCTAATAAGAAATTTAGATTGGTAGAGATGTAATTAAATTTTATTATTTAATTGAATATCTCCCATTAAAATAATAATAAATCTACATTTCTATATTTATATATTGATTGGAAGGCTTCTGACAATGGTCACTTCTTTCTATTAGATCCCATTTAGGCCTTTGGGATACCTACTACTTCATTATATTATATAGTTGGGGCTTGCTACTTATTGGCGTGTTGGGGTAAACAAACTTGATGTGTTTTTTTTTTTTAATCTCGCAGTTGGAGTCTATGGAATTAGAAATAAATTTGATATCTTGGAAAAAGTGGTATCTTGACAAAAGTGGTAGAGAAAACATTAATCTCTCCTACCATGACAAACACGGTCACTAAAACTTGCAACATTCTTTGTAGGAAGTGAAAATTATGTTTCTTTTTTCCAAACATGTATGTTAGCATATTACAGTTTAATGAATATTTTTTATTATTATCATATATGGTTCCATACTTTAACAAAACATTCACCAAGACTTCACAATGTTTTATTATTCAGTGAAAGATTTTCCAATATCTTACAAGATTTTATAATTCAGTGAAAGATTTGCCATGACTTTACAAGATAATATAATCTGGTGAGAGATTCGCCAAAAAGAATATATACATATTATATTAGTGATAAAATCACCTTCCATTTTTCCTATGTATCATGGGGATTCGCCCATTTATTATACATATAAATTTAGGGTGGTTCTTAAAATTTTCCCTGAGAGACAATATGGTTCCATGATACCTTGAAAGAAATAAAGCTCAATGATGCAATGGAAAGAGGGAGCAAGACAGCTATGCAGAGCTAGTAGTTGATACTCTTATAAATATAAGTTGTAAGGCTTGTGATGATGACTTCCCAAATAGAAAGGAAGTCTAGATCTCCTCTAATTTTCAGAGGGAGTAAAGGAGTCTCCTTGTATAGGAGCAAGGTTTTATTCTCAATATTAAAGGAGAATAAAGATATCCTCTCTGGTTGAGAAGGAATGATGTTGTACATCACATGTGCATTCTCTTCTTTAAGTGATGGAGAAATAATGGCAAAGGATGGGTTAAGAATTTGTCATTTCCTTGAGGATAAAACATCCAAGAAAGGAAAGGTATCAACACTCTTTGAGGATGTGACAGGTATCCAAGAGAAGAGTGGTCGAAGAGGACCGATATTTTTTGAGGACTCAAATATGGAGATGTAAGATAAGAATAGTCCTAAAAGGACATACCTTGTAGACATATGGATGGGTTATGTACCTTGTAGAGGTAGTGTGGTATCACATGTAAATCCTCCCAGCATAATGATATTGATTAAAGTATGGCTTGTCTAGTTAGGCCTCAGAGACAATGCTGGTCATAGTGATGACACTTGCAGTATGGCTCATCAATCTGATTCTTCTTATGAGAAATCTTCAGTTTGAGATGTAATGTTGTACTAGTTATGCAATTATGAATACCTTGCTAATTAAGAGGGAGTGTTGAGAAATGTAACTAGTTTTGGTCTTCATAATTGTTGTACTAATTTCAATATGTATCCTATGTAACAAAAAAGAAAAGAAAAGAAAATGTATTATTATTAAAACGTGAATTTTGTTGTCGTTGACACTGTAGTATACCTATGTGGGATATTATGGGGTAAAGAGGGAGGTACCCAAGTTAATAATGTAATAGTGTGATAGGTCATAGTTAATAAATAAAGTGGTTAACCTGCATCATGTAAGGGACCACAAGTAGTTGGGAATAATATGTTAAGCCCATTGTATTAGATATATAGTATTGAGAGACCATGTTAATGACTCATGGTATTGGATGTATGAAGCCTATATAGAGGTGAGAGTCTCGCTATTCAGAGATGTCAAGGATTATTATATAGACAAGCACATGACTTGTGGAGTGTTCTCCTTCCTTAATGAGTGATTGTATGGTGTTACCCTCCCTTAAGGGTTTTGATTAATAAAGAGAAGCATTTCTATATTTAGATCTTGTTATGTCTGGAAATATTTCTTATTTTCATATATTTGCAAGTCAGATCTATTACAAGTGGTATCAGAGCACTTTCTTGGGCAAAGCAAAGAGATTTTTTTTTTTGTAACAACTTTTTGGGGGCGAGTTTGTAGATTAGATCTGGAACTTATGATGAAAACTTTTTAGAACCAAATTGCAGATCTAGATTCTTTGCAAAACAATACCCAAATTCAAAAAAAAAGTTGGCTGAATCGCAGTCCCGACGAGGGAGATATCACTGATTTAAAAATCAGTTGTGTTTCAAAACTTTTTCTAACGACAATTCATGGACAGTAGATCTCCAGTCAATTTTTGTAGTTTTTTATGGGAAATTTTGAGAAAATAATTACAGATTTGAGATTATCTTTAAAAATTACCCAACTGAAGAAAAAAAAAAAAAAAAAAATTGGTCGAATCGAAGTCCAGAGGAGGGATATATCGCTGATTTAAAATTCTCGCTCTGCAACCGTCCCGTTGTTAAAAATTTCTGAAAATATAGCTGATTTTAAATTAGCGATATCTCCCTCATTGGGACTCTGATTTGACTGTTTTTTTTTCAAATTGGGTAATTATAAAAGAATATCTCATATCTGCAATTAGTTTCTCAAAATTCTCCACAAAAACTACAGAAATTTATTGGAGATTTGTCGTCCACGAATTGTCATCGGAAAAATTTATGCAACACAGTTGATTTTTAAATCAGCGATATCTCCCTCATCCGAACTCCAATTCGGCTGATTTTTTTTTGAATTTGGGTATTTTTTGCAAAGAATCTAGGTCTATAATTTTATTCTGTAATTTTTGCACCATAAGTTTCATATCTAATCTGCAAACTCGTCACCTCAAAAATTTCTACAAAAAATAAAAATAAAAATCTCTCCGCTTTGCCCAAGAAAGTGCTCTGATACCACTTGTAATAGATTTGACCTGAAAATATATGAAAATAGGAAATATGACCAGGAATAACAAGAAAGAAATAGATAAACTTCAGATCTTTATTAATATCAAACCCTTGACGTAGATTAACACCATGCAATCACTCCTTAAGGAAGGAGAGCACTCCACAAGCCATATGATTTCGAATAAAATAATCCTTGACATCTCTCAATGGGGAGTCTTTAGCCTTTATATAAGATTCATACATAAAATACCATGGGTCTCTCAATACCATATATCTAATGCAATGTGCTTATCACATTATTGCTAACTACTTGTGGTCTCTTACATGATGCGGGTTAACCACTTTATTTATTAACTATGGCCCATCACTTTATTACATTATTTCCTTAGGTACCTCCCTCTGTACCCCATAATATCCCCCCTAGGTATACTACATTCCACCCCCCCAAACATGTTTCGTCCTCGAAACATAAGAAGAACACAAATAATAAGATCTACTCAAAAGAGTAGTCCTCCGATACCATGCATGTGCATCTACTCATCTTAGAGACAGGTGATTACTCGATCTAGCCATGCCTTGCTCGCTTGAGATGGGAGTTGATTTTGAAGGTTCCTCTATGTTGATGTGTTGTGGGTGGATTGTCACACCTCTTTATCTGTCCTGCAAGGGTTGTTTTCCTTGTTGCTGATTCGTTGCCATCTTGTTGGTTGTTTTTTACTAGGTGATGTGGGTGGTGATATGCTAAAGTTTTAACCAATGGTGTATATTTCTTTAATTCACCACCTAATGGAGCCTAATGGGTATCTGGTACATGTTATGGCGCCTGCAATTGTTGTTTATCTTCTAATATTACTTCAACCACGGACTCCTCATCTAAAGTATCAGTACTTGTAACATTTTATGCTTCAACCTCCTTGGATTCTACCTGTTTATTGATGAAAATATCATGTAATGTAATTTTCTTCTTTTTATATGAGAGCTTCTAGAATTTCTTTTGCACATTAATATTGATAGTACCAACAGATTTCATCTAAGGGTATCCCAACACAACATCCACATTAGCCATATTTGAAGCATAAAAATTCGAATGCAATACATACTTATCCATAGAGATCTTCAAATCTTTATAAATTTTCACCTGCTCATTATTAACCTGTGTGTGCTCCATTTGTTTGGCTGGGACTTGTAGTATTTTAGCCAAATGAACATTAATAACTTTATGCTTGCTATTAATATTGATAGACACAATTACCTTCTCTTTCTAAATACATCCATAAACCTGTAATAACAAGATATCATCAGAAAATAACCCTTTCTGTGTTTCATTCTCATGTTATGTAGCATGAGACCATTTGTCCAAAATGAGTTTTTCCAATATTTATGAGAGGTTTTCTTTAGGTCTTTTATGAATTCTTCAATAATAGGACCATTAACTTTCCCTGTAAAAAAATATTTGCTATCAGCCACGAAGAGGGTTTTGAAAAAAATCACTTACTTTGGCAAAAATTTAAAATGGACACAACTCGATCAATATGGCTCAAAATCCTTCTTCTAACCTATTTTTGGAAATGGAACAATCATTCTGCATCTTCCCATGTGATAGAAATCTTTATCTAGGCACTCTAGAAATTCAGATTCACTCAGCAACTGTCTCGCCATAAAACATTTCTCAAAAAAGAGTTGATTTTTAAATCAACAATATCTCCCTCATCCGAACTCCGATTCGACCAATTTGTTTCTTAAAATTGGTCAATTTTTCACGAGGATCTCAGAACTGTAATTAGTTTCTCAAAATTCCCCACAAAAGCTACAAAAATTGAATGGAGATTTGTTGTCCATGAATTATCGTCAAAAAAAATTATGCAACACAGTTGATTTTTAAATCATTGATATCTCCCTCATTCAGACTCCGATTCGGCCAATAGTTTTTTGAATTTGGGTATTTTTTCGCAAAGAATCCAGTTCTACAATTTGATTCTGCAAATTTTATACTAGAAGTTTCATATCTAATCTTCAAACTCGCAGCCCCAAAAATTCCTACAAAAAATAAAAATAAAAATATCTCTACTTTGCCCAAGAAAGTGCTCTGATACCACTTGTAATAGATCTGACCTGCAAATATATGAAAAATGGAAATATGCCTAGAAATAACAAGAGAGAAATAGATAAACTTCATATCTTTATTAATATCAAACCCTTGAGATAGGGTAACACCATACAATCACTCCTTAAGGAAGGAGAACACTCCACAAGCCAAGTGCTTGTCCATACAATGATCATTGACATCTTTCAATGGGAAGTCTCTCGCCTCTATATAGGCTTCATACATCCAATACCATGGGTCATTACCATGGTCTCTCAATACCATATATCTAATACAATGGGCTTATCACATTATTCCTAACTATTTGTGGTCCCTTACATGATGCGGGTTAACCACTTTATTTATTAACTATGACCCATCACATTATTACATTATTCCCTAGGTACCTCCAGCTATACCACATAATATCCCCCCTAGGTATACTACAGAAATTGTACAAGCACTGCAAGAATGACTCAAGTCAGAGGATGTCACCCTTATCCCCCAACCTCTCCATTTTAGTTGTCTCCCAACAATAGGCTATGGGGAGTATACCCTATGGAAATGAGATGATGAAGGATAAGTTGGGAAACAACGAGTTTGGGAGACATAGTTGAGTGGCCTAATTACTTGGTTAAATCTAGAAAGATTTTAAGGGTTGGTTGAATTTGTATTTGAGACCAATTCCTTATGGAGTTAACACTTTTGCTTTATAAAATTGAGACCAAGTGACTGAATGGAAAATTTTTACTTAATGGATTATTGTACAGCCTATATAAGATGAAAACCTTACAGCTAAGTGAAATGCAATAATTTTGGTTTATTTTAGTTAGATTTCTAGTCTAAGTGTGACCTTCCCTTAATTGTTTTGAAGCTAGGATCCAAGGTAGGTTATGGGAAGGAGGGCAATTGGAAGCAAGCAAGGGCTTGATTAATGATACCTTGTATTAGGCTTCTATCACCCAATGTCTTTGGCGCTACAGATATTGTGAATCTAATGACTGCAATGTTGTCGTGTTAATTATTGAAGGGTTTCTAAGCCCCTCAAGCTAGATGAGAAGGGTTTCCCTAGAGGTGTAGCAACCAAGCTTATGCTTGGAGGTAAGTTACTAATGCAACTAATCCTAGGATGTAATGCAATGGATGATGAGTGAGTCTCAGGCTAAGATTTTCTTAATGATTAAGTACTTCAATTAAATTATTATTCAATCACAAAGATAAGTACTCATTAATGGAAATTAAGGGACAATCCTTAACCACAAGGGAATGTTAACAACTGCAAAAATGAACAAGAGATGTCAACGAACAATTAACCAATATAAAGTTCAAAAATAAATATCCACTGAACACATGAATTATAAGTCAAATGACAATTAGAGCACTTAGCAAATGATTATTAGACAATTATACCACAAGATTATCAATGCTCTTTATTAAAATTAGGAAAGATCATTTAATTTAGTAGATGTTCAATTTGAAGCAAGAAGAAGGTATTTAATTTCTTGAGATGCCAACGTAAAGCTATCATTCAATGAAATATATGAAAATATGAGAGAACTTCTTTACCAAAGTTTGAATGTTATTTAATTACTTAAATTTTTTTACTTACAAAACCCAAATTATTAGATTATAAGATGAATGTGCTTTTAAAGAGTGAGCCTGAAACCTTTTGAGAATACACAAGGCAAGGATGTGTTAGTACCCTTGAGACAAATAGAATCAATGTGACAATAACCCAACAATGAGCTCACTTTAATGCTAGTTGTCCCATTCACAATATGCAATCAACAATAACCTTTAAGTCACTTGTTCTCCAATGTTATAACAACAATGGATAAATTTTTATGACAGCAAAGGGTTAGATTTAGTTAGAGCACATTTAATATGCAAAGAGAATGATCTTATAAGACAAAAAGTGTTAGTCCTCTCATCCAACTTCACCGAGGCCAATAATTGCACATGAAATACCTCTCCAATCTTATTAATGCATGCAATTCAAACAATTCCCAAAGAAATTTATGTCACTTATATTTCAATGGCTATTAATGAACAAAAATTATCTTTAGGACAGTAGTAAGATGTCAAATGCCAAATGTATCAAACAGATCTAAAAATTTCACCTCCTTTCGAGCTAAATTAAAAAAATATGAGACATAAAGCACACAGTGGAAAAATGGTTGTGTTGTTTATGTATATTTTATATCTTATTATGCAGCTCTAACGGAGATGACGGTCATCTAGGTTTATGAAATTTTCCCAAATAAGTGAATGCCCAAACAAAACATATGACACAACAATATATCAAGGAGCTTATCAATCAGTTTTATATCATATCATATGTGTTTAATATCACCTTTAGGAATGATCAGATAGTTGTGGATGAACAGTTAGGAGATAGGGATTTAGGAAGAAAACCAAGGCACTTGTACCTTTGTTGATGACTAGTGTTCTTGCACCAAGTTTCCTTAGTATGTCACCCACTTGCACACATACGAATTGTGACCAATATCTCTACAAGATACCAAAAATCAACACAAAAATCTGAAATGATTCAAACAACGAGGAGAAGATAGCTAAGGGAGCAAGGATGATGTACAAGGGCCAAAGGGAGACTAGTAAAGAAACACTTAGGAAAGGAGGATACCCACTAGGACCTGTGGCAAATGGATTGAATCCTTAAAGGTTTGATGGATGAGGGAAGGATATTTGTCATGAGGAAATAGAGGAAAACAATGGGAACACAGGGAAAGAAAGGGGTTGGGGAGGCTACAACAATGAGAAAAAGGATGTCACACGAAGAAATAAGGTGTTGCGTTGAGGGAAGAGAGCACGGGAAAGGGTTAGGAGGACAACGCAGGTTAGAGGGAAGGATAATGAGGGAAATTTTGACGGCTAGAAGGAAAGGGGATGGAGGAACAAGGATGTCACAAGGAAGAAATGGGTCACACTGGCAAGAAAAGGAGGAAGAGATGGAGGTTGCAGTAGGTAGGGGAAGGAGAGATAAGGGTTGAACATAGGGATAAAGCCCAAAAAGGGGAGTCACATGGATAAATAAGGGTCAGAAGAAGAAGTGGAAAGCTAGGAAGGGCCAACAATAGCCTCGAAGGGCTACACTAGGCTAGAAAAGGTCCCAAAAAAATTGTCAATCTTTTGCAAAGGTTAGATCTACTCCAAATCTCGAATTTTCACCCCAAGTGATCACAAAAAAATCCCTTAAAGGCTAACATTTTCTTCTTGAGCTTCAACGTTGACCTTGGAGGAGCAGTAAGGGGTGGATCTTACCTTCCTAGGCCTAGAACCACCTCTAGAAAACCTCTAGAAAAATTTCAAGGGTTGAAACCCTTCAAATTTAGTTCACCTACAAAAATTAAAATTACAAGATCCAAAAACCCCAATATATACAAAAAATAAAAATAAACCCAAAAACCCTAGTTGCACACAAGGGTTAGAAAATAGAATTATGTTAATTTTGAAAACTAAGGCCAAACTTCACATTGGACAACTCATATGAGGCATCTCATATTTTTATTGGATTCCTCTCTCCGAGAGGTGTAGGATTGATCTAAAGATCATCCTATTCTGAGATGTAAAAATAGAATTATGAATTTATTTTTATTATGGATAAATTGTCAATGTTGGCCAACAAACTAATGTAGGCTCAGAATCCCAACAATCACGTCTATTCATCCTCAACATTTGCATATAAATACAACGTTCCTACTCCTCATTTGGACACTTCACTCACTTCACACATCTCTCTCTTCTTGATTGGGTATGGATGTTTTAGGCTTCTCTCTCTCCACACGTGCAAAGAAGGGATTGTTCTTTTGTTGTCCCTGCATTGACTATAGTTGACTAAAAATTGCAGAAGGTTGTTTTGAGAAATGTTGACCATCTTTGAGTACGGTTTTGTGTGGGGTATTTCTGTTTAGGCAGGCTGCAGTTCTAGGCACAAAATCTGAGGTTGTTTGACCTGTATTTGACCAACGTTGACTAAGCTAGGGTTTGTTACAACATTGATGTTTTTTTATCAGATTTGACTGGAATGTTTCTGACTATTTTTGGGCTGATTTTACTTTTGGTTGGAGGTTGAGTTGACCAAGCAATTTTGGAGGTCAAAATTTTCCCTATTGATCAGCGTTGACTTTTTGGTTAGGGCTTTTTGTTTCTGTTGTTTGACTAATCAGATTTCACTGTGATTAGGCAAGTGAATATTGTATATTGTACTCTCTCTCTCTGCTGAACTTTTGAATAATTATAAGAAGAATTGATCAAGGGTTTCCCCACATTGGGGTTTGTCCTTGGCTGGTGCCATATCTTGTGTCCTCTTGTCTTGAATTGTCTTCTACTGTTATTTTTTATGTTCTATCTGCATTTTACTATCATGATGATGTGATTGCTAAATTGGATATTGATATTGGGCTAATAAAGAAATTGAAGTAAAATTTCTCTAAGCATAGAACATACCATTATTATTTAAAATTAACATTGTATCAGAGCTGAGGTGAAGACAAAGCCCAAGCAAGAGTGAAAAGAAAAATCATTAAGAGGAGAAATCATTGATCAAGGACAAGATTCAATGGCCTCCACATCCTACATCAAGTCTGGTGATAAGATTCATGATAAGTTTGATTATCATGCATGGAAGATGTCTCTTGATTTGACATTAGAAGAGAAAGATATTATGGATTATGTGTAGGGAAAGATTTTAGAACCTCCTTCAAATGCACGGTTGTTGCTAAGACAAAGTACAAGAATGGTGAAGTGAAAGCCAAGAATATCATCATGGATTCTATTCATAAGCATTTATTTGCTTACATATCTAATTTGAACACATCAAAGGAGATATATGGCAGGTTGGTTGGCATATTCAAATCTAGCAATGCAAACCAAATTCTTTTCCTCAAGAACAAGTTGGAGGATATAAAGAAGGGAAGAAATGAAAATATTCAATCCTACTTCATGAGGATTACTGAGATAAAAAATGATCTTCTTTCGCTTGGAGAATCTATTGCTGATAGGGAGCTTACTCTCGTTACCCTTGGACGACGCCCTCGTCAATGGCATGTATTCAACACTACTATTCTTAACAACGATAGTATTCTAGGTTTTGAAGAATTGAAGACTAGATGTTCTCAAGAAGAAACAAGGATGATGAAACTAAATATGCCTTCAAATAGGAATGATCCTGATGCATTTTCCGCTCATGATAAAAAGAAAAACAATGCAGGTTCAAAGAAGAAATGTCAAGGAAGGTCGCGTTTCAAAAATGGAAGGGAAGATGCTTCATTTGCAACAAGTTTGGTCACTATGCTAGGGAGTGTCCTAATAGAAGGGATACACCTCATGATGATGACAACCACAACAACAACAATTTTATGGGAAACAACAATCAAAGGAATGGCAGATTCAACAACCAAGGAAAAAGGAATGCTCATGCTCCTCATCAAGGAAATGTTCCCCCTCCCAAGAGATCAAGAAACACCATGTGTGATGAATATAATGTTGTTGATAACAAGAAAAAAGAATTCTATCTTATATCTGTCGTTTCTACTGCATCTCCTCTGGACACTTTAGGAAATTGGTTGATTGATAGTGGTGCCTCAAGGTACTTCACCGGGTATAAGGAAGCTCTTTCAAATCTAATTGAAAATGATACAAATTTGGAAATTATCCTTCGATATGATGCCACCTATCCTGTAAAGGGAGTTGGGAATGTTACTCTTCAATTGAATCAAGGTAACACCATTCATCTACAAGAAGTATTATATGTGCCCGATCTAAAGAAGAACTTGGTATCTATCTCAGGGATGGAGGACAAATGATGCAAGGTGGCATTCATCGATGGAAAGGTACGTGTGTGGAATAAAACCTTCAAAGATGCATTTACACTTGGCTTCAAGGTTGATAGCCTATATCAAGTTGGAGGAATCCCATTAGGAGATGTCTTGTGATACATCACTTCAATCTGAATTATAGCACTGGAGGTTTGCTCATCTACATTATAAGGCTCTATCCGATGTAAGGAAGATGGTGACAAGTATGCCCGAATTTAAAGTAGAACATGAAGGTGTTTTTCAAGGGTGTGCCGAAGGAAATCATACAAGGGGACCATTCCCCTCAAGTGATAGCAAGACCACTGACATATAGCAATTGATTCATTCTTATCTATCTGGGGAAATGCCCATGAACTCATTAGGAGGATATTTATATTATGCTATCTTTATGGATGATTTCTCACACAAGACTTGGATATATTTCCTGAAGAAGAAGGATGAAGTATTCTCATGGTTTCGTTCTTTAAAGATTTGGACTAAAATCAAACCGGGAAGAAGATCAAAATATTAATGACCAATAATGGGACCGAATATGAATCAAACGAGTTCAAAAATTATTGTATACAAACTGGAATTAAGAGGGATACTACTATTGCATATACTCCTGAGAAAAATGGTGTTGCTGAAAGGAAGAATCGTTCTATCGTAGAAGCCACTCATACCATGCTTCATTATCAAAGCCATCCGAAGTTATTATGGGTCGAAGCCATAAACACCACCATGTATGTTCAAAATAGATTCCTTCATCAAGAGATGGACTCAAAAACTCCCAAAGAAGTTTTCACCGGTAAGAAACCTGATGTTTCTGACTTTAGAATTTTTGGTAGTCTCGTATATTTTCATGTGCCGAAATAAAAGAGAAGCATATTGTATGCTTATGGGAATAAAGGAACATTTATGGGCTACTGTGAAACTTCTAAAGCATATAGAATCTATGTTCCTGGTCAAAGAGAAGTGGAGTTAAGTCATTATGTCACCTTCAATGAGGATGTTGCCCTTGGAAAGATTAGTAACCTTCCTCTTCCAAGGAAAGACAAAGAAGAAGATTCAGGAAATTAGGGAGAACTGCAAGATGATTTGATGCCTGATGCTAAAGGACCAATGGATCCCATTAATCCACCCCCTCATGAGCCCTCCTCCTAAAAAAGGAGACCCTCATGTCTTAAGGAAACTCTCGAAGATGCCGAGATACATATTGCACCAAGGGGGACATTTCGTGAAAGCAAGAAGTCGAATAGGTACCAAGCGTACTTAACTACAATAAGCACCATTTTTCAATCTGAGGCTTGCACGTTCGAAGAAGTTTCAAAGCAGCAAATTTGGAAGGATGCAATGAATGAAGAGTATGAGTCGATTATGAAGAATGATGTATGGGATGTAGTCCCTATACCCAATGACAAATTTGTTGTCACCTCGAAATGGCCCTACAAGATTAAGCATGGAGTTGATGGAAGTGTCGAAACTTTCAAGCCTAGATTCATTGCTCAAGGCTTCTCTCAAATGTAAGGTGTATATTATGATGAGATATTTGCATCGGTTGCTCGCTATACCACCATTCATTCGATTATAGCCCTTGCTGCCTTACAAGGATGGAATCTACACCAGATGGATATCAAGACTGCCTTCTTGCATGTCTCACTTAAGGAGGAAGCATATGTAGAACACCCTGAGGGGTTTGAATTTCAAGATCGTCAGACACATGTATGCAGGTTGAAGAAATCCCTCTATGGGTTGAAGCAAACACCCTGGGCTTGGTATGAGAGGATTGATATCTATCTAATGAAGTTGGGATTTACAATAAGTGAAGTTGATCTGAACCTTTACTTTAAGGTTGAGAATGATAGACCTCTCATCTTGGTACTATATGTGGACGATCTCTTTTTGACATGTACAGACCCTCTTATTCATCAATGTAAGAGGGAGTTGGCTTCTGAATTCAAGATGAAGGACCTAGGAATGATGCATTATTTCCTACGGTTGGATGTCTCGCAAAAGCCAAGTGATATTTTCCTTTCTTAAGGAAAATATATTGTGAAGATACTTGAAATATTTGGGATGGTGGAATACAAGTGGGTGACTACACCGATGGAACTCAACTTCAAGAAGTTATGAAGAAGTGTTGTTGGGCCTGATTTGGGAAATCCTTCTAAGTATCGTCAACTCATGGGGGCCCTGATGTTTTTGTTGAAATCCCATCTGGACATATGTTTTGCAACGAATACATTGATTCAGTTCATGTTTGAGCCTCATTACATACATTGGATTGCTGCCAATAATCTCTTGGGATATCTTCGGGGCACAATCACTTATGGATTGAGATACACTGTCGTGAATGTGAGGCTCCATGGTTACTCTGATGCAGACTGGGCTGACAGTGTGGTGGATCGTAAAAGTGCATATGGATGTTGTTTCTCTCTAAGTTCTACTATGATATCATGAATGACCAGGAAGTAGAATTCGACTACCTTGAGCATCGTTGAGGTTGAATACATTGCTGCTAGTTTGGTCTCCTGTGAAGCTGTTTGGTTGAGGAATCCCTTTAGTGGATTGTTTGGACATGTGCTGGATACCACCATGATCTTTTGTGACAACAAGAGTGGGATTCATCTTTTTGAGAATCCCGTGTTTCATGACCACTCCAAGCATATTGATATCAGGTACCACTTTATCTAGGATATTGTACAACGAGGAGAAATAAGGTTCCAACACATTGGGACTAATGATCAAGTCATCGATATTCTTATGAAGCCCCTGGGGAAGGTCAAATTCTTAACCTTCTGTGAAATTATGACTTGGATTCATGGAGAGACCCACTTATGAGGGTCTCGTATGAGATGGATGTTGAGCTATGGGAGCTCTAGGAGCTTGGGGTACTTCTTAGAGTGATGAGCGACCACAGGGTGAGTGGTTCACCTTCCCCTGTGATACCCCATGTTGATATATGCATAGGATGAGTGGTTCACCTTCTCCTATGGCATATGAGCAGGATGAGTGGTTCACCTTCTCCTATGGCATATGAGCAGGATGAGTGGTTCACCTTCTCTTGCGGGCACATCGTACCCATGCAGTCCAGGACTCATGGAATGTACCTCTCATCTGGCCAATGAGTAGGGAAATGAGGATAGAGACCATAGTAATACCAATGGACGCATCATGTACTATTGTACTCCCTATGCTAGGATGTTGATATTGATCTGGGATCAATGGAAACTGGCTTCGGGTCAGTTAAGAGTGGTAAAACACACTCTCCATTATTGGATACTGACTTCGAGTCAGTGGAGAATGGTATGATACATTCTCGATCATTTCTTATTTCTTCATGGTTCGGCAGAGTAGAGCAGAGTAGAGAAAAAAAGAGACAATGATGACATTTTAACAAGTGGAGATTGCCTTAGTCGAGAGGGAATGTTAATTTTGGCAACTAGGGTCAAACTTCACCTTGGACAACTCATATGAGGTAGCTCATATTTTTATTGGATTCCTCTCTCTGAGAGGTGTAGGATTCATCTAAAGATCATCTCATTCTGACATGTACAAATGGAATTATAAATTTATTTTGATTATGGATAAATTGTCAAGGTTGCCCAGCAAACTAATGTAGGCTCAGAAGCCCAACATTCGCGCATATTCATCCTCAACGTTTGCATATAAATACAAGGTGCCTCCTCCTCATTTGGACATTTCACTCACTTCACGAATCTCTCTCTTCTTGATTGGGTACAGATTTTTGAGGTTTCTCTCTATCCACACAGGCGAAGAAGAGATTGTTATTTTGTTGTCCCTGCGTTGACCAAAGTTGACCAAAAATTGCAGAAGGTTGCATTGACCAGCATTTACCATATTTGACTACGGTTTTGTGTGGGGTGGTTTTGTTTGGGTAGGCCATAGTTTTGGGCACAAAATATGAGGTTGATTAACCTCTATTTGACTAGCGTTGATTATGCTAGGGTTTGTTGCAACGTTGACTTTTGTTGACCAGATTTGACTAGACTTTTTCAGACTATTTTTCAGCTAATTTGACTTCATGTTGGAGGTCGAGTTGATCGAGTTTGACCGAGATGCTTTTGAGGTCAAAATATGTCCTGTTGACCAGCGTTGCCTTTCTGGTTGTTTATGTTGTTTGACTTATTAGCTTTCACTGTGATTAGGCAAGTGAATATTGTATATTGTACTCTCTCTCTCTCTGCTAAAATTTTGAAAAATTATAAGAAGAATTGATCAAGGGTTTCCCCACATTGGGATTTGTCCCTAGTTGGTGTCATATCTTGTGTCCTCTTGTCTTGGATTGTCTTCTATTGTTTTTATTTATGTTCTATGTACATTTTACTATCATGATGATGTGATTGCTAAATTAGATATTGATATTGAGTTAATAAAGAAATTGAAGTAATGTTTCTTTAAGCATAGAACATACCATTGTTATCTAAGATTACCTTCCTAGGCCTAGATCCACCTCTAGAAAACCTCTAAAAAATTCCAAAGGTTGAAACCCTTCAAATTTAGTTCACCTACAAAAATTAAAATTACAATATCCCAAAACTCCAATATATATAAAAAAGTCAAAATAAACCCCAGTTGCACACAAGGGTTAGAAAACAAAATTATCTACAAATTTTTATTTTACAATATTCACAATGATTTATGGCTCTTAGAAGTAGATCTATTCGTTAAATGCACAATAAATAAAGATAGATGAGTGATATATTTTAAAAGACTGAACAATAGCCAAGATCTCTGCAAAAACAATTATCAGATAAGGCCTAAAATTTAAAAAAGTGGACTCATAAGCTTTCTTGTCATGGGAGTTGGTTGGTCCAACCGAAGACTTCCCCCTCTCACCCAAGATCTGAATCCTTGATATCTCTACACACTTAAGATCAAGTTATTAGATCAATAAGGGCTATATAAACACCATAACCCTCAAGATATAGAGATACCTGCTAAATCAATCAAGTTATAATGCATCTCTAAACCCAGTAACTAATGCAAGATACTTGTGCAAATAGTTAATCCACTAAATGGATAAAGAAACAATAACTTATAAAATATTATTCAATAGAGAATTAAGAACATGATCCAAAATTTACCACAAGAAGCAGAAGAGTAACACCACCATGAATAAATCCTAAAGTTTTTCTATTATTTCCAAAAATAATAATAATAATAAATAAATAATAATTAATTAATTAATTAAAAAATAATTTTAAAACAATAATAATAATGATGATAATAATAATAAAAAAATTAAAATTTTAAAAAAATAAAAAATTACACCAGATCTTGACTCCGAGCTTCTTTACAAAAAAAAATATCTTTCTCTTTTTGTTAGAAGCAAATGACTTCTAATTTATAGATAAATCTAAAAGTGGGAAATAACGGCTAGTTGGCTTGATCCCCGTCAAAATAATCTCAACCATTGATAAATTTTTTATCATGTTTTAATATCCACCATTGAAAATCTTTATTTTTGAGAAATTTTTGAATTTCTCGGAAAAACCATTTTTTATTAACTCAAAAATAATTATTTTGAGCTAATTTCCTAAAAAAATTGACTTTGATTTAGCCACCAAGGCCCAAGGGTCCAATTTTTCTTGAAATTTCCTATATTCCCTTAGTGGGGGACCTCCAAAAATTAATTCTTTGATACCCACGAATTTTTCCACTTGGAGAATTTAATTTCTCTAGGATTTTAAATTTGACTCTAATTAATTAAATTTTTGGCTTTGGATTTTAATTTATTTTTTGTTATAAAATTTAATTAATTGACACTTGATAGGATTTAATATTTTTTCCACCCTCTAATATCGTAGCCATGGTGTCTAAGTATGAGGGACCATGCACTAAATTATTTTTTACATAATAAAATGACTTTTCAACCCTCAAAGGGGGACCATGGTGATATCCAACACATAGCACATGTCCAAACAGCTCACTGGAAAGCTTCCTCAACCAAACAGCTTCACAAGAGGCCATACTCACAACTATTCATTCGGCCTCAATGGTCCTCAAAGCAACCAACTTTTGCTTCACTCTCATCCAATATATCAAAGCAGAACCCAAGGAGAAGCAATACCCAGAAGTTCTCTTATGATCCACCACACTTCCTGCCCAATCAGCATCAGAATAACCATGCATCCTTACATCTCTAGTAGTGTATCTCAATCCATGAGTGATTGTGCCCCGAAGATATCTCAGAATATTCTTGGCATCAATTCAATGTGTGTGATGAGGCTCAACCATATATTGGCTCAATCTGTTAACTGCAAAACATAAATATGGACAGAAGTTCACCAAGAACATCAGTGCTCCTATGAGTTGACGATACTTAGAAGCATTTCTTAATTCAGGTCCGCCAACATATAACTTCTTAAAGTTAAGATCCATCGACGTAGTCACGGGCATGCAGTCCACAATCCCAAATATTTCCAATATCTTCACAACATGTTTTCTTTGAGATAGGAAAATTTCTCTTGGATTTTTCCAAACCTCCAACCCTAGGAAATAATGCATCAGTGCTAGGTCCTTTATCTCAAATTCGGAAGCCAACTCCCTCTTACATTTGTGAATGAGAGGGTCTGTACCAGTGAAAAAGAGGTCATCCACATAAAGCACCAGTATGAGAGTTCTATCATCTCCAACCTTAAAGTAAAGGTTCAGATCGTCTTCACTCCTAGTGAATCCTAACTTCATCAAATAGCTATCAATCCTTTCATACCAATCCCAGGATGCTTTCTTCAACCCATAGAGAGCTTTCTTCAATGTGCATACATGAGAATCCCGATCATGAATCTCAAACCCCTCGGTTTGTTCCACATAGACTTCCTCTTTAATCAAATCATGTCAGAAATCAGTCTTGACATCCATCTAATGTAGGTTCCATCCTTGCGAAGCAGCAACGGCTATGATCGAGCGGATGGTGGTGTATCGGGAAACAAGTGCTAATATTTCATCGTAATCTACACCTTCCTTTTGAGAGAAGCCTTGAACAACAAAGCGAGCCTTGTACTTTTCTTCACTCCCATCAACTCCATGTTTGATTTTGTAAAGCCATTTAGAGGTGACAATTGATTTGTCCTGGGGTCTAGGGACCACATCCCAGACATCATTCTTCATAATGGAGTCCTATTCTTCATTCATATCATTGTTCCATACTTGATGCTTCATGGCTTCTTCGAATAATGTAGGCTCATTTTGACTGATAGTGCTCATAACGGTCAAGTATCCCTGATACCTGGTCGGCTTCTTGCTTTCACAGAAAGTCCCCCTTGGTGAAATATGTCTCTCGGCATCTTCGAGAGTCTCCCTAAGCCATGAGGGCCTCTTCTTGGAGTAGGAGGGCTCTTAAGGAGGAGGATCAATAGGATCCATAGGTTCATCAACATCAGGCATTGTTTCATCTTCTTTTTCACCTTGCTTTCTGGTGTCAACTTCTTTATCCTTCCTTTATAAACCTTGCTAAGAGCCATATCTTCATCAAAGGTGATATCATGACTTATCTCAACTTCCCTTTGACCAGCCACATAAATTCTATAACCCTTAGAATTTTTGCTATAGGTCACAAAGATTCTTTTATTTCTAAATGCACCCAATTTGCTTATTTTCTTTTTTGGTAGATGAAAGTATACAAGACTTCCAAAAATTCTAAAATGAGAGACATTGGGTTTCTTACCAGTGAACATTTCTTCTGGAGTCTTGGAAACCAATGCTTGATGAGGGCATTGGTTTTGAACATACATGGCGGTATTTGCATCTTTGGCCCATAGAAACTTCGAAAGCCTTTGATCATGAAGCATGCCATGAACAACTTCCATAATAGTACATTTCTTCCTTTCAGCCACACCATTCTGCTCAAGAGTGTATGGTATTGTGGTCTCCCTCTTAATGACATCTTCTTTGCAATAGTCATGGAATTCATTGGATTCATACTCGGTCCCATTATCATTGTTCAATATCTTGATTCTCTTCTCGGATTTATTTTCGATCATGACTTTGAAGTGATGGAACCAAGTGAACACTTCATCCTTCTTTTTCAAGAAGTAGATCCAATTCTTGCGAGAATAACCATCCGTAGATATCCTCCCAAAGCATTTACGGGCATCATACCAGATATGTCGGAGAGGATCAACTGCAATATATTAGTGGTCTTTCTATTACTTGAGGGGAATGGTACCCTTGTAAGTTTTACCTCGGCACATCCCGCACATAAACCTTCATGCTCTACTTTGAATTCAGGCATAGCTGTCACCATCTATCTTACATCGTAAAGAGCCTTATAATGAAGATGGGCAAACTTTCGATGCCATAGTTCAGATTATAGAGATGTGTCACAAGACATGGCCCCCAATGGACTTCCTCCAACTTGATACAAAGTGTCAACCCGGAACACAAGAGTAAAAGAATCTTTAAAATTCCTTTTCCAAACACGTACCTTTCCATCGATGAATGCCACCTTGTAACCTTTTTCTTCCATTTCCGAAACAGACACTAGGTTCTTCTTGAGATCAGGTACATATAGAACTTCTTGTAAATGAACGTGTTACCCTGATTCAATTAAAGGGTAACATTCCTGACACCCTTTACGGAATAGGTGGCATTGTCTCTAAGAATAATCTCCAAGTTTATCTCTTTCTCTGTCAAATTAGAGAGAGCTTCCTTGTATCCAATGAAGTGCCTTGAAGCACCACTATCAATAATCCAATTCCCCAAAGTGTCCGGAGGAGAGGTAATGGAGAGGGCCGATATAAGATAATAATCATTTTGCTTATTGTTAAAAACATTTGATTCTTCATACCTGGAGTTCCTTGCTTTCTTGGAGGGTTGACCATTTCCATGATGTCCCGCATTCCTTTTTCCTTTGCCATTGAGCCTGCCATTCCTTTGATTGTGGTTGTTGAAGTTTCCTCTGGAGTGATTCTGATCATCATCATGTGATGTGTCCCTTCTATTTGTACACTCCCTTGCATAGTGGCCAAACTTATTGCAAACAAAGCACCTACTCTTCCTTCCACCCTTAAATCTGGGTTTTCCATTGAAATGACCTTTAGACCCTGCATTATTTCTCCTTTTGGCATGAGCGAAGAAAGCAGTGGGGTTGCCTCTATTAGAAGGCATTTCTTGCTCCACTATTCTTTTTTCTTCTTGAATGCATCTTGACATCAATTCTTCAAATCCCGGAATTCGATCATTATTGAGAATAGTGGTTCTAAATATATACCACTCGGGTAGGAGCCCTCCAAGGGTAGTGATAGTAAGTTCCCAGTCAGGAATGACTTCTCCAATCGATCATTCTTGATCTCAGTGATCCTTAAGAAGTAGGATTAAATATCCTCGTCCTTTCCCTTGTTAATATCCTTCAACTTATTGTTGAGAAACAAAATTTGATTTGCATCACTAACCTTGAACATGCTTACCAATATGTCGTAGATCTCATTGGAGGTGTTCAAATTGGAGATGTAGGCCACCAAACGCTTGTCAATGGAATCTCTAATAATATTATTCGCTTTGACTTCAGCCTTGGTGTACTTGTTCTTTGTAGCAGCCGATGCATTTGATGGAGGCTCAGGGATTTTACCCTTCACATAGTCCAACACTTTTTGTCCTTCCAATGTTAGATCAAGAGACATATACCATCCGTGATAGTCAGACTTTTCATGGAGCTTGTCATCAGCCGAGAAGTGGGATAAGGAACCCATTGAGCCTTTTGTCCTTGTCCAACTTTATTCGGTGATTTCTCTTTCACTCTTGCTTGGGATTTATCTTCACCTCAGCTCTGAAACCATGTTAATTTTGGTATGTTCTATGCTTAAGAGAAATTTACTTCAATTTTCTTATTAGCCCAATATCAATATCCAATTTAGCAATCACATCAACATGATAGTAAAATGTAGATAGAACATAAACATAAATAGTAGAAGACAAGCCAAGACAAGAGGACACAATATGTGGCATCGGCCAGGGACAACCCCCAATGTGGGGAAACCCTTAATCAATTCTTCTTATATTCTTCAATAGTTCAGTAGAGAGAGAGAGGTAGTACAAATATACAAATATGATATTTTATGACAGCAACAACAAAACCTAACAAGCAAAGTCAACGATGGTCAAGCAGGTCAAATTTGACCTTCAATAAACCTCGGTCAAATCTCAGTCAACTCGGCCTCCAACAGCAAGATGTATCAGCCTAAAACAGTCCGAAAATCCCAATTAGACATTGGTCAACTACAGTGAAGCTTGCGACCATTCCTAGGATAGTCAACGTTGGTCAATGCGGGGTCAAAGTGGGGTCAAAGTGGCTGTCCAAAACTGCATCCTACCAAGGAGAGGCATCCTAACCCAATCTGCAAACAAGAAGAGGTCAGCGTTGGTCAACGCTATCAAAATAGCACTTCTGCACCTTGTTCAAGCTTGGTCAATGTTGCCCTAAACAGAGAGTCTTCCTCCTTCGCACGTGTGAGAGAGATGCCCAAATATGCGTACCCAAATTTAGAGAGGAGAGATAGATGTGAGAGGATGAGATGGTGAAATAATGCCATGAGGTCTCCTCCTTTTATATTACATTGAGGTTAAGTTGGGGGTGAAAATGAGTGTTTTGCTCGTTGGCCGACCTTGAAAAATTGTCAATAATATAAATAAATTCATATCTCCAATATATACATGTCAGAATCGGATGATCTTTAGATCAATACTACACCTCTCGCAGAATCCAAGAAAAATATCACATGCCATAAATAAGGTGACCCATGGAGTTTGGCCCTAGTTGTCAGTTTTAACAAAATTTCACCTTAGCTTTGGGGTGAGGCTGGAGGGAAAAACTTCGTTGATCATCTTTGTTCATAAACAAAAATGAGTCAGTGAGACGAAAAACATCCTAGGATGAAATTCATCACCAAGATAATAGGCTTACCTAGGTGTTACATACATACATGGTCTTACTAACATCATTTACATTAACATTTTGCAGAATGAGTTTACAACTCTAAAACATTGACGACTAATGATGATGAATCCAAGATTATCTGAATGCTCGAATACGATGGAATCCCTTTACGAAAAGTTGCACTGCTATAAGGTAGTTGACATGGATTAGTCAACATATGACTCTACTTGCGGACATGTTGCTTCACTGAAGGAATGTGAGAATCCATAATCTGCACCCAAGAAACACAAATTCATATAAGTAGTGTCCATCCAAATATAATCCAAAAATCATCATATAACATTAAATACATAAAATCTTTGTTACTAGTAACAATTCTACTAACAGGAATCGTAAATCTAATGAGGTTTTTATCTATGAAACAAAATGTTGAAATGAAAACTACTTTAACTATAGAAATAAATGACAAGGAGTAGGGTTAGAAATACAATACAGAGATGCCCCATGGCATCAGATGTCTTCAACATAGTGCATATTGATCGTCTTCTGACTTTCATGCAGATTACTGGGTTGTTCCTCTGATGTTCCATGTGCAATTCTGAGGATTTTAGGACTCTGACCCATCTCAATGTTGTGTTGTACATGAGCATAAGGTTTATCAAGTTTCTTCCTTCTTAATTTCTGCTTTTTTCTTTTCTTCTCAGTAGGCCATGGTGTTGATGATGATGTGATCAAAGTAAAACTTCCTACTTGATCATGGAAATGCTTAGGTGGAAAATTTGTAGCATCAAACAATTTTATAACATGCCTTTCTTCATTCTCCATTTGTTCTGTTGTGAATGATGGATCAGTGCCACAAGTGTTATGACTAAGGTTGATTTCTTGATTTTTCCCAATAGTTATAACTTGATCCTTTTCAATTTTCCTTTTATCCAAGTCACCTTCAATTAGCCACTTTTCAATGGAACAAATGACCTCCTCATAATATGATGGAACTCGCTGCAGTGAACAGGGAGGCTTATGATTTGTTGTTGTTTCTTTATTATCTTACATGAGTTGGAACATCTGTACATGTGATATTTCCATTTTTTCCAACTTATTCTGAATATCAATCGTATGATTAGAATACTTGAATTTCATAGCACTAATTTCCCTGGCATGAATTTCTTCCATAGCCTTTATCACTTTATCATTATTCACTATCATGGCCATCAAGCAATTTTGCATAAAGCTAATTTCTTTGTCATGATTAGCTTTCATGGTTTCCATTTCCTTAGCATTTTTTGCTCCCATGAAAAGTAAACAGTGTTGCATGGAGCTCATTTATTTTTCATGATCTACTTCCATGGCTTCTATCCTATTTTGAAAATTGATCTGGTTAACTTCCATGTTCTGAATCCTTTGTGTATAATTGAGTTGTATGTCCTTAATCGTCTGAGGATGTTCGTGATCTTCTACAGGAAATCATATTCCTTACCAACAACATCAATTTGATTGCTCGTCCCTACCATTCCATTATCTATGATTCTTTTGACAACATGGAAATTAGCCTCTTAATGAAGAGCATTACAGGCTCTAAAATAAGGTAGAGCTTCATCCACAAGATTGGCATACTAAAGTGGATTTGGTGGTTTTTTCTCATTATATGGGCATTTCTTCTACGGGCATTATTCTTTCGATTATTATTATTTCTAGTTTAGAAATTGTAAATGAAATCCTTCCATATGGACCAACCTAGCCTGAAAGGTATTTATTTCCTTAGCATGATTATATATTAACATTTTTTTATTAAGTTCCATGCTTTCAAGTTTCTGCATCAATTTTTGCATAGGGTCATCATCAGATTCATTAGATTCTTTAGATTTACTTGGACCATCACCAAAACCTGGAATTTCAAACTTCCCAAATGCTTTCTTATCCTTTTCAATTTCCTCAGCTAAAACTTGGGCAGCCTTATAATCATTAGTTTTAGCTTGCCTCAACTCATAAGAAGTATCAACATCAAAGGCATCAATATAAAAATCCGAAAGAGACATGGCAAGAGATCTATAATCTTGAGGTAATTATTTAATAATACCATTAAACCTCTTATTAAATTCCTATATGGTTTCATTTTCTTTCTTCTCTATGACGTTGATAGCTTTAACCATATGTCTTTCTTCTCTCTTGTCTCCATACTTGTCCTTAAAGCCATTAATAATCGATTGCAATGAATTAAACGAATTATTAGGCATTTCTATAAACCAATCCAAACCATATTCACATATTCATGATTATAGTGAGCACCTCTAGCATATTTACCCAACCAAGAGCTAAAATATTTTAGATGAGTCGTAGCACTAACCACATTATTACCTTGGAAAGTAGGCAACTTATCAAGGCCATTGTAGGAAGGTCATTTGGATAACCTTGAATGTTAGCAAAGTTACAAGGGGCGAACAAGTCTATGATGTCTTTCTCAAAGGGAAAAGGAGAGGCAAAATGGATGCTAGAGAGAGAGATCCTTACTCAAGAAAATCAAGAGATCCACAAGAAGTGAGCTTCTAGCAGAAATTCTTATAAGAAATGAAAGAAGTGGAGTCGCCACTTGAACATGAATCTAGCTCCATGATCCAAAAGGAAAAAACCAAAAGGTTAGTCAGGGAGAAGCAAATGGATATCAAAGAGGGATTCTTGTCTAAGAAATTATGGATGAATAAGTGGAGTCGCCACCCAAACAGAAAACCAACCAAAATGTCTAGGTGTTAAAGGTGCAGATAAGAAGATGAAAGGATTAGTGGAAGGAAAATGATAAGGAGATGAAGAGATATAAGGAATGATGAGAAAATTAAAAGACGATTAAGACGAATGCCACAAAGCCGAGGTCTAATAAATTGGTCCCCGACAATGGCGCCAAAAATGTTGTCGCTCAAATTGTACAAGCATGCGACAACAACTCAAGTCAGGGGTTGTCACCTTGATACCCAACCTCTTAGTTTTAGTTGTCTCCCAATAGTAGGCTATGGGGTGTAGACCCTGTGGAAATGAGATGATGAAGTACAAGTTGGGAACCAACAAGTCCAAGAGACACAGTTGAATGGCCTAGTTACTTGGTTAAATCTAGCAAGGTTTTAAGGATTAGAATGATTTTGTAATTGAGACTAATGCCTTATGGAGTCAACACTCTTACTTTATAAAATTGAGACCAAGTGACCAGTTGGAGAACTGAGGCTTAATGGATGATTTTCTAGCCTATATGAGATGCAAACCTTACAACATAGTAAAATGCAATAATTTTGGTTTATTTTAGTTAGATGTCTAGTCTATGTGTGACTCAGATGCAAACCTTACAACATAGTGAAATGCAAGAGTTTTGGTTTATTTTAGCTAGATGCCTAGTCTATGTGTGACCTTCCCTTCACTGTTATGAAGCTAGGATCCAAGGTAGGTTATGGGAAGGAGGCCAACAGGAAGCAAACAAGGCCTTGATTAACGATACATTTTGTTAGGCTCCTATCACTTGATGCTTCCAGTGCTGCAAAGACTATGGCTCTGATCACTGTAAGGACATAGTGTTAACCATCGAAGAATTGATAAGCCCCTCAAGCTGAATGAAAAGGGTTTCCCTAGAGGTCTGTCAACCAAGCTTATTCTTGGATGTAAGTTATTAATGCAACTAATCCTAGGATGCAATGCAATGGATGATGAGTGAGTCATAGGCTAAGACTTTCTTAATGATTAAGTACTTCAATTAAAATTATTCTTCAATCACGATGATAAGTACTCATTAATGGAAATAAAGGGACAATCCTTAACCACAAGAGAATGTTAACAAGTGCCAAAATGAACAAGAGATGCCAATGAATGATTCACAAATATAGAGTTCAAAAAAGAATATCCACTTAACACATGAATTACAAGTCAAATGACAATTAGAGCACTTAGCCAATGATTATTAGACAATGATACCAAAAGATTATCAATGTTATTTATTCTAATTAGGAAAGATCATTTATTTTAATAGATGTTCAATTTGAAGCAAGAATAAGGTCTTTAAGTTATTGATATTCCAACGAAAGATATGGCAGTATGAGAGCACTTATTTACCAAAGTTTGAATGTTATTCAATTACTTAAATTATTTACTTAGGAAACCTGGATTATTAGATTATGAGACGAATGTGCTTTTAAAGAGTGAACCTGAAACCTTTTGAGAATAGATAAGGCAAGGATGTGCTAGTGCCCTTGAGACAAATAGCAACAATGTGACAATAACCCAACAATGCGCTCACTTTAATGTTAGTTGTCCTATTCACAATATGCAACAAACAATAGCCTTTAAGTCACTTGTTCTCCAATTTTATAACAACAATGGATAAATTTTTATGACACCAGAGGGTTAGATTTAGTTACAGCACATTTAATATGCAAAGAGAATGAGTTTATAAGACAACAAGCGTTAGTCCTCTCATCCAACTTCACCAATGTCAATAATTGCACATTAAATACCTCTTATTTTACTAAAGAAAGCAATGCAAACAATTCCCAAAATTGTTTATGTCACTTATATTTCAATGGTTATTGATGAACATAAACTATGTTTTAGGATAGCAATAAAATGTCAAATGTCAAATATATCAAACATACTAAAACTTTCACCTCCTTTAGAGCAAAGGTTAGATCCTAAGCAAAGGTTAGATCACAAAAAAAATCCATTAAAGGTTGACGTTCTCTTCTTGAGATTTAGCATTGAGCTTGGAGGAGCAATAGTGGGTGTATCTTACCTTCCTAGGTCTAGATCCAGCTCCAGAAAACATATAAAATTTTTCCAAGGGTTGAAATCCTTCAGATTTAGCTTGAAGTTCACCTACAAAATTTAAAATTATAAGAGCCCAAAACCCCAATATATACAAAAAAAACAAAATAAACCCTGAAACCCTAGCTACACACAAGGGTTAGAAAATAAAATTATCTACAAATTTATATTTTACAATATTCACAATGATTTATGGCTCTTATAAGCATATCTATTCGTTAAATGCACAATAAATAAAAATAGATGAGTAAAATAATTTAAATGTGTGAGAAATAAGACAAGATATCTACAAAACCAATCGTCAAATAAGGCCTGTAATTTAACAAAGTGGACTCTTAAGCTTTCTTGTCATGGGAGTTGGTTGGTCCAACCGAAGACTTCCCCTCACGCCCTAGATCTGAATCCTTGAGATCTCTACACACTAAAGATCAAGTTATTAGATCAATAGGGGCTAGATAAACATCATAACCCTAAAGATCTAAACATATCTGCTAGATCAATAAAGTTATAATGCATTTGTAAACACAGTAACTAATGCAAGATATATGTGCAAATAGTTAATCCACTCAATAGCTCAAGAAAAAATAACTTCTAGAATATTATTCAATGGAGCATTAAGAACATGATCCAAAATTTAACACAAGAGGCAGAAGAGTAACACCACTGTGAATAAACCCCAAAGTCTTTCTATTATTTCCAAAAGGAATTACAATAGATCCTGACTTAAAGCTTCTTTACAAAAAAATCTCTCTTTTTTTAAAAGCAAATGACTTTTAATTTATAGATAAATCCTGCAAGTAGAAAATAACAACTAGTTGGTTTGATCCCTGTCAAAATAATCTCGACCGTTGATAAATATTTGATCATTTTTTAATCTCTACCGTCGAAAATCTTTTTTTTTTAAGACTTTTCAAATTTCTCAAAAAAAAAACAACATCATTTTTTATTAGCTCAAAAATAATTATTTTGAGCTAGTTTACTACTTTGACTTAACCACCAAAGCCTAAGGGTCCAATTTTTCTTGAAATTTTCAATATTCCCTTGGTGGGGGACCTCCAAAAATTAATTTCCTTGATATCCACGAATTTTTCCACTTGGAAAATTTAATTTCTCTAGGATTTTAATTTTGACTGTAATTAATTAAATTTTTGGCTTTGAATTTTAATTTTTTTTGCCAGAAAAAATAATTAATTGACACTTGAGGGGATTTAATATTTTTTCCACCCTCGAATATCTTAATCAAGGTGTCTAAGTATGAGGGACCATGCACTAAAATATTTTTTACATAAGATAATAACATTTGAACTCTTACTAACATCATTTACATTAACATTTTGCAGATTGGGTTTACAACTCTGACAAACTAACAACTGGTGATGATGAATCTAGAATGATATGAATGCTTGAACAAGATGGAATCCCTTTGCAAAAAAGTGTATCGCTATATGGTAGTTGACATGGAGTGGTCAACAAGCTTCATGCTCATTATTGATGGTCTTCTAGGTAAAAGCTTGCTCTTCGTGCTTCTAGGGTTTGTTAGGTCTTAGGATTTATTGTCTTAAGTCAAAAGAGTCAACATCATGTTTATAAGACCCTTCCAAGCAAAATGTATTTGTAAAAAGAATTTTTTTTTAGTCTAGAAAGTCTTGGAAGCTCCAAAGTAGAAGTCGACCTTGGCAACATCAAGTCAGCCTAAAGGAGGGAATTCGAGCCCTTGAAAAGACTATCTAAAGAAGCAAATCGACCTCATTTGGTGCACACTCACTCCACAAGTTTGATATCACAATAAGAAGTTCGATTTCATTTGGGACACACTCACTCCACAAGTTTGATATCACAAGAAGAAGTTCGATTTGTAGCTAGGAGAAGCGAAAAAGTAGAGCAAAGGTCTGGGAAAAGAAATGACAGAAATATCTTGTTTTGGGCTCTATCTCTCTCGCACATGCAAAATCCTATGGTTTCTGAGTTGTAGGAAGAGGCCAAAATTGTAGGTCCATGTTGCAGTATGATGAAGTGCAACGTCTTGTAGCTGGAAGGAAGGATACTCTATGTAGACCCCATTGATCTTAAGAGGAGATGTCTTGGTCCAGAAAGGTCTCAAGAGGAGACTGATCTATGGTTTTCTTGGAAGTTGCAAGACCAAAATTGCAGGGTTGAATTTGCAAGTTAAGAAGCAGTATCGAAACTGGCAGGTCGAAGTTGTAGTGTGTTGAAATTTGGTGCAAAAAAAAGGACTTGAAGAAGGGTTGACTTACTACTAGGAGAAGGACTTGGGTCTGTGTATGTCATTTGAAGCAGATGCTAAGAAGAGAAGAGATTTTGGGTTTTCCCCTAGGAGGGGTTTTGCCCTGACTCAGAGCCTAATATTTGTGTCATTTATTGTTATTATTATTGTTTGATGAAAAGATCTAACTAAAGAACATAAAGAAGTTAAATAAGCTTCATAATCAAATATCAAGGTTAAGGAAAATATAGGGGATTTCCTCAGTATTTCTTGTGTTTTGTTAATTGTGTGCTTCTACCTTCATAAAATTATTTTCTGCTACAATTTCATTACAATGCTCAATATATTTTATCAGTGAATTTCACAGTTCAATTTCTAGTTCTTGTATCTCCAAATATTGTTCAAATTAGTTGTTGGGTATTAGAAAACTAACATGGTATCATATCTACGGACTGATTGAAGACCAGAAAGTAGTATATTTTTTCCTCATAAGCGAGTGATAACTACAGTGTAGGGTGCACAATTTCCACAAGAGCGCAATCATTTCTCGTGAAATCAAGTGTGTGGGTGTTTTCTCTAGCAGGCTTGCGCAAGGGTGTTTTTGAGCAATTCGAGTTAGAGCATGCCATACTTGGGTTCGAGATTTGAGGAGAGTCCACCAACTGCTCCAGCAAATCCTCAATAGCAGGCCCAACATAACAAGAAGAACGCAAAGGCCAGAAGAATAATCCTTGAAGGAGTTAAGGATCACATCACACCTCACCTTTCCAGAAAGAAGATAGCTCAAGCCATGTGGACAGTTATCTTAGGGTTGTGTCACGGTACGAGTGAGGCTAGGAAGGTGGTGTAGAAAATCTAATGTAGTTTAACCCGATAATGCAATATAAATCAAAGTAGAATATTATAACCTACTTCTACTATCAATTTACGGAAGTTTAAAGATCGAGCTAAACAATATAACCAGAAGAAGAAGAATCAATGCACAATACACATGAAAATACTTTGGGGAAAGCCTTAGCTAAAAACCCCACTATATGTATTATCATACAAGGTGGAAATATATAGGAATTATACAAAGCCTTAGCTCTCACAGCTTGCCAGCTCTCAGTGCAAACCTCACAGATGCTCACAGGGAAACTTGGCTTCTCTCCAGCCTTCCTCTCTGCCATCCAAGCTCCTATTTCCTTGCATTGTTTCTTTGGGATGATTCTCACCTCACCAAGCAAAACACTTTGATCTCACACACTGTCAAAACTGTGCAACCCTCAAGGAATGATACCTTCACTGCATGCATGAGTTTTCTTTATAAGAAAACACATGCAACTGATAGTACACTATCCTTGACTTTAATCTCCACTGGATCTTTCTCAGAATAGACATGCATGAGTTTCTGATGAGAGAATCTTCAGTTAATTGTAGTACACTAGTTGAGTGCATGCATGCATCAACTGACTGTTAACTCTCTATTAGTTCCTCAAACAATTTGGAACTAATTTAACTGGACTTAACTCAGTAAACTGAGTTAACTAATTACAATTCAAATATAACTCATTCTTATTTCCTTAATTTAAGGGATAACTCTTGCATGACTTCAGAAAGACTTCTAACTTGAATTTCTCCAACTAATTAATTTAAAATTAATTAATTAATTATTTCCAAGTAGTTGTTAAGACTAAATTCAATTTTAATTCACAATTTAATTCAAGGACAAATTAAATTGGAATATTCTTGTTGCCACATTTCAACACTCCCTCTCAACAAGAAATGGATTATCTTCCACCCCGATCCTGTCTCTATGGAACTCGAATTTACACTTTGACAATGTCTTTGTCAAAATGTCAACATCTTGCTCCTCTGTCGAATTATACTACAGCAACATGATCCTCCCATCATCAACAGCTTGCTTTACCTTGTAAAGCCAACGAGAACTCACAACTGACTTGTTATCCGGTCTCAGAACCATGTCCCAAACACTTTTACAAACTATAAAGTCATACTCCACCATAGCATCAACCCAAATCGGCTGTTGCACTGCTTCCTCAAAGGAAGATGGCTTGGTCTCAACACATTCCCCAGCAAAGGCCATGTATCCAATGTACGTCTCAGGTGACCTTCTCAGTTTGCACTGAGAAGATGGTGCTCCCACATTCTCTCTCGCATCCTCCAACAATCTGTCAGCTTCTCTTGTGCGCTTCCGTCCACTCCTGGAACCTCTGCATGCGCTGCTCCGCATCAGTCTGAGGCTCCTCCTCCTTAGGAACCAACAGTTCCTCCACAATCTATAGTTGGAGCTCCCTCTCAAGGGAAACTCGTATGGCCTTTTGTTCATCAAACTTGAGATCTTTGCGAACCACTGTCCTTCGACTGGTAGGCAAGTACACCCAATAGTTGTGAGGTGTATCAGTGTACCCCACAAGTATCCCCAACTCTATTGTCGGCTCAAGCTTCTTCCGTGCATCCTTTGTCACATGGAAATATACTGATGAGCCAAAGATCCTGAAGTGACCCACATCTGGTCTCTTATTGGAGAAAGCTTCCTCTGATGTCTTCATCCCAAGTATGTGATGCAGGCTTCTATTCTGCAAAGAGACCGCTGTGTTGCATGCCTCAGCCCACAAGTGAAGTGGTAGGCCTTGGTCATGGAGCACTGCCCCCCTACAATAGCTATGTTCTTCCTCTCGGCCACCCCATTTTGTTGTGGGTTATGAGGTGTTGTGAACTCTCGTTTAATTCCTTCCACTGCACATAAGTCCTTAAACTCTTGAGAGACATATTCTCCACCGTTGTCGCGTCTCAAGGCCTTGATCTTCTTCCTTTACTCTTTCTCGACCAAAGCTTTGAACTCACAAAACTTTGTGAAAGTTTGGTCCTTCTTCTACATGAAATAAATCTAGCATTTATGAGTATATTCATCAATGAAAATCACATAATACCTTTGCTTCGTTGTGGATGTCATCAAGAATGGTCCACACAAATCAGTATGGACTCACTCTAAGATAGCCTCTGCCCGACTGTCTCGATCATGAAAGGAAGACTTGGTGTACCTTCCCAAGGTACAACCTTTGCATGTGTCAACTTGCTCAAGTTTACCTTTGGGAAGTCCTGTAGATATCTTTTGCATTATCTTCAAAGCCCCATGATGCAAATGGCCCAACCACCTATGCCACAACTCGCCAATGTCTTGCCTTTGCACCAATTTTGCTTTCGTACTCAATGTTGCACAATCATTTACCTCTATTTTATAGAGATTCTTCACCCGAATCCCTATCCTTTTGGTCTGACCCGTGGCTATGTGTCTTAGGAACACCTTTCCTTTACTGAAGACAACATCATAGCCTCCTCCAACATCGCAACCGATACCAAGTTCTTCTTCAGTCCAGGCACATACTTCACATCTGTCAAGGTGATAGGAGCTCCATGCTCCCTCTGAAAAGCAATTGTGCCCCCTCTTAAAACACTATACCTTTTGTCGTCACCCATCTCTATGCACGTTTTGAGGTCTTTCTCCTCTAAGGTACTGAATAAACTTTTATCACCGGTCATGTGGAATGAGGCTCCACTGTCAAGATACCAAACACAACCCATCATCGATGACACCATGCATGCGATGAGGGTAAAGTCCATTTTGAACTGAGAGGCTAATGCTTTACCTTCCAATCCTTCCGAGGATCCCTTCTTGGACTTCTTCTATGGGCAATTAGTTGCATAATGTCTCATCTTGTGACAATTAAAGCATCTCACTTTAGACATGTCACCCTTCTTCCCTTCATGAGAAGAATTCGATTTAGAATGGGAAGCCTTCCCCTTTCCTTTCCTTGCCTTACTTGCTAAGGCCATATTTTCTTCATCATCATCCTTGGATGAAGAACCATCTCATGTGCTCCTCCTGATCTCCTCCTGCACAAGATCTAACCACAGTTGTTTCCAATCTGATAGTTTCTCCCTTCCATTCACAAAGTCTTGGTAGCTATTCCAACTCTTTGGAAGGCCAAGGAGAGGGAGGCTCACCATATCATCATCGACAGTAGTTATTCCCACACTGCCAAGCTCATCTCTGCAGGTGGTGAGCTTGTTCAGATAGGTGGAAATAATATCTCCCTTCTCCATCTTGATTCTTCGAAGCATATCCTTGAGCGCCAATTTCCTCTAGTCGTTACTATTGTGGTAGAGGTCCTTCAATGTCTTCCACATTGAAAATGGAGTATCATTCCTATGGAGACTCGAGACAATATGGTCTCAAACTCCCTCAAGGATGATCCGTCTCGCCTTCGCCACACACTTCTTCCACTTAGCCAACTCTTGTGCATTAGTTGAGGCTGGCTTTGTGATTTCTTGATCAATGAATTCCTTCAAGCCATTGTCTTATAATACAACCTCCATTCTATCTTCCATTATATGTAATTCGAGCTACCTTCCAAGGCATACTCGAGTCTCAAGCCATAGAACGCCATTGGCCAACCTTGAAGTATGATATGAATTCGATTTGCACCTGCAACCCGAATTTTAAACTTCAAATTCTCTTCTCAGTATACTGTTCACAGCTACGATACCATGTGGAAAATCTGATGTAGGTTAACCCGATAATGAAATATAAATCAAAGAAAAATACTATAACTTACTTCTACTATCAATTTGCAGAAGCTTAAAGATCGAGTTGAACAATATAACCAGAAGAAGAAGAATCAATGCACGATACACATGAAAATACTTTGGGGAAAGCCTCAGCTAAAAACCCCACTATCTCTCCGCTGGAAATACATAGGAATTATATAGAGCCTTAGCTCTCACAGCTAGCCAGCTCTCAGTACAATCCTCATAGATGCTCACAGGAAAACTTGGCTTCTCTTCAGCCTTCCTCTCTGCCCTCCAAGATCATATTTCCTTGCGCTATTCCTCTGGGATGATTCTCACCTCACCAAGTGGAACACTCTGATCTCACACACTATCAGAACTACGCAATCCTCAAGGAATGATGCCTTGACTGCATGCATGCGTTTTCTTTATTTGAAAACACATGCAACTGATAGTACACTATCCTTTACTTTAATCTCAACTGGGTCTTTCTCAGAATACACATGCATGAGTTTTTGATGAGGGAATCTTCAGTTAACTAGAGTACACTAGTTGAGTGCATGCATGCATCAACTGACTGTTAACTCTTTATTAGTTTTTCAAACAATTTAGAACTAATTTAACTGGACTTAACTCAGTAAACTGAGTTAACTAATTACAACTCAAATATAACTCATTCATATCTCCTTAATTTAAGGGATAACTCTAGCATGACTACAGAAAGACTTCTAACTTGAATTTCTCCAACTAATTAATTCAAAATGAATTAATTAATTATTTCCAAGTAGCTGTTAAGACTAAATTCGATTTTAGTTCACAATTTAATTCAAGGACAAATTAAATTGGAATATTCTTGTTGCCACATTTCAATAGCTGGTACTCTAAGATAATCTCAAAAATATCAAGATGACTAAGTCTAAGTCTGTGATTTCTTATCTAACCAGATTCACTTGAGTGAAGAACGAGTTAGCAAGGGTCAGAAAGACAGTCTTAGACAAAGACCTTGTCAGCTTTGCACTATTGGGATTTCACAAGTCATGGGAAAACTTCATTGATGCAGTGAGTGGAAGAGAAAAGCTCTCAAATTGGGAGTGGCTATGGAATGATTGCATGTAAGAGGAGATCCAGAAGCAAGCTAAATATGGGTCTCATGCAAAGACTGAGGAAGAAGAAAACTTTGCCCTAACTAGCAAAGGGGGCAAGGCCTGGGGAAAGAAAAATCCAAGAGGGGACAAGTCTAATTCAGGAGGCAAGAAGAAGAAAGATCTTAGCAAAGTGAAGTTCTTATCTTGTCATTAGTTTGGGAACTAGTCCACCAAGTGTTCAACTAGGAAGAAGGGATCAAAGAAGGATCACGTGGCAACATCAACAGAGGTGGAAGAGTTCACTTCTCATTTTGAGGAGTTTTCGCTCATAGTTTGCATGGCAAGCTCAATGGCTAACAATATATGGTATATTGATAATGGAGCATCCTTTCATATGATTTGGAACAAGGGTTATTTTTGGCCATTACCAACAACAAGGGTTTCTAATCAAAATTGTCTCGATGATTTTTTTTTTTAATCATTGATGTCATGCCTAAAGACCAATTTTGAAGACTAAAAATTATAAACATGGGATTTTACAAAAATTGTTTCAAGATTAAAAACAATAGTAATTCAAGCCTTTGACCCTACCTCCTCAAGCCTTTGACCATACCTCCTCACTAGTAGATGAAAGTTATGAATAAATGATTCAATGATTTGAGTCTTTGACCTTATCTCCACATTGAACCTCTTCCTCTCACACCGAAATTCAAATCATAATTAAAGGAACAATCGAATTTAAAAAATAAAAATAAAAATAAAAAATAATGAAACTAGCTCAAGGAAAAATAGCTTAAACATTACTATATCTTTTTCCTAATTTTGTGATTTAAATAACAATGATTTTCTATTCAAATTGGACGACTCAAAAACAAATTATAAATTTGAATAATAATAAAAAATCACTTAACCTGGTTAAAAAATAATAATAATAACTTACTCATCTCACAATCAAAAACTACATCAATTATAAATGTCAAATAAGATGTATGAGTAAGATTACTTATTAAAAAAATAATAATAACTTACTCATCTCATAATCAAAAGCTACATCCATTATAAATATCAAATAAGAAGTATGTATCATTAAAGTGAATTATATTTAATATTTTATAATTTTTATTTTTTATTTAAAATAATAATTTAAAAAAAATAATCAAAAACTACATCAATTATAAATATCAACTGTTGGTTTGACAAACTGAGTTTGATAGGTTTTTCCACCTTTTGAAAACAAATAAAAAATAAAAAAATAAAAAATTATAAATATCAACTAAGAAGTATGTATCATTAAGGTGAATTCAATTTAATATTTTATAATTTTTATTTTTTTATTTACCAAAAAAACCCTAAGAGTCTTGGTTTTTGAGAAAAGGTGTACACATAAAAACTGAAGAGTCTTGGTTTTTGAGAAAAGGTGTACCCATGCCCCCTCTTGTTATCACAACTTTGACCAAATGTTTTTGGATTGTATTTCAGGTTGAGCGTGGTAAAATATTTCACCAAACGCCGGGCCCTAGGGTATATGACATGGGAGGATACACCCAACCCTCTGGCACGCAATCCCATGTGATACTGGTTTATATCTCTCCCTCACGTTGAAATTTGTTTGTCTCACATTAAGATAAAATTGATCAGTAATCATCCATGAAATTTTACTCAATAAAAATATTCCAACAAGGCAATTATTTTACATGTATTTGGGGCTCCACTAGCTTGTGTCCCAAAATTTTGCTCTGTATTTTATGTGTGCTTGGGACACATAAAACATATTTTAAATAATTAAAATTCAGTCAAAAAAACAAATTCATGACCAGATTCTAACAAAAAAAATTAAAAACGTCTAATAGGTAAGCTGCGCCAAATCCTAATATCATTTAACCACTGGGTAAGCTGCTCCAAATCCTAATATCATTTAACCACTGGGATATGTAGTCTCTGGATTTGATGCTGAATCAGTGGAGGACCATGAGGCTCTTGCGGTTATTAATGATGCTGAATCAGTGGAGGACCATGAGGCTCTTGCGGTTATTAATGATGTGCCCTTGACTGTAGCACTTCTAGTTGCTACCTCACCTCAGCTAAATTCAACGCCACTCTCACCAATTTTCAACGCCACTCTCACCAATTTTCATCTAGGATCCTCGGAACAGACTCCTGCAAATGATGCGATGGCGCTGGGATAGTTGGCTTAGTTTCTGCTGCACCTGGCTCTCGTTTCCTGGCTGTTGCACTCCTGGCATAATCAATTTTGCAGTTCCTTGCTTCTTGTTTTTGAATACAGTCACCGGTCATGAAATTCAAAATTGAGTAAGTGGTAGCTACAGTTTGCATAGCGATAGTGAGTGTGTCACTTGGTGTTTTTGCTCTCAGTCACGGATACTTTAATTCCTTTTTGTTCAAATAGTGACTACAACTGAATGGTATTAATGTGTCTCTGAGGGGATACATGCATATCTCATAGTCTAGTTTTCTTTTGAGTCATGGACCGATCTAGTTTTGGCAAGATAGCTTTCATATGGAACAGCAATCAATGTAATACTTCTTCTTTATAATAGAAATCATTTGCAGAAATTCACACAAAAAAATCTAACCATTCGGATGTATTCAATTGTATCCAGAATATCTTTGGAATAACGTTTCCAAGTGAAAACTGCTAAAGTATTTATGGATGTTTAACTCTGAATTATTGATTGGCAGGTTGGATCTTTCACCTCAGGATGGTTTAACATAAGGAAGAGTTGTCTCCTAATAAAGGAGTAGAGTTTGAATGAAGATTGAGAGAAAAGAGAAGGAAAGAGAAAAAGCCAATAAAGCCATCACAATGTTATTATGTTGGCCATTTTAACCCTATTGAAATTTAAATTAATGTGACATATCAAATCAAATGTAAGTTTGAACTATATAGATTGCTGAGATTCTATCAGTTGGGTCTAGATTAAGTGGAGGAAAGGAAAAATCTTACTTGTGACATGTGTACTTTTAATGAGTTGAATGCTGATTGCTAATTGGAGCTATTCATGCTATTCTAAATTGAGACTAGCAAGGTACATGCAATCTCATTCTCACTTACAAACTGAAGGGTGGGAACTTAGTAACATGGTAAAAGAAGAGATTGTGAAAATCCTACATGAAATCAAATCAAATCTAAACCTCTGATTAGATAGATTGCTGTGGTACTGTATGAAATCAACATGGATGATGGAGCTGGCCTAACAAAATATGGGGATTATTAAGTTTCAATTGGTTGACATGTAGTGTAAAAGATTTTAATATGTGTGTGTGTAAAATTCAAGAAAAAACATTCCACTTGGTATTCTGTATATTTTGTAGTATTTACAGTCGATAAACCAAAAAAATCGAAACCGATTTAAATTACATGGTTCTGCAAAATGAATGTTTAAAACAGAGGGAGATTATTATAGTTTAAAAGGGAGTGCTTCCAGATGATTTACCATTGTAGTCCGTCAGGCTGTAGTCTAGTAAAAAGTGGCAACTTACCACTGTGATCACCAAGGTTCAAATCTCATCAAGTGCACCCCACCCTATAAATGGCTGTATTAATGCCCTTTCAAAGGGATCATATTCACGGTTCTGTGCACGGTGTGTAACTTCATTCCTCCATCTACACAAAGAATGTTACACCAACCAAAAAAAGGACTAGTTGCCAATGTTGCTGCCAACTTGTGACTAGGACCGAGGGTCCCATGCAGAAGTCCCAAAGAGCAAAGAGTCATAAGGTCCAAGCCAGCATTCCACTGTAGGATGCAAAAGTTTAATAACCTATTACCATTCAAGGCCTACTCATCTCTCAGGTAAACATCCCTATGATAGGAGTATTCCCTGGATCAAAGGGGCTTATCCCCTGCAAAGTCAACAAAAAACTAGAAACAGAACAAGGCTGCAACCATAGCCTTGATTTTCATTTCATCATATTTGACATGAGATACGGGTTGCAAGCGTGGACCCAAGACTGCAATCTTTCAGTAATTAAATTTGCAATGAATGCTAGCTTGCAAGCATTAGACTCTCTTATATACAAAGAAGTAAATTTGTAAAGCTTGACACCTTCAAGATTACTTGTTACCCTTTTGAAAACATACTGATCTGATTCTAACATCTTATCTTCACAACCAAAAATGTAAGAAAAGCTAAGAAACATAGTTAAAAAAGTATACACACACAGATAACCTCGATACACATTAATGGTTAATTGATAATTGAACAATCCAACACAAAAGGCTTAAAATTCAAGCAGGCACATTAGCATTAGCACTCACCTCCAGTAATTACAATATCTGCAGTTGAAAATTTTGAATTTGCTGATAAAAAGAATGAATGAGGCATCCCAGGCATTAATCTTATACAAACAGGTATAACCCTCACAGCTGAGTTCAACTGGTTGAAATAAAATTCAGATACTATTTCTTGGGGAATGGCATATGCATGGATGGCCTTTTACAAACCTGACATCAGAGATTCATCTTTGAGCAGGTTAGCCCCCAAGACGAGATTCTGAAGGTTTAAATATGTAAAGCCATACCGTTTTGATTGAACCTTTTGTCTTGTGATTCATTGTTGGAGTGATATAAACTTGGATGGCCACAACGAGATGCCGCAAATCCAAATTGAAATAAGACCATCGTTAGTACTAATAACACTATAGCACCAAGTTGAAAATTTGCCAAGAGTTGTCCTCTCATTTCAAATTCTCTGGACTCACATGCTATTTCATTATCCTTGATGCCACAACCAGTTGGCATCATAGGGCCATACAAAGTAAATGCAACCTGATAAAACCAAATACCCTGCAATGTAAATGTAATGCCACCTAATAAATCTACCACAAAGCTCTTGGGAAATGCTGCTACCAATACTGCTGAAATAATACAGAGACCCACAAGCAGCACTAGAATTTGGTGATAGCGGCCTTCAAGACCAGCATGGCTTGTAGAATGAAAGTTAAACAGGAGATACTCTGCAAAAAACGCCATTGCTGCAATGATCCCCAGCACTCCATATGGAAGAGGCAAGTACCTGTTACAAAACATGGCCATCTCGATTAAAACACAACAGCAGAAAAACAAAAGCACTAGTAACTGCAATCTAATCTGACAAGCATAACAGAAACAAACAATACTGAGAATAGCTCTAGTGATTATAGATTCAGCTCAAACATAGTAGAATAGAGGGCACTGATGAGTTCAAAGTTACTCTTAGAATACTACACAGTGAGCCTGCTGCAATTAGTGCACATCTGGAAATGGGTATTCTCCTAAACTACCCTACGTTGCATCTGTGCACTGCGAATAATCCTACGTGTAACAATTGTGAGACAGAAGTGGTTTATAAGGCTTTACCCACAACAAAAGCTTTGTCAATCCAAAACCAGTCAATCCAAAACCTGGCTTTGGGGTGTAAGTCCCTAGGTTGATGCAATAGTGTCGTCCCTCATTCTGGTGCTAACATACCTGCAGTTTTGGTTTCATGCCTTGTGTACCCTCTTTGGCTAGTGGTTGTTATCTATGAGTTGGGCATAATAATAAGAAACTCATATAAAAATAAGAAGTCTTGCTACTACAGTAACATATCCCCATGCCACCACAAGATGTAAAACAATTGGCGACAGGGTGTTCAGTTAAGGGCCAAGGCACTCCTTGTGTGAAGGTCGCTGGTTCAAAACCCTGTGGGTACAAAAAATTTCAGTCATGTTAAAGGTCGGTGTGGCCCGGGCTGAGTGTGAACCTCAGGTGATTTTGACAACATGGATGTCCTAGGTCACAGATTCCTAGCCAAAGACTAGTCCCGCAAGTCATGGACAAACTAACAATCAATCAAAGAAAAATGCATCCCCATGCTAGGATTTCATTCCATATTAATAGCTAGGAATGCTACTCATCATTTGAAATAGCTGATGCCTGGATGGGTTATCCTTGGGGTCTGCCTTCTCTTTAGGGCATTCAAAAGAAAATTAATGGGATTTTACCATTCCTGTGAAGTACCCAAGAAAATTCACCTGGATGGATCACAGTGAATGCAAATTTGTAAGAGGGCAGTGCATATCTACCAAAGCTTGTAGTTGTTATCTATGTGATGTGCATAATAATTACAAGTCTTACTAATACAGTGGCCTATCCCTATGTTGGGATTTTGTTCCGCAACAATACTTTCCTCCTGATAAGCCAAGAATGTTGCTCCTTTTTTGGCATAGCCAATGCTTGCATGGTTAGGTCCTATGACCTTCATGGCACCCAAAGGCAAGTTTAATGGACGTTTACCACAGTGATTGAAAATTTGTAAGCAGTCAGGGAAGTGTGGAGTTGTGTTTGAGCCGTGAGGTTCGCTAGATCAAAATCAAAATCAGGACAGATTGTAAAACATGCTCCCAGTAACACGTGTCTACAAACTGAAATACTAAATCAAAATCAGTACAGGCTGTGTAACATGCTCCCAACAACATATGCACCTATAAATTGAAATACTAGGCTTGGGAGCAAGCCAGAAATATTACAATAATAATACTAACAGATGTAGGTGGCTGCTAGCAAACATACCGAAACACTTAACAGAATGGAAGCAGCAGCTTCAGAGACATCCCAAATCCAACCTGAGGAAAATGGTCAGATGTTGAACAAGAAACCAGGGAATTTAAAATACATGAAAACACCCTGCTCTCTGTGATACCAGACTCTTCCAATCTGAGTCAACCCTGCTCTTTGAGAAAACCAAGCGAAGCCAGCTCTTCTGAATCTGCCTTGAACTCACAAGTCAACAGAAGTGAGATTGACTCAGCAAGTTCCACTTGCACATCTCACAAGTGACACTTGATCATCTGTCCATAAATACATAGGAAAGCAAACAGTAATTTTGCTTGTTTTTCGCAAAATTTCACAACAAACAACCGCCAGGCCTGTCAGAGATCTAGAACCTATGGTGTTTTGTACCAAGTAGTATGACCTATATTAACGATTTTTTTTCGAGTTATTTCTGGATTCAAAGTCCTGTAATCTTGCCTACCGTTATGCACGCAAAAGGGGTTTAGATTCGAGAACCCCATTTGTGACATTTAATGAAGTTCAGCCATGTAAACGCCCCGATAGACAAAACCCTTGGTCTTTCTAAGGGTTCCATATTCTACAAAAAAGACCTAGGCAATACACAACATGGGTAGGGCCTGACTTCTGTTCAAGGAAGGCAAAGACGAACGAATCCCCTCGCCCTTGATTGGAAGATGTTATTTGGAGTGTCCCAGTTCACTGGAACCACTCTGACCAAAATCATAGCTGGATGAACCAGAATGACAAAAAGTTCCTAACTGGCTCAGTACCCAAGAAACTGCCAGAAAATTGCTACTGCCTAATAACCACAGAGTTGATAAAGCCAGCTGAAAATCAAACTAAAAATTATGCAGTAGCACCACCACATGAATTAGCTTCCAATTTAGCCCAAAACCACTTGTCAAAGAAAGCCTACCTTTCGATCAAGGACATGGGCTTATTCAAGGTGCTGCTTGCTAGAGGATTGTCCTGAGTCCCATCCCAAAAGGGTCATCCCATTAATATAATACAAACTGAAAATTTCATTTCTGAAAAATCCAAGGCATCTCCTAACTCTATCCAAATTTCAAACATCAATAAAACAAGACGATACCCAAAAGCAAATTCTAGAAAGTAAAGTACCTTGTTTTCTCGCTGACCAACACAGAAACTCCA
Source organism: Pinus tabuliformis (assembly GCA_031772625.1). NCBI lineage: Eukaryota > Viridiplantae > Streptophyta > Pinopsida > Pinales > Pinaceae > Pinus > Pinus tabuliformis. Next base: position 1,922,704,612 of record CM062817.1, on the reverse strand, counting down.
AAGATGAAGAACATGAGCAGCATCCCAGCATGTTCGAAATCATTCATGTGTGCGGGGTTGAGAGAACCATCAACAAAATATTTCAAATGGGGAGAATAGAAGAACTCAATGCACATGTCCACAAAGGAACCAATCACAATGATATATATCTCCAAATACTTGAGATTACCACTGATCCCAGGCACAGGATGCCATACTCTTACCCTGTGAGACTTGGGATTTGTTACATAATTCATCACAGAGTTCCATATATGCCACAATCCCACCAGCAGAAACAGACTTCCTGGTAGCGCATGCCCTTTGAAAGATCCCATTTCTTTCCTCCTTGATACCCAAACTATTGTTTTAAAAATAAGGGTTCTTAGCAGAAGAGGAAGGTCCTTCCTATTCCATTTGGGTTCTTGTCAGCCTCTATAAATTCTCAAACTCATGGGCTAAAAGAAGCTTTCAATCTGTGTATTCTACTGTAAATTCTCAAACTCATGGGCTAAAAGAAGCTTTCAATCTGTGTATTCTACTGCTTGAACGATTCAAGCTGCTGCTATCATATAACAATAGATGGTTGCATTTTTTTGGACTCTAGACGCAAATATTTTGACCCCGAAGAAGTCTGAAAAATCGATATGAATAGGTGTGCCAATCGACGCCACGTGCTGTGGCCTTCCTCTAACATGCAAACTGTCACCCAAGAAAATTGGTCAAAAATTAACCACTGAAACCACTCTTCATAGTCCTTAAATGGTAATAATAAATATTATTTTTTTAATATTTCATTTTTTCATATTGACTTTCTGTATCAAGTGTCTCACCCAATCTGTGGGTATGATTTTCTTCGCAGGCCAATTCTGTTAAATTGTAACCATAATTATTTTCTTTAATACTTCTTTGTTTCCTGTTGACTTTCTAGAAGAAGTGATCAACCAATCTGTGGTCATCATTTCTTCCTCATGGCCTTGCATGGAAAACCTTGCACCTTCGGGGGATCAGATTCAAATGCTTAAAACGGCATATTTCCGTGGTGAATCAATTCCTTCATTAATTAAAAGAAGAATTTAGCTAAGAGCCAAAAAATTCTACCGAACGTGATAAAATCTTATCATCAACATAAGTGAGATTTTAACTTTTGCAAATGTAAATTTTTAGCCAGATCATAAATCTTTTACTAAAATTCTTTTCTCTCTTTTCACTATATTCTAGAATAAAATTTAATCGTAAAAGATATTGTCCAAGAAAGCATCAAAATATTCAACCAAAAAAATATATCATCCATGATCATTAAACCTTAACTTATTTATAATGTAAATCCTTATTTAAAACATGAAAATAGAACGTATATCTTTATTTAAAACATGAAAATACATATTGAGTAACAGTTTTTTTTTTCCAATAGAATAAAATTATATTTTAACAAAAAATATGATTGAGTGGAATTCAAAATTAGTTTTTATATTTTGTGGGATATTATTAATTATATCAATATAATTATAGTAAATATGATTAATTAATAAGTAAATATAAGTAATAAATTATTTGAATTGTGTTTGATTATAGGTGAATTGAAGTGTTATGAGATAGAAATTTTTCATTTAATGGTCTTTATTTTATTAATGAAAAAAAAATTATAAACTATATAGAGTTTAAGGGTAAGTTATTTGCAAAAAGAAAAGCAACACATAGATTTTAAAAATTGGAGGGTCTATCTTTATTTCTCACATCTACAAGCTCTTTAATTTGGTAGTTAAGTAGGGCTTCCCTAAACTTTGGATTCAAAGTCTCATTTTACTTATTTTTAAAAGTGAGGATAAATATAATGCATAACTATAGGACCACCATGATTAGCTTCATTTTAGCATAATTATATAGAATTATTTTGGAAAAAAACAATTAATGCATGGCTAAAAAGTCATGGAAAAGAGTTGAAGAATAGGCGGGATTTAGGAATTATTATTTAACTATGGACCACCTTGTTACATTAGGGATCATTGTGAAGGAGTGTTACTAACTAATCACCTATATTTTTTCATTGACTTTAGAAAATATTTTGACATAGTGCCTAGGACTAACCTTCGAAATATGTTAGAAGAGCTAAAGTTCCTCTCAAGTTGACAGTTGTTACAGTAAGGTTGTATGAGAATGTTATTGTCTTGTGTAGGAACATTAAGGGTTGGTCTAAATTAAATGTCACATAGGAATTAAATAAAGTTGTTCCCTATCTCCTTCCCTTTTTGGCATATAAATTGACAAGTTAGAGAGTTGTTTGGAAGAAGTGGGTTGTGTTAATCCAACTCTCATTGGTATGGTCATCATCCTTCTTCTATACACTAATGATATTGTTCTTATAATGAAGACTCTGTATGATCTTAACAAGAAACTAAAAATTCTCAAGGATTTTTTCTCTAGTATGGTAATGATTGTTAACACTAACAAATGAAGGTTAAGATCATTAAAATCCATTAAGATCACTTACACTAATTTGATGTATGACAACAACAACTTGGAGGAAGTAACTTCATACAAATTTCTCAGAACCAATCTCAATCACAATCTTAGTTAGAGCAATAACATTGAAAAAAGGATAAATTGAGGATGGAAAGTGTATTATATGCTAGAAAATAGTTGTAATTTAGCAAACCCTTGGTTGTCAATTAAGAAGAAACTCCTTTTTGAAACTCCTATCACTCATGGCATTTTATATGACTGTGAAGTTTGGGGTTATAGCATCTCTAGAGAATTATAGAGAAATATAGAGCAAATCCAAAAGCATTATGGCCCATAATCTCAAAATTAAAGGGATACACCCTATCCTATCCTCTTGATAAAAGCAAGTCTTTCCCCATTGAGAGCATGACTATGAGTAGGTACCTAATATATAAGAACAAATTAAACAACATGGAAGACAAAATTCTTCCTAAAATTACTTTAAGATTCAATTAAAATCATTAATTGCTCAAGTGAGGGTAGCATAAGACGTGGCTAAACCATTGAGGAGTAAAGAAGTCACTTTAAAAATAATGTGAATATTAAAAATATTATTACTTCTAAATTTAAGGAGAAATTGTGGGGTGATAAATAAGAAGATAAAACAAAAATCACATACTGTAAGTGTTGAAATTTCTAAGTATGACACGTTAGAAATCCCTACTGCATTATCAAATTAAAATTTTCCTACTTGTTCATTCCATTAACAAGTTATTTATAAATATAAATATTGAAATAAACACAAATGCGGCCTTAACTCATATACAGATCAACAACTGAAATATTGAGACAAAAACACAAGGGACACCGTTATTTTCGGACAATCATCCCCGGGAAAAACCCAATGTGGGAAAACCGGTGCAATAGTTCTAAAGGTTTTATTATTATGCAGATTCTTGAGTACAACTAGGGTGCCAGAAATGGCTCACCCAACAACGATTGTTACACGACAGTAATACCTCCTCTCGGAGACATATTTTCAGCCTCTCAACTCTAGTCTGCCCGATAAAAATCCTTACAACGCTTCCTCTTGACCCTACATTAGCCCTGCTAGCTTCAGCATAGCCCTAAAGCCTTTGCATCAGCCTCCTGACTCTTTGCGTCAACACTTGGCCCCTCTGTGTCACCCACACAGACCTCTCTGCCTCTGCGCAGCCCCCATCTGCCTCTGCGTAGCTCCTGTTGCCTTTGTGTAGCTCTAGCTGCCTTTGTGTTAGCCTCTTCGGTCTCTGCATTGACTCTCTGGCACTATCCCTACCTCTCTTCTATGTACTTACTGCCCCTCATTGCAACATACCACTAACTCGAGTTTTCTTAGCAAGCCCTGCTCCAAAAATTGCACTAACTGACTAGTTTTGGTGTATCTCCAGCTGACCCTCAAACCTCCTCTTATACTTGTCCTGTTCAGTCTTCAACGGCCTAGATTAAGTCTCTAATCAATGGCTAAGATTAGATTTGGCTTGATCCATGTCATTTAGAACATTCTCACCTAGTTTTATATTAATACCCATTAATATTTTAATTTTCCTAAGTTTAGACTTAGGAACCCCATTAAAAATATTAATTATTTTAATATCTCTCCAACCAGGTGGAATTTCCCCAAACCATTTCTGGGTCTTGGAGATTTTATGTGCCTTAGCCTTCCCACCAATTTTCATGGCTATAGCACATCTGATGCTACCAAAAATCAACAATAAGGAGGTGATTAACCTTAAGATTGAAGATCAAAAGTATCTTAGTGTTTTGACTAGTGTAAAGAAGAAAATCAACATTGTCAAAATAAAACAAACTCTCATGATCTCCATAGTGAAATGGGGTGTTAGACAATTCCTCAAATGTCATGGGTTGAAATAATTTATCATCTATGTGACACTATGAGGGTTGAAGATGAAAAATGCTTTCTCTTAGATTTTTTTGCATATAACTACATTAGACTGTAATTACAAAAATTTTGTTACGATACCGACCTTCCTAGGTCAAAAAAAAAAGAAAAGGAAACTAGAGATTTTTTTTTTTTTAATTAAAGGATACGACATAGCTCACAACATTGATACAACAAAATTTCCTTCATCATAGAAGTTCACATACCAAAAGGATGTCCTAATTCAACATAAGCTGAAAGCTAAGAGCATCTTCAGATACATAATTATTTTAAAATGTTTAGTAGTATAAAATCGATAAAAAAGACCTAATAGCCTAAGCAATTTGAAGAACATATCTATTTAATAAGCATAATGTGAATCAACTAGCTTCCTCATCCTCAACTTCTTTTTAAAGTCCTGTTATTGTTTTCCTTGTTTCCTCTTGGGATGAATGACAATGGACTACAATGTCATTCATCAACAAGTCGAGGATCCAGTTTGTAGAATGGATTAGATTGTTAGATACATAGTGTCTCCTAGTAAACCAATGAATAATTAGGTGGCACGGCTCCTTTATTTTAGTCTCCAATGCACTGATGGAACTCTTTTGCAAAAGGATGCCCACGATGACCTTAATCTGGGAGCTAGAAGTGGTTTCTTGGACTAGAACCTTTTATGGTATTGAACAAAAGGTGTTGTGTGATCCACTATAGTTTCCCCATAATGTTGTAGAGCCCTCGTGTCTCCCTTAGTTCCTTATCACCCATTTTCCTCTCATCATTAAACTAGTTGCATTGTAAGGAGGAGAGACCTCTACTCCTAGAATTACTTGGCTTGCTATGTAAACCAAATCACCAAGTCTATAATAGAATGGAGGCTAATGCCCTAATGGCTCAAGAATCATAGAGAATCAAATTGTAACCCTTAACACTAACTATAAGGTGATAAAGATCCAAACAAATTCCAAATCAATATGAATCTTACAATATGGCTATAACTTCTAACACAAGCTCAAAGAAAAAGACACGGAACCTCAAACTTGGAAAATTGACTGGGAACCACCAAAAATCTTCCAAATTGATAGCCACAAACTTCAAATGACCAAGACTTGGTAAAATTTGAGTTCTTTCCAAGACCTATAGATGCCCGGCTAGACCTGAGTTGTCAACACCAATTCTCACTTACACCACACTCAAGCAAGGTATCCATTAATTAGCATGATGGAAGATACTAACATGTGACCATAAAGGAAGGAAAGTGTCTCATCTCACATATATTTTCTATGTGTGTGTTGAATGTCACATGGTGAGCCATATATTGATTTAATTGGATGTCACACGAGCTCTTCATTACTTGATCATGGGACTACTTGAAAGTACTACTTACCATTAATAATGATTGTCTCAACTTTTTTACAAGTAGCTAGGTTGGCTTGGCGATCAACTGCTAATTTATTTTCTTGCAATATGTGTTAGAAGTTCACATTTACAAATGAATCTTTATTGTTTTTTATCCTCTTCATCATAGATGTTATAATTGTGCCAGAGATCATGTACCTTGTAATACTTTTAGAATTCCCCACCATTTCAAGTTCTTGGTGTGAAGATTTTTGGCTAGATTTAGGTATTGCAAAAGTGTATATGCTTTAGCGAAATTTTTAATAGAGATTCCAAGAGTCCAAGTATAGATATAAACTATTGTTCCTCCAAGGTTAAGAATAACAATTTCCAACCCTAGCCCCTCACAATTGTCAACCCAATACTAACCTTTTAACTCATCAAACTAGAATGATTTAAGAATGTTTCTCTTAAGAGTTTTAAAGTGTAAAAGTAAAATTCTAAAACAAATCAAGTAATTGTAACATCTTATATAATATTATCCCAATGGAACACACAACTTAATTACTTACCATTTTTAAAATCCAATAAACTAAATTTAATTTTAATGAATATTAATTATTACCAATATTATAAATAGTATATCTAATATCATTACACTTATACAATGTTATTTCAACAAACATACAAATTTCTCGTGATGATGAACACACTTGTTGGTTGGAAACATTTTCTTAAAACACACAAATTATTTACCTACTATTTTTAAAATCCAATAAACTAAATTGTTTCTTAAAACATACGCAAATTATTTACTTACCATTTCTAAAATCCAATAAACTAAATTTAATTTCAATAAATATTAATTATTACCAATATTATAATTAATATATCTGATATCATGACATAGGAGGAGTTGCTGCAAAATCATTATCTAATATTATCATGACATAGGAGTTGCTGCCAAATCATTATCTAATATATAGAGTCTAATACATATATGAGTCTATTACTTATGTAATCATTAATAACAACAAAATGAAGAATGATTTTATCCTCAATGGTCACTTTTTAAAATCCATATATATATATTTTTTTAATAATATATATATATATCTATTTTTTTTTGCAATTTACACCATAAAATTGTGACAACGTCAAGGAATTGTGAAAGCATGAAGGATCTTTATGGTTTAGAAATGCATAAAAAACATTGTAAGGTGAACCAGCAACTTCATCACGTTTTTAATCTTCTATTGTATATATATTTGACGAAGCCATCTTTTAATTCGGAGTGTACAGAAGGAATGAGTCCACTTTAAAAACATCTTTTGCATTTCACATAGATTTTACCTTTAACTTTTTTTTAACAAGTATTCCTTATTTTATTAAATTGCATTTCACATAGCTTTTACCTTCACTTTTTTAAATAAATATTCCTTATTTTATTAAATTGGATAAACACATGGGATCATCTTCCCATACAATATTCATATGTCTTCTATTGGGAAAGATTCTCCCTATCTGAATTCATGAAAGGGGAAAATTAACCTAATTTTTAATTCTTATTCCCATACAAATTTCACAAATATTTAAAATGCAAATGGTCAATCTTGGAAAAAAATTATGAGTATAATTTTATTTTTAATTAAGAATATATAAATATCGGGAGTTTGGTGAATTTTTATATTAATTAATTATTTATTAATTTTGAATATAATTTTTGATATTATTATATATATATATATATAATAATAATAATAATTTGAAAAATATGTTAGATAAATATTATGAAATTTTCAATTTAAATCATCGTGACATATTTATATTTATGTTAGGGATAATTATGATTTATCTAATGGTTATAATGATAATAGAAAAATTAACCAGGGAAGCGTGATATGAGATTACCTAATTATTGGTTATACTAATTAAATAATAATATAATATAATATATATAGATATATAATTTTTATTACTTTTGTATGTAATTTTTTTTAATGTTATTATTATAGATTATAATTTTTTATTTTTTTAATATAAAAATATTTGGCTTGTTAGATCTAAGACTTTTGTGATCTATAATGTAGATATAAGTTTTCGGATAACCAAATCCTAATGATGTGATTAATCCCAAAGACTTGTATCTATAAAATATTTCACTTCTTACTCTTATTCTTTTTAACTAGTACATTATTTTAAATAGCATATTTTTCTTCTTATAATAATAATGAATAAATATATGTCAAGTCTCACTAGCACAACCGCTTGAGGATGGGCCTCGTTAGCAAGGTGACCAAGGATCAAATCTCATGGGAGCGGTTGTGCACCATACTAGGTAGAGGAGACATGCGACATGCTAAAAATTCTAGTCAGTCGAGGGTTCCCTGGGGTGAATTTAATGGATTAGATGTCGTCGCTCCTCAAGCCACATGTCAAGCCTAGAGGATCATAGACAACTTGACAAACAAAAAATAATAATAAATAAATATACATTTATAAATATTAAATAATAATATGTTAATTGAGGTTAATTCTCTAGGGCTTCCTATTTCAACTTAAGGTGGATGAGGATGTGTTGACTTTTTTTCTTTTTTTTAATTGAAGACCTAGATTGATTATCAAGGAAATATGTTCAACCTCTATAGTGTGTTGCTAGTTTGTTAGGTTGCATTGACTTTTAATAAATTAAAAAAATTAGATTTGTGCCACGTGGCTCCCTACCCACCAATTTCCTAGGGATTTTCAAAGCATACCTAATTTTAGAAAAACTACCTTATATCTTGGTTGTAAATGATAGAAACTCTTCAACACTTTTGTTTTTTATCATGACCTGGGATTCTTAAGGGTTAAGTAAAATCAAAGTTAATAATAATATTTTTGTTACAATAATATTTTTTGTAGATACACATGAAGCCTTCGAATATTTTTAATGTGGTTGTACTAGTTTAAGTGGTTGAGCTAAAGTTACCATCTAAATTCATTTACCGCCTATAATATGTCGAGTTTAAAATAAATATTTTTTTAAATAGCTAACCATATCATTCAAATCAAAACATAAAAATATTATAAAATTATTTTTTATAAAAAAATATTCAATAATAACTATATATATTTTTATACCCCGATTGGGGTGTGTGTCAAAGGATGGCAGGGACGGTGGACAGTTATGAGTAAAGGTTGGGTACCATCCACCGCCCCCCACACGCTCATGGCGATGGGTGCGGTGGCCCTTCGCATGAATACATGCAAGGGTGGTGGGAAAGGTGGCAGGCATGGCAAGGACAAGGTGGGAGGCATAGCAGGTAAGGAAGGACAGGGGAGTGGCAATTGCATTGTCGATTGTGGAGTTAAGGCAAGACAGGGGAGTGTTAATTGCATTGTTGTGTGCGGAGTTGGGAGCTGGAGCACTGGAGCAGGGAGGCGGAGGCATCATCGATGGCATCTGTGGAGTGAGCACGGGTATGTATCTTGGTCCTACAACCCTCTTGCAATGACGACATGGTTTTTTTCTAGCTGGAGGGATCGAGAGAAACCTGGGGAGGGGAATTGGGGGACTTGTTGGGGAAAATGCCACAGGAATTATATGGTTGTTGTCTAGTTATGCGTCCTAGCTATAAGGCTCCTGAGTTTCAACCTGGCCAGTGGTTGGGAAGCCCCTCCTGAGAGTTGCATTGTGAACTCGCGTGATAATTGGGGTGGAATGTGAGAAGCTATGCACTGGGGATGGGCAGGCTATAGGGAAAGCAGAGGAGCAGCGTAGTTTGACTGGGAAGAGGGGAATGGGAAGGCTCACCTATGCATGAGAACCCTTGCTTGGCTGAGAAAGGGGACTGTCAACCACTCTGGGTATGAGCGGCAATGGGAAGGGAGTAGTGAGAAGCACACCAAGGTATGGAGATTGGCCTCGTCTCCAGAACGGGTTGTCACCCAACCTGCGTATTTCTCAGAGAGTAATTAGGCTAGGAAAAGGATTAAGGATACCATTGGCAATGAGATTCAAAGCCAAAAGTTAATACCTCGTTCCTGTGAATAGGTCATGTACAAAGTGGAGATTGTGAGAGGAAGAGGTCATGGCAGACGTTGGAGGGAGCCTGCAAGGGCCAAAAATCCAAGCACTTCGGAACCGCATAGAGGATGGAAATCTATTGAACACCTCATTAGTGAAGTCATTGCGGCTTACAGGGAGGGAATGAATGTAGGCATCCATAATTTGCTGGAAGAATGGGAGGGAGAAATTAAGCAGCATAGCGAGAGTAAGGAGGAACTAGAGAACTAGAGGACCTTAGTCCCATACCCCGGGAATACCATAGGAATAATTAATTAGTTTAAGTAGACCCTTTATCTCTATTGGCTTATGAAAAGCCTGATGGGGAAGGCCATGGAACAAATATCAGTGGGGATGGATCTGACCCTCTAAGACATGCCCAACTACAAATAGGATTTGCAGCGGAATCCAATTCCAGCTCCATAAGCAGGACATTCGTCTGGATAGAATCTAAAGGAAGATCCCATGCATCATCGAATTAACTAAGATGCCTGGTGAACCTATCAACGATCTGACACTAATCGAATCAGTTTCAGAAGAGCAATAGGAATAGTTAGCTAATTTGGTTTCTGTTTTTTTATTCGGGTAACATTTACTTTACATTATTCATGCTTATGATAGATAGACATATAGCCTCTTTCCATGAAACTGAAACATATTTAGCTTGGTTAAAAAGAATGATACTTTATTTTTTTGGATGACTTATAACGGGGATAGGTGGGCAACATACTTGGTTTCCCATCGGGCAAGTTGAGGCCACCTATCTCACATAAGTGATGTAAACTTGTTGTTTATAAATAGAAAATGAAGGATCCTGCCAAGATTAACAAAAAAAATCTATATACATTTTTTATAAAAAATATGCAATGACAACTATATTAAAAACTAACTTATGATCACCTTTAACAAAAACTCCACATAAATATAACACTCTTATAAATATAACACTCTTTTACATCTAACTTATTTTGTTTAACAAAAATAATCAAATGTTTATTACATCATTCCCATCTCATTTCATATTTGGCAAATTAATACTTTATTGTCGTATCAAATATATATTAAATCCAATTAACATTAAAGGCAAATAATATTTTGTTGTGGTATTATATATGCAGTAAATCTAATTAACATTTATGTGTTTAGCACTCCTTGATGTGAAGTCATCGGTTCAATTCCCTGCCCCGATTGGGGTGATATATTGGACATGTTGAAGATAAAGTCTCACCAAGCTTACAAAAAAAAATTGTACTAAAATATATCAATAATTTAAAATAAAAAACAAATAATAGATGAAGAAGCTATTGAAGTTGAGTTGGTTGAACGCTAGGTCTTGGGGTGGTCTAGTAATAGTTGTGAGCTTCTCGACACATGTTTCTCTTAGCAATCTCCATGAAGCAAATCCTCGTGGTGGAGGCAGGGTTTTGAAAAATAACAAATGGAGGAGGGAGGGGTGTCAACCCCTCCTTCAAATATTTTATAGCAGGAAATCATGGCAACAATTCAGAAGTATTTGATCTCTTATCAGCACAACATCTATCGACCCGAAGCATGAAGGATGGCAAAGCTGCGAGAGACAACCCCCCTATGGGGTGGTTTACCAAGAAAAAATTCAAAGTAAATGTCTACAAAAAATAGTAAAGAGCCCAAAATATGAGGTTTGCTCTTCTAAATTTTCAACTACATCTAGTTTGTAACAGACCACACATTTATAAGCAAATTCATAGGCTTTTGGATGACTAAAAGAGCCCCGATCAACTAGATCCAACAGAAATGGTAGTCAAAAGTCCAAGTGGATCTGGAATTCGAGGCCAAGGATTTTTTCACAGTCATATTCTTGAATCTAGAAGACCTAACATAAGTTGTTAATGAATGTCCTTATTTCTTCAATAACTCTGGCCTCTTTATACAATTATGGCAAGAGCGTTACAACCCCAAGAATGAGAAATTCTTGGTCACGCAAGTTTGGGTTCGCTTATTCTTGCTTCCAAAAGAATTATGGGATAAAGAAGCCCTTGTGTGTATCAAAAAGCCTATTGGACAATTTATTAAAACATTGAAAGTTACCAAGAGAGGATGAAACAATTTTTATGCCGAGATCTGTGTCAACATGAACATCTCTGATCCTCTACCTGAATGAATAGAGATTTCCTACCAAGATGAGGTGATATAGCCATTGGAATACAAACATGTTCCTTTCCGTTGCAAGAGATACCATGAGTATGGGCATTTGTTTAAATTTTCCTACTAACCTAAGTGAATAAGATCCAAACTACTCAATCCCAACTAGATTCGAAAGGATTTACCAAAGTCCCATCAAGATGAAGAAACCCCAAGAATCAATTAGCTCATTCCAAAAGAAACCCCCTTCTTTCCAATAATAAATTCAAGCCTCTCAAATGCCATGAAATGGAAGTAGCTAATAATGAAGAAAACAAATATAAAGGAAGCCAAGGCTAGTGGGTCCAAATATTTTTCGTTGAATAAGAGAAAATATCCAGAAGAATCCACATATGTCTAGTCGCTAGATGACGAAATACTTTTGGATGTTGAGGAACGATTATAAGCTAGCCAGGGAAGTAGAATCACAAAGGAAGTAAGCACATATCCACATAGAAAATAATGGCATGGGTCAAATATCAAGGAGTTAGCAAAGAAGCAACTAGTTACTCATCAAAAAGCAAGACCTCAAACTTCTAACAACAATATTGAGTCAAGGGGAGTAAGCATTATAGGTGGGAGTTTGGTTATCCAAGTTAATACAATGGAAGCCCTCATGGCATCCATAAAGGAGGACATGTGATGTGGGCAGAAAAGTAATAAATATAAGTTGCACGAAACAAGAGAGATAATGATCAAAGTTACAAACATATTGGAGGTATTCTTCATCATTTCCCCAATCTAAAATGAAGCTCATCACTTGGAATATTAGAGGTCTGAACAAAAAATGCAAGCAAATGCTTCTAAAAGAAAGAATAAAAACGAAACACCAACCATTGTTATATTAGAAGAAAAAAATGCTCGAAGAAAGAACTCCTCTCAATGGTAGATAGATGTTGGAAAGGTTATTGGGCCATCTCTAGTAGATGTACTTGGAATGTCCAGGGGATTAATCATCTCATGGAACAAGTAGGAAGTATCATTTTTCTAATTGGTTTGTGACTAGAAGCTCTCTCTCTAGTCAATTTAAGTATCGAGGTTTGAGTGAGCATGGGATTTTATCTATTATCTACATACCTCCAGTACCAACATGGATTTTTTTAATTTTTTTTACAGAGTCTCAGTTCCATAGATTCTCTGTGTGAAGCATATCTATGGATCTTAGGAAGGGATTTCAAAATGATAATGTCACTATAGGAAAAATTAAGGGGGATACGAATATTATAAAAGGCATATCTAATGGTTGAAGACACCATTCAGTGGCTTCTCCTAACACATATCATGACTCTTAATGGAATGACACCTGGATTAACAAGCGATGAGGTAAACATCATATCGCCTCTAAGTTAGATGGGTTTTTTTTATTTTTGTAAAGTTCTTGGAAAACTATATTTTTTTGGAAGCCTTTATTATTCCTTCTAATGGTTCATACCACTTGATGATTAGTCTTCAACTCGACTTCAAAGTGACTCCCCACAATTGTCCCTTTAGGTTTGAGAGCTTTTGGCTACATGGTGCTTCTTTTCTTGACAAGGTTAGAGATTTGTGGGAATAAATTTAAGCTCGGGGGAATTCAAGAATGCAAACCTTCCAATTAAAGCTCAAAACACTCAAATCTAGGCTCAAAACCTAGAATAAGGAATAATTTGGTAACAATATTCTTGGGGATACGAAAAGCTGAAAGGCATAGTGTAAGAAATTCAACAAAGAGTTATTCTTAATAAAATAATAAAGGATTTATCCTACAAGGAGAGTGATACTTTGAAAAATCTTGAAGACCATAGAAATCAGGAGGAAGTTCTTTGGAGGTAAAAATATTGCATAAATTGGATTCATGCAGGTGAGTGAAACACCAAATTATTTCACCAATCCATGATAAAACACAGACACTACAACTGAATATTCTCGCTCTTGGATGAGGATGGCAATAAGTTGTTAATTCATGAAGAGTTATATCACCACCTAAGCACGTTCTATAAAGACCTCCTTGTTGATCCTTCCTTTAATAGATCGCGGGCCATCAGAAAAATCATGTCAAATATACCATCCTTGGTCAATGGAGCCCAAAATCAAGTGTTAATTGTAACAATCTTGAGTTCAAAGTTCATGTAATTAAGTTAATAAAGGAAAAATAATAAGACCAAGGTCATGGGACATGTATTCCAAGTTGAATGTTGGGCAAAACATCCTAGTGGGCATCACTTGTTTATTATGGCTAGGAAATTGGCAAAGGTTTTGGAAAGGAAAAGAGGCATTAATTATCATTTTATTTATGAAAATAAAGGAAAATATGAGAAAAGGGGGATGAAAGGTCACATGTTTGTATGAGAGGGAAATTTAAGGGAAAATAGAGGAAATTGAAGAAAATAGAGTCAATAATAAAAAGGCTTCTGAGGATCAGTTAACAGCTTTTGTCAATTTAGTTTGGAACTCTCTCTATTCTCTCATATTATTTCACACTTAGAGAATTCTTAGAGGAATCTAGCATTGGAGAAAGGAAAGCAAAGGAAGGAAAAGGAAATAAAGTGACACGTAAAGAAGAGTTGGATCAAGAAGCTTTAGCAGGAAGACTTGCAGGTAATAGGTTGCATGTGTGATTTCCTAGTTGGTTTGTGAATGCATGGTACATGCATTTGTCTATTTGGTTCTCTTGTTATCATTGTCATGGGTTTTTTTAGGTGTGACACTGGTTTCATCCTTACTTTGTCATTTCTGGATAGCCATGGTATGATGGGGTTCTTTTATATGGTTGAGCTTTGGATTGCTGGAAGATTTTGGGACCAAGTGAGGTGGTCTTGGTAAAATTCCCAAGGGTTGGGGGTGGAGGTGGTTTAATCTTCTAGAATCCCTCAATAGGTGGGTGGAGACAGGCAAGTTCCTCAAGGTAATGGCGAAGAAATTATGAGGCATCTAAGCTTGTTTTTGGCATTGCGATCTCTCGATCGGTTTTGGAGGGATCGCAGTAGCTTAAGGGCGGAGTTGGTTTAATCTCCAAAAGCCCTAGTTATTTAAGTTTTGGTGTGCTTATGTGATCTCTTGATCAATTTTGGCGAGATCCCAGTAGCATGAGGGTGGATGTGGTGTAATCTATGGGAAACCCTAGTTGTTTATGTCTTGAATGCCCACATTCATGCTTGGAATATGGCACAGGGGTGATTGGCTGAAAGAAATATTTGGTTCAACTCAATCTATGGTTGGGTGGTACATGGGAGTCCTTGACTTGGTTGGCATTTGCATATGATGATAAGAGCTCCTTTAATTTTCTATTCTATGAGTACTTATACTTATTATTATATGGTTTTGATAGTTGTTCTATTATGGTTATATGTTGGTTATAAGCATGGTTCCATAATAGGTTCTAGCTATGGCTCTTGATATGTTTTGATTAGTTGATGAATGGTTAATGAATGCATGATCTAAAAAATGTTATTGCAACTATTATGAGAGGGCATTAGACCTTCTTGGTGATTCTCAGATAAGTTTCAGACCCCTATGTTCATATATGCATTCATGACATGTAGATTACATGTTCACCATATGTTTGACGAAATGGTTGTCATGGTTAGGTATGGCTAGGTAAATTATTTGATCAAGTTATGTATGAATGGTTTTGTCCTAATTTTATTTATCATTGTGGAAAGTATCATTGAGTTTTGGGCAGTGGTCTGGTGGCTAACTTGAAATAGTGGCTCAAAATATGGGATTGTACGCTTTGAATTGGAATGTTTGGGCCATAACTCCACCCTTACAAGATTATGCATGTGGTTGGAAGCCTATAACCACATGTAGGCCTTGTCATGCATGGGTTTGTGGGCCCGGGTCACTAGAAAAGTAGTTTAGCTCAGTGTTTGGGCACTTGGAGTGGTTGTTTAGCTCTTGGGTGTCCTGTAGCTCTTGAGGAAGATAAGTAAAGTTTCAGTTTATTGAATCCACTTCCTTAGTTGTACTTAGGAGGTTGGGTCATGCCATAGTAACCCTCAACTCATGTTTACCATGACAAGATAGATAAAGTGGGTAAATGTGGAGAAGGTTTTACCAATTAGTATCAGAGCATGGTTCAAATACTTGGACTGAATGGATTGAAAGTGTTTGCCATGCATGCATGTTAGTATCTATATGGTTGTTATGCATGCATTGTCATGGTTATGGTTGTCATGCATGAGGTCAATGTATGCAGTTATTATTATCATGCACGATGTCAGTATATTGATATGATTTATGTATATACATGTATCATGCTAATCTGGGTTGATTTTGCAGACGAGATAACCTCCCTTGAACTTCGTTGAGGTATGTTGATTATGTTTGTATTTGTTTTATCTGACATGGTATGTTTGCAGGAAGAAGAGGATCGAAGATGACTGGAAAAATGGTGGACAATAGTTCACGAGACCCTCCTTATATATCAGATGAGCAGCACAGAGATGAGTATTCTTCGGACATAGCAGACACTTTGAGAAGTTTAAAGGCATAAATTTGAAGTTGCAAGGAAGATAATGACAAAATCATTCAGTCACAAGAAAGGCTTGATAGGGCATAAGAAAAAGAAGCAGAGGTTAATGCAGTTATCCTTCAGAGTTTGTCAGAATTGTAGAGACATGGAGAACCACATATGAGTTATGGATACGAGGATAAGAATAATGGGGCATATGGTAACAAGTCTCATGGTGGGTACATGACTGGAAAAATGGTGGACAATAGTTCACGAGACTCTCCTTATATATCAGATGAGATGCACAGAGATGAGCATTCTTCAGACATAGCAGACACTTTGAGAAGTTTAAAGGCATAAATTTGAAGTTGCAAGGAAGATAATGACAAAATCATTCAGTCACAAGGAAGGCTTGATAGGGCATAAGAAAAAGAAGTAGAGGTCAATGCAGTTATCCTTCAGAGTTTGTCAGAATTGTAGAGACATGGAGAACCACATATGAGTTATGGATAGGAGGATAAGAATAATGGGGCATATGGTAACAAGTCTCATGGTGGGTACATGTCAGAAAAGGATGACAAGGTTAGAGATGAAAGGTTCTTAGATACACCTGATAGGAGAGTGGTGGATATGGGTTCTACTCTAGTTCTGGTTCAAACAAGTATCATGATCATCATCGCTATCATCCTTACAGGAGGAGTGAGAGGGGATATTTTCTAAATGATTTCAAGAAAGCCAAGCCACCTACATTCGATGGAGAGTATAAGAAGTTGGAGGATTCAAAGGCATGGTTACATGAGATGAAGAAGTTCTTTGAGCTTCATGATTAGATAGAGAACATGAAGGCCATGATAACTATTTTCAACCTTAAAGGGAAAGGAAACATCTGGTGGGAAGAAGTGAAGCATGTCAAAGACACTAAGACAGAGGAGTTGAGTTAGCATGAATTCAAGAGACTCTTCAGGAAGAAGTATTTGTCATAGAGGTACTATGATGGAAATTCCAAGAAGTTCTATGAGATGAAGATGGTACCTATGATATATGAAGAGTGCATGACTAAGTTCTTGGAGTTGTTGATGTATGTGTCGTATCTTAAGAATGAGAAGACAAAAATTTCATAGATTTATCAATGGACTTCCATTAACATTCAAGTATCAGATTGAGTATGATGAGCCTCGATCATTGGAGGAAGTCATCAAAAAGTTAAAGCACTGTTATGAGCAATTGAAGTGTAAGACCGAGTCTAAGCAGGGTTGGAAAGGGAATGCAAGACTAAAGGTAAATTACCATTGAAGTAGGCAAAACCCCAGGATGCATGTGAGAAAGAGAATGTTTCTCCTTACAAGAAGTTTAATGCAGTTGAGAAGGAACATCGACCTTAGCCTGAACAGTAACAAAAAAGAGGTAGTGGGCTTTTGCAGTGTTGGATATGTGGCAAGGATCATCGCAAGAAGGATTTTCCATTGTATCAGTCTGGTAGGCCTCAAATATATAGTGCACATGAGGTGAAAACAATTGGGGATGTTGGACAAAGAATTCCTCAAATCTATGCAACATTTGACAACAAGCAGGTGTATCACCAAGAATCCATTATTGAGATGGAAGGTAAGATTTGTGATCAAGTTATTTATATTTTGATTGACCCTGGATCTAATTATAATTATGTTAATATTGACCTAGTGGATAAGAGTGGTTTGAGAAAAGAAGTGCATGCAGAGTCTTGGTTGGTGCAGTTGGCTACGTATACTAATAATAGAGTTCATCATTGGGTAAGAGCTTGTGAATTTGAGTTGAATGGTATGCCTACATCAACACATCTAAATGTGCTTTAGTTGGGTTCACACAATATATTTCTAGGTATGGATTGGTTGTACCTTCACATCACCAAGGTGGATTGTTATGAGAAGTATATTGAGTGTTTGGATGATGATGGAGAGAAGAGGATATTATAGGGTAATTTCGACTGTGCTGGACCCACCAACATCAGGGGATCACCCCGGTATGAAGTCCCAACTCGACCTCACACCGTTTGGTGTAGGAGTCCCATCCGGTACGATGGTTCGATTTCCATTAGCTTAAAGGTTTTCCGAAACTCTTGCTTGTCAGCACATGAGAGTAGTTTGCTTTGCCTTATGAGAAGTGAGGTTCGCGTGCCTAGTGATTGTAAGTCTCTCTTGTGTCAATGGTTCTTTCACCATAGAGGGAGAGGGTGGAAGTGAGTCCCAAGTCAGTTGAGAGAAGTCCCAACTCTGCTAAGAACACACAACACAACAAGATGTGCACAAATTTTGGCGGAATAGTCCACATGGATGTGGTAGTAAAAAATACATAAGGGAAGATAAAACGTATAATACTCAGCGGATTAGTCCACATGAGTGCCACAGTTGTTATATAAATTTTTATGTGAAAGGTTTGTTTGATGTCTGGGAGAGTAGTCTACACGGGTAAGACAATGTTAACAACATATAACACATTTTCATTAACATATATGTATTACAACAAGTGAATTAGTTCAAGTGTTAAACACAGGTTAAAGCAACACGCATTACACATGTTAAAGATTAGTCTTACAACAATTACACTACATGTGTGAAAACATGATGGCCTGTTAGCAGGCTTCTGAATTAAGCAAAAAATCCAAGACACATCGTTACACCATACATCATGTGGTGAAGTAAAATTATAAGTGTGGACACAAATGAATTCCTCTAGCCCGATAATGGGTCTAGCCACAACAGATACATTCTATGGAATATTTCCTTAGATTAGAACCAATCAAGAGGGCCTACCTCTTGGTCGCTTATCCTTCTTGATGATGTCCTCGCTTGCTCGCTCCAACAATCTCTCGCTTCCTTCTTCAAGCTCCTGAAGCAAGTAAACAACAAAAACACACAAACATAATAATAGACAAATTTCAATTCAACCTACTTAATGATTCAACAAGAATTAAGACACAAATATGTAATATTACAAAACATGTAGATAATTGCATATATTAATATCAAAGAGAGATTACAACTATTCGTCTTGACGTCGCAGTCTTCCTCTGACAAGACCAAGTTCCCACACACTTCTGCTAACACTTCATGATGGCTTCAAACAAAAATAGTTTAAAGAATCTTCCCTTTAGGCTTCACTCTAAACCAAACACACTTCTCCCTCACACAACTAGATGGCTACAACTAGTAATAGTTTGATTGTCTAATTATGATTTTCACACTAGTCACTAGTTTATACTTAGGAAGAAGGGAGGTTTATATGATGGATCCTCTTCTCATGGGAGAAGGACTTATCCCTTGAGGTAGTTCCATCATTATAGGGGAAAGGAGCCCAAACTGTCATCCTTGACCCCATTCAGCCAAACCATTTACTAAACTTCCGTTATGGAGCTTCTAGAGATGGAAGCTTCAGCTCTAATTTAAAAAAAATTCCATAACAAGACCGATGCCACTGGAATGTAGCTTAGTCACACCGATTGGTGCAAGGAATATTTCTAATCTATGCACATCGACGTGGGGGAGACAAAGGTCATTAGCGTTGTTAGGTTCCTATACCAATAGGAGTCATAATTTTGAATGGTTAAGGTTAAGCCTTGTAATATGTACATACCTTTGCTTTCTGCAAATGTTTTCCATATTGAATAATAAAAAATGAAAAGAGGGCATGTCCTAAAATCAAAATTAAAGGACAAAAACAATAAATAAAAAGGTCCAAAAAAAGTGAAAAATATGAACCCCAAAAAACAAAAAGAGACCATGAAAGTGTGCAAGTATAAATGCCACTACTATTTACTTTATGCAAATTAATGATTGTGTGTAGCTTGTGATTCATGCCACAATCTAGGGTAAGCAAACTATTTAATCTTGATTATGCCATGCTTTAAATTTCATGTTGATAGCTAGAGAATAAAATCTGACCAAACTGTTTAATCTTGGCAGATAATTAGATTAGGTAGAGTAAAATAAAAAGAGCTCATTAGTTTAATATGAGCCCTTGGACGATATAGCGATAGAATTAGATAGTTTGTTTTGTGAAAAGAAAATAAAATGTTTTAATAAGGGTTTGCTAGTCTAAATGCACCCTAATAAACCGAAGAAAAAATGGTAGGACAAGTAGATGGGTAAGTAGAAGAAAGGTTGTAGAAATATGATGGTAGGGAAAAAAACATATTTATCATCTCTCATCATAGGTTTCAAATGTAAATGGTCAATCAAGCATGAAGATGGATTTCAAGGTCAATTGATTAACTTCCCCCATTCATTTTACCTATTTACTTAACTAATTTCCCATAACAAAGTTCTAAGTACTAAATACTTTAAGTCAAAGGGGCTCAGAGCATTTCTATGACTTCTGGAGAAACCAGACCGTCGGCTCAATGACTTATAGATACCATGTACCAAATTCCCTTCATAAAACTTCATCCCCCCTTCATTTCATTCATTTCCCTAATAAAACCCCTTTTCCTAAGGTTAAAACATTATTTTCCTAGGGAAAGTAATCACCCCCATGTAAATTTCCCTTTCATTATAAAAAACACACAAAAACACTTTAGCCTAAGTTATAATGCATATATGCAAAAACAAACAAATCACAAAAGATACATTATGCTTAATGCTTTTCATTTCCATGTTGTTCATATTAACTTCTAACTATTATATATTAATTCCCATTAATAACCTTTTCCCATATATATTAATTTCCTATATAAATTTATCCTTATACCCTAGTTTAAATATAAACTATAAGATACATCAAACCTGACAAAGACCCACTAACTAATCGATCTGCGATTAAGTTAGAGAAAACCATGATTAAGATCTCCGCTAATAACCCCGATGGCCTAATCCCACCTTAATCCACCATTAATCCCGATACCGCCATATTTAAAGTGCTTGTTGGGTCCCCCATTAACCTCCGCACGCAATCGCGCCCCAACCACTATCTGATCTGAAGGCCTAGATCCAATGCCCCAGAAACCACCATCTCACTTACATTGCAAAAGTTGGACACCAAGGGCCAACCAAGATCAGTCATCTTCTAGACCCCATTGATTCATTAATATTCCTCCCCCCTATTCATACAATGAATTCATAGATTCCTTTTTCCACCCTATGATGACCATGCTCAGTGGAACCCATCCACCAAGAATCAGTCCTCATATTAGGAGAGTCCTTCATTTAAACATCAATCATCAGGTGGGAGATTGGTACTTGTACCAAAACCACACTGAAATCAAGATTTATGGGTGTCAGCGTGCCCCATACAAACTACCTAAATACCTCCCAATGAGGTTATTTTCCCTGGAGTACTACAGGCAGATAATAAATTCAGATGAGGTAAACTTTGTCCAAGCCAAAAAGAAAGCCCAGCTGAAGATCAAAGACCAATTGGTTCCTGTTATTTGTAATAGCAGAGAAGCTGGAAAGGAGGCATACCTGATCCTTTCGAGATTAAAATTAAAACAAAGCTTCATATGGAGATATGATCCCTTGGATTTCATCTGCAAAAGAAGGCAGAAAAACAAGATGGATCCCTATATCCATCATTGTATCGCTGAGATAGAAAAGTATTCCAACCAATTGCAATGGTTGGAAAACACTTTAGAGGACAGGGACAATACTGAAGTTGTTGCGGAAAACACATTATTATATCTGGAAAATCAACTTCATGAAAATTCATTTCTGCAGGTACCACCTTAGGAAGGGACAATGAGCACTCCCCCTATCATGCAAACTCCTCTGAATGAGGAGAAAAATCCCAAAACGGGTAGGGAGGAAGGATCAAGTTTGGGGAAACAAGCCTTAAATGTTCAATATGAAAGAGGCCAAAGCAAAAGGCCTAGACTCAATCTTGTGTCAGAACAAGAAGACACCGATGGCAAAGTTGAAATAACTGATTTTGAGCCAAAAAGGAGTAAAGGTACTGCTCCTTCAGAGGAAACACATCCCCCATCATCCTCACTAACCCAGATGATACAAAGACAGATGAGTGTAGAGGCCTCGTCTTTCAGCAGGCCAACAGACCAGGATAAAAGTATCAAAGATAGATTCAAAGAGATATAAATGAGGAATGAAAGATTGAAAGCTGAGACATATGCTCAACTTTTCAAACTTTCTACTCCAGGTCAGAATAGATTGATGTCAACCTTTGACATCAAAGAGGGGAAGATGGAGGTGTTCTTCATTCAACCAATTGTGCAGCAACCAAGGGCACCCACTGACTATAAGAAAGTTGATTTTGAGGCATTGTCCATGGATATTTACCCTGTGGACCAAATAGAGTTTCACAAACACGCTAGAGAAATGATATACTCCACCCTGATAGGGAAGTCCATAGTTGTTCATCAATTGCAAAGTTCCTTGTGTAGGTTTTAACCCTGTACAGAAATTACCTGCATACGAATTCTTAAACAAATAAAATAAACAATGTGAGAGCATAACCCATAAAACACATATGCACAGAGATTTTTCCTTGGATCCCAAAACCGGGACTACCAGCTTGATTTTTCATTATGTTCCTTTCAATGTTACAATACATATTTATACATGCCGAAGCATCCAATACCATGGACCGAAAACCATCGCGTCCAAAAACATGTGCGAAAATCATGCACAAAACCATAGGTGGGTCCGCCCAACCTAACATATGGTTCAAAACCAAAATTTTTCGGGGCGCTGCCCCAGACCCCATAAAGTGGGGTTACGGGTGCCCTTCAAACCCCCTATTAACTACGTGGAAAGAATATAACACAACCCAACAATCTCCCACTTGTTGTTTTCTTTCCACAGGGGGCCACAGGAGAGCTTAGTCATTTTTTCAGCCCTGATATTCCCATTGCTTCTCTACACCAAGAGAACTTCTCAGAGCTCACAGATTTTTTCAATGCATCTGAATTATTCTTCAAAGTGTCCACCTTTACCAGCAACACCTTTCTGTCTTCTATCATATCCCTCACAAAGTGATATTGAACATCAATGTGCTTTGTCTTTGAATGATAAGCAGGGTTTTTTGCCAAGAAAATTGCACTTTGGCTGTCACAGTCTATTCTTATAGCTCCCTGTACTAACCCCATACTTGAACACAATCTCTGCAACCAAACTGCTTCCTTGCTTGCATGAGTGGCTGCCATGTATTCTGCCTCTGTAGTTGATAGTGCCACTACAGATTGTTTCTTACTCATCCAACTGACTGCGCCTCCAAATAGGTTAAACACATACCCACTTGTAGATCTTCTTTGATCCAGATCTCTAGCCTAGTCTGCATCAACAAAGCCATGAATATCCAACACTCTGTCCAATCCTGGTCTTCCTTGGTAGCACAAACCATAATCACTAGTGCCACACAAATACCTGAAAACACGCTTCACTGCTGTCCAGTGCTCCTTCCCAGGTTTTGACATAAACCTGCTCAATACTCCCACTGCATGTGCAATGTCTGGTCTAGTACAGACCATTGCATACCTCAGGCTACCCACTGCACTTGCATATGGAACACGGGACATGTCCTCTTCCTCTTCTTGTGTCTTGGGACACTGTTTAGCAGATAACCTCACACCTACAGGAATAGGAACCTTCACCGGTTTACTATCCTGCATATTAAACCTCTGGAGTATTGTCTCGACATACTTCCTCTGGTTTAACCAGAGCTTCCTCTTTGACCGATCTCTTTTAATTTCCATGCCCAAAATATAGTTTGCAGCACCAAGATCTTTCATGTCGAATTTGGAGGACAATTGGGTCTTCAAATCCTGGATAATTTCTTTGTCATTTCCAACCAGCAACATATCATCCACATACAAGACCAGATAAATAATACGGTCACCAATTAATTTAAAATACACACAATGATCTGCTTTGCTTCTGGTGAAGCCAAGTCCCCGTATAAATGTATCAAATTTCTGATACCACATCCTTGGTGACTGTTTTAACCCATACAGAGACTTCTTTAACTTGCATACTAGTTCTTTCTTACCCTTCACCGCAAAGCCTTTAGGTTGCTTCATGTAGATTTCCTCTTCAAAATCCCCGTGAAGAAATGCTGTCTTCACATCCATCTGTTCTACCTCAAAATCAAAAGCAGCAACAACAGATAAAAGTAATCTAATAGAAGTTACCTTGGCAACAGGAGAAAAAACATCACCAAAATCAATTCCCGGCACCTGGGAATAACCTTTTGCTACCAACCGAGCTTTGTATTTCTCCACCTTTCCTTCTGCATTTGTCTTCTTCTTGAACACCCATTTGCTGCCAATGGGTTTCCTTCCAGCCGGCAACTCCACCAGATCCCAAGCCTCATTTTTGTGCAAAGATGCCATTTCATCGACCATGGCCTCTTTCCAGAGTTTTCCATCCTCTGAATCCACTGCTTCCTTCACAGTTCTGGGATCATTATCAGTAACAGACAAAGAAAAATTTGAATTGAAAGCAGATGGACTATACCTTTCTGGCTGCCTTCTTTCTCGAACTGATCTTCTCACAGCCGGAGTTTGTGGCTCTTCATCTTCTGATTCCTCCTCTGCTGCAGAGTCTGATTCTTCCTCCTTTGGCTCAAATTCTATCTTCTCAGGTTCCTTTGGTTGGACTTCATGTTGAATAACATCTTTTACCTCTCTGAAAAACATATCTCGGTTGTACACAACCTTCCGTGTGACTGGGTTCCAAAGCTTATAACCCTTTAAACCATCCTTATACCCAATAAAGATGCACTTTTCAGATTTACTATCCAACTTGGTTTGTTTCTCCTTTGGAACATGTACATATGCATCACATCCAAATACCCTTAGATGTGAAAGAGAGGGTTTCTTACCAGCCCATACTTCTTGTGGAGTCTTATCCTCTAACGCTGATGAAGGTGATCTATTGATCAGGTAACATGCAGTATCCACTGCCTCTGCCCAGAATTCCTGTCCTAACCCGGCACCACTGAGCATGCTTCTTGCCCTTTCCATCAACGTCTTGTTCATTCTTTCTGCGACTCCATTTTGCTGAGGTGTATATGGAGTAGTCTTCTGCCGTGCTATACCACACTTCTTACAAAATTCTTCAAATTCCTTGCTGCAAAATTCTCCACCATTATCTGTCCTCAGCACCTTTATCTTCTTCTCTGTCTGATTTTCCACCAGAGCCTTAAATTCTTTAAACCTGTCAAAGACTTCAGATTTCTTCTTAAGAAAATATATCCATGTATTCCTTGAGAAGTCATCTATGAATGATACATAGTACACAGACTTACCTAGTGATGGAACCTTCACAGGTCCAAACACATCACTGTGCACAAGCTCTAATATCTGTTTTGTCCTCTTACCACCAGAGGGGAAACTCACCCGATTCTGTTTCCCATATACACAATTTTCACAGAAATCAAAATCCAGAGAGCTATTATTCATACCTTCTACCATACCTTTACCATGAAGTATTTGAAGGCCCTTCTCTCCAATATGTCCAAGCCTTTGATGCCACAACATGGTCTTCTCTCCAGAGACCACTAGATTCTCTACTCCATTTTCAGGAACCATAGAACTATTGCACCCATCAACAACAGTGCTACCTTGCAGCTTGTACAGAGTTCCAATCCGAACTCCCCGCATTAATATCAGTGCTCCTCGAACCATCTTGCAGGTATCTTTCTCGAACACCGTCTTTACACCTGCATCATCCAACTTGCTTACAGAAATCAGATTTTTGGCCAATGCAGGAATATGTAGAACACCCGGAAGTGTTCTAACCCTTCCACCTTGCAACTTCAACTTTACTTTTCCCCAACCAATGATTCTAGCCTTCCTATCATCTCCTAAGAAGACATCACCACCATTGTATTTCTCATACTCGCAGAACCACTCTCTATGGGGAGTGAAGTGAAAGGATGCACCTGAGTCAATCAACCATGCCTCATGATCTACATGTGTACTTGAAGAAGCCAAGTACACATCCCCACCTTCATCTGAGGTGGTTTTCACCTCTGCAGAAGGAGCATCATTAGATCCCTTTCCTTTATCAGGAGCTTTAGATTTACAATCCCTTCTGAAGTGCCCTTCCTTTCCGCATTTCCAGCACACCACCTTTGTAGGTTTTCCTGGAGATTTAGATCTCCCACTCGACGACTTATTTTTGTTTCTGTTCTGGAACCGTCCTCGTACAGACAAGGCATCACCATTCTGGCTGTCCATATTTTTCCGTCTCATCTCCTTCGTCAGCAAGGCTGAGACTATTTCATCAAACTGCAAAGCAGTTGCATTGCTACCTATTGCAATAACCAGACTATCCCACGAATCTGGTAAAGAACACAACAGACTGATGCACTTATCTTCATCTGAAATTTTAATATCAACATATAATAACTGACTTACCACAGTATTAAATGCATTCAGATGCTCTGTCACCGAGTCTCCATCTTTCATCCTCAGGTTATACAGCTTTTTCCGCAGGAACAGTTTATTCACCAGAGACTTAGATTGGTACAAAGTCCCTAACTTGACCCACAAAGCCTTTTCCGTAGCTTCCCCTGATACATTCAGCAATACTGAATCCGAGACACACAATCGTATTGTGCTCTTTGCCTTCCGATCCAACTTCTTCCATTCTTCATCGGTCACTCCCGATGGTTTAGTACCCGGATCTACCGCGATTCACTGATCTTTATCTACCAACAGATCCTCCATCTTGAGTTTCCACAACTCAAAATTCTGACCATTGAACTTCTCAATCTCTATCTTTCCACTACTCGCCATCTTCTTTCACCACCAGAATCGATCTCGCAGATCTCCCACTGAACAGGGTCTACCACAGGCCCGAGCGAAACCCCTCAGCAACAAAGGCGTCCCCTTGAAGCCAAAATAGATCTGATACCAAATGTAGGTTTTAACCCTGTACAGAAATTACCTGCATACGAATTCTTAAACAAATAAAATAAACAATGCGAGAGCATAACCCATAAAGCACATATGCACAGAGATTTTTCCTTGGATCCCAAAACCAGGACTACCAGCTTGATTTTTCATTATGTTCCTTTCAATGTTACAATACATATTTATACATGCCGAAGCATCCAATACCATGGACCGAAAACCATCGCGTCCAATACCATGGACTGAAAACCATCGCGTCCAAAAACATGTGTGAAAATCATGCACAAAACCACAGGTGGGTCCGCCCAACCTAACATATGGTCCAAAACCAAAATTTTCCGGGGCGTTGCCCCGGACCCCATAAAGTGGGGTTACGGGTGCCCTTCAAACCCCCTATTAACTACGTGGAAAGAATATAACACAACCCAACACCTTGAACAACATCTCAGCTTAGTATCAACTTGAACGGGCTTCAACACAAGCCAAAGATAATAGAATCAAGTCTTTGGAAGACTTGATCATAGAGATGGGACATGATCCCAAAGATATCAAAGCAATAGAGGAGTTAATAAAACAGAAGAACAAGGACATTGCTTCATTGAAGAAGCAACTAAAGATACCCTCCTTGCATCATCCACAAACATAGGAGGTGTTACAGTCTCAAACTCAACATGAGGGCTTAATGGATTTAGTCCTCAAGCTGAATGATCAGTTGAGGAGCACAGAGAAGGAATTTGATGCCTTAATCCAATTGAAGCAAGGTGAAGTAGGGACCACACCACCAACTGTAATCCCTACATTGACTACTGCAGTACCATCTACATTGGTAGCTACATTGGCTCCCAAAATTCCTATAGGCACTGCCTTGCCTATCACCACAACAACTTCTACAACAACAACAGGTATAGCAACAGATGAAGCAGCCAAGCTTGTTCATGCCATGGAAGAAATGTCTATTCAGACAAACGAGATAAACAAGCTAAAGGAATAGGTGGCAAGCTTAGAAACAGACTATAAGCTTGCCAAGATTATGCATAAAGAGGAGGAATAGAAGGCTGCAAGGATAAAGGAAAAGCTCAAGTTAATGGAAAGAGACTTGACACTAAAGGAGCCACTTGGAGAAGCCAAGGAAAAACTGTGGGCCAATATCATTGACTCTATCAATGATATTTGGCTATCCATACAGGTCATATTTGAGCAGATTGATCTCATAAGATTAATAACAGAGACTATTGAGAAAGTGAAGATAGAATTAGGTGACAGGCCTAGAGAGGCTACCAGGCTCATCTAGTTTTTAAATACAAAGAACAAGTACCAACTATAGGAACTAGAAATTGAAGACAATACTGCTACTATTCTGGAGGTAAAGAAAGTGCTCACCAAGAGGGACCTTATGAAAAAGTTAGAAGAAAAGAGCAAGGAAATGCAAGTAGCTGTTGACAGGTTCATGGCTAAGTTTGATAAGCTAAAGGAAAAGGGATTACCTAATCCCTTAGTCATTCATGATAAAATTATGGAACAAGGAGATTACAATGACAAAATTAGGGAGGAAGCAAGACAAGAAGTGGCTACTTCACAGGTTTCAGGAATACCAACAGGAAAGGTATTGTATAGTGCCTTTGAAAATCTATTTTACCTCCAACATAAGGTAAAACATTTGTTTAATAAGCCTTGATTTGCCAAATACACTGAGGTAGATGAAACTTAACGGAGAATGTTGAGTATCCGGTTACCAACATATCAAGAATGGGAAAAATTATCTGACTTACTATAGCATAACACAATTAAAGGCCAAACACACAGTCAACAAGGTAAAAGAGCATCAGAGTCAAATGGTTATAGGGTCAAAGAGTATCCGTGTAAAAAAATATCAGTATAGAAGACAACAACCTTTGATCAGCACAGAGCATTAGCAACCATAAACTTCCAACTAAACCACAATAAAAGGGACAGCAAGAAAACAGTTCAATAACTGTCACTATCTTCCTACGAGAAGATATTTTGAATTTCCTAGATTAATTCCTAAGTTAGTTTAGGATATTTTGTAAAAACATTTTGTATAAATACTTCATAAATCGAAGTATGTAGGGTGGATTCTTATACTTTCAATAGAATTTTTTTCAAAGACTGTAAAAGCTTTTATATCACTGGCTAGGCCAGCATGCTGGATTGATGAATAAAGATTAGATATTTCAAGGGATTCATGTGTAGAGTGGAGTACAAATGAGTAATTCTCTTGTGTTGTTTTACCTCTCTTAAAGTTGTTTCTTAATATTAAATGTTTTAGAAGTCCGAATGTTTTAACTTGAATATTATTATAGAATTTGCTTAATTGCACTCTTACTTACTGCTATACATTCTTAATGTTTTCTCTTAAACTATCTTAGCTAGGGAATTTTTAACTACTCCTTAGCTTCCGTAGTTTCTCCCCTGGTCTATAGTAAAGGATTCTTAATTTCTCTTTACTCATGATTTACTAATGTTCCCCCATCTTAGCCTCGGTCTGAGGATTCTTGATTGCCCTCTCACCTCTGTTAAGACTCATTTCACCATTTAGTCCAAGGATTTGTACTTCACTCTGCTATCTTGCCCCTTGAACATTCCCTTTAGTGAGTTAGCTTTATCTTTGTTGCCCATTCTTTGACTCCATTGCCCAATGGCCTAAAGGCATCAACCTATTTGCCTGTTTTAAGGATTCCACCACCAAATCTTCATACAAATAAAAAAACCCCTTGAACTCTAGAAATAGCCTAATATATAAGCAAACATAGCTAAATTATATAGAGAGAGCCCTCTCTGAGCCATAGGTTGGCTAGAGCCTATGCTTAAAAGTTGGTTTGTGGTTACCTCGAAGCCTTCCCTTCTTCCAAAACTTCTAAGGAAAAGTTTTGAGTGATAACATAGTGGTGACCATACTGGGGACAAACCTGAGTCTCCTAAAGCTTTAAGGAAATATTAATCATCATCTTGAGCCCCTTAAAGTCAGTTTTACAGAAGTTTTAAAATTTACACTGAAAAACATTTAAAAAGTTATAATTCTAGCTACCAGGAAAACTCATTATACCAGGGCAAACCCAGATCCAAACCCTGTTGTTATAGTGGATGATCCAGACAGAATTATAAGAAAATCCAAAAAAGAAGAGAGTTCAGTTGATAAAACACCATTAGTTAAATCTAATTCATGTCTTGATGAGTGGTTGTTTTTAGAAGATTTACCTTTTGATGTGCAATTTGATCTCTCATTGTTTAAAACAAAATCTGAAAGTCTGCTTAATGAAACTGTTCTAGATCCTAATTTTACTGCAGACCTTGAAGTTCAAAGAGCTAATAAATCAATTGATGAATATATTCTGAACACTCCACTATCATCCATTAATACTGCTCTAATTGCTGAACTTTCTGCCCAATCCTCCAACATTATTAACACCCCTTCCATCACTACCACACCATCTATTATTTCTACTACAGTTCATTCCACTGGCCCATTCATTCCACAGCTCCGCATACAACATATAATCCTATTTCCACCTATAGACACTCCCACTTCACCCATCAGCCCTTCAAGTTCGCTTATAGATACTTCCATCTCCCCTATACACACAACTGTCCCTTTTATCCTAATTTTTGTTATAGAAACCCCTTCATCCACTGTTAATATTTCAGTTTCATTTGTAGATATTCCAAATTCCACTATTAATACTCCAGTTTCGATTGGCAATCTTCCATTTTCAACTATAAGCACTGCTAGCTCATCTATCTCCACCTCAACCCAAACTAATCTTCCCTTATCTCCGAGCCAAGCCAAGGCTTTAGCCATGACCAATAGATATGCCCCTTTGGTGTTACCTAGTTAGTTACATGACTTACCTCAGGACTATCAAAGCATAATTCAACTATTTGATGCTACAGGCCTATACACTGCTCAACAACATGTTAACAGAATGAACGATTATTTTGAGTTACATGAGACGGATGATGCAGATGTAAGAATGAGGCTTTTTTCCCAAGCATTAGCTGGGGAAGTTAGAACTTGGTTTAGAAACTTAACTGTTGGTAGTATTGCAAATATGACAAACTTTCATAGGATGTTCATCGAGAGATGAGAGAGGAAGAAAATCCCATTGCAGGTACTTTATGAGTATGAGAACATTAGGAGAGGTCCTAAAGAATTAGTTCAAGACTACTGCACCAGGTTTAATAACACTTACAATGCTATCCCAACTAACCTTAAGCCTCCTTGTGATATTTCAATGATGAAGTTCCCTGATGGTTTTGATCTATATATGGCATACCAACTTTGGGAAAGACAGCCTGTAACCCTAGAGCAAAGCCAAACCAATGCAGTAAAAGTAGAGGCTAATATTTTACCCAAAAAATCCTAAGCAAAGTTAGAAAGAAGAGTAGGATTCGCTGATGAAGCTTCAACGTATGATGGTAAAGTAGATCTTTTGGCCAAAATTGTAGAAAGAATCATGGATAGACTTGACAACCTAGATAGAAATCCATGGGATAATCGACAAGCACCCCTAGTTAGGAATGTTAATTTCAGGAAAAAACCAAAATCAAAACCAAAACACAGGAAAGAATGGACCTGATCAAAACATTAGGCCCCCTTTTCAAGAAAACTATGCAGAATCACCCGAACCGGATGATCCAGAACAAGATACCCAAATCAATCTAATGGGATTAGATGATCAAAACCCTGTATTCCTCTCCTAGGATGAGGAAGAATTACATATGTTACAACAGCTTCAAACCCAGTCTGGAGATTCATTTGACTATAAATAGGGATATGACTCTACCATATTTGAAGTACACAAAAAATATAACTTGATAAGTAAAAAGAATGCTGGTCCTCCTGACCAAACTAAGAAACCAATGGAAAATCAACCCAAAATAACAAATAAATTTCCTGTTTCGGAGGTACTTCAAATCCTCCCTAAACCAAACCAAAATCCCCCTAGTCCCATGATTGAAGAAATAACTGCTAACCAACACTTTGTTGAGCAACCATCCACATCAGTTCCACTCAAAGAACCAGAGAAAAACACTTATAATGCCAAATCTGAAATTCCCAATAAGGAAATCCCAAGTAAACAAAAGGAAGATAATTCCACTCAAAACCCTGTTTCAAAGGTCTACAACCCTTCCTCATCATTCAATTTGGGAGCAGAGATATCCAAGCTGAAAATTTCAGTCCCTTTGATTGAACTAGTTAAAACCAAAACTTACAAATCACAGGTAAATCAGACCCTGAACATTACTGAAAGCAAAGACTCAGTTAACTTGTTTGGTGATAAACCAGAATTAATATTTAGACCAGATGTTAATGGAAAACTACAAGAAGGAGGAGTTCCACCTTTTTACATTAGCCTTAATATTCATGACAAAATACTACATAATGCCATGTTAGATTTTGGGGCTTCTCACAACCTAATGCCAAAATTAGTAATGGAAAAAATGAAACTAGACATTACTAGACCTTACAAAGACTTGTTCTCCTTTGATTCAAGTCAAGTAGAATGTCTAGGGTTAATCAAAGATTTGTGTATTACTTTAGTCCAATACCCTGCTAAGAGCATCCTCATGGACATTATAGTAGTTGATATCCCACCAAGATATGGCATGTTGTTATCCAGATCTTGGGGAGCTAAGCTTTCGGGATCCCTCCAACTGGATATGTCATATGCCACAATTTCTATGTTTGGACAACCCAAGAAGCTGTACAGAGAAACTTTCATGAAATACATGGTCATCAACCAAGATAGACCTCAAAACTATCCTATCTACTCCACACATTCAGATGTAGACTCTTTTATTATGTTCAACACTGATCAAACACCAAACAAAACTCCTAACAATGTTGTTGTAGAACCAAAAGAAATTGTAGTTTCTACTGCTAATGAATCTAAAGAAACTTTAGAATTGTGCAATAAAGAAAGTAATTAGGGTGCTAGAAATAAAATAAAATGGGATACTGATGATGAAAAATATGTACATAAAATCTTATGGCATTTAGAATTTGATGGCTCTGTAAATAAGTTAGGAGCAAGAGTAGGAATATGGATTTATAATTTAGAAAACAACCACTTATATGGCCATGCCTATAGGTTAAATTTCATATGTACCAATAATATGGCCGAGTATGAGGCTTTGATTCTAGGTCTCAAGGTAGTTAGGAATTTAGGTGCTCAAAGAGTTTTGGTCATAGGAGACTCGGAGGCAGCTGTAAATCAGATTAAGGGTGTATATATGACTAAAGACACTAGATTAGGTTATTATAGAGGAACCATTGTAGAAATACTCAATACTTTTCTAGAAACATAACTTGCAGTAGTTCCTAGGAAGCACAATATGCAAGCCCATAGTTTAGCAATGTTTGCCAGTACCTGCAGGTTACCCTTCCAACCTAACCATCAGTACACTACTGAGGTCAGGCACAAACCTTCAATCCTAGATAATGTGCAGAACTGGAAAGTATTTTCAAATGATAGACAGATAAACAACTTCTTAACTTTAGAAGAAGAATTTGCACATAGTAACATAGACACTGATACAACCATAGACCTTAACTCTAGGGATGAAGTAACAATCAATGAGCTAGAAGGTAATGAAGTAGATAGTTTTAATCCCACTAAATTCACAAGGTCAGATATAGACAACCTAGAACAGGTTGAGATTGATGAAACAATTAATGAAGAAAGCGAAGTAATTAATCTCAAGGATAATTTCTTACCAAAAGGTTTAACCCCTCTGGAAGACTTATTCGATTCAAATGATGTTCCTAGGAAGCCTAAAATGGAACCATTAAAATATGATATTGAAGAGTGTAACATAGGCATTGAAGACAATCCCAAGCTAATCAAACTATCAAAGTCACTCCCTTCAACAGAAAAGGTGAAATACATTGAGTTATTGAAATAATTTCAGGATGTCTTTGCTTGGAGCTATGAGGACCTTAAATCCTATGACACCAACATCATCCAACACATGATTCCTCTCAAAGAGAATAAAAAACCTTTCAAACAAAAGCTTAGGAGAAATAATCTTGTCTTATTACCTTCAATAGAAAAAGAAATTAAGATAATGTATGATGCCAATATAATTACACCAATAAGGTTTTCTAAATGGGTCTCAAACTTGGTCCCAACCAGGAAGAAAACTGGTGAGATCAGACTCTGTTTAGATCTCAAAAACCTAAATAAAGCATCACTTAAAGACAACTACCCTCTTCCCAAAATGGACCACATCTTACAAAGGGTAGTTGGGTCAACCAAAGTCTCATTACTGGATGGGTTTTCTGGTTACAATCAAATTTTGGTTCACCCTGACGACCAACCCAAGACTGCTTTTATCACTCCTTGGGGCATCTTTATGTATGTCAAAATTCCTTTTGGGCTAATGAATGCAGGAGCCACTTTCTAGAGGGCTATGGATATAGCCTTTGCCAAATAAATCCATGATTTCCTTGTGATATATCTTGATGATATTACTATTTTCTCAAAATGAGACAATCAACATCTATATAATCTAAGGTAGGTCTTTATAAAATGCAAAAAGTATGCATCTCCTTGAACCCCAAGAAATCTTTATTTAGATTGGAAGAAGGGAAATTGTTAGGGCATATCATTTCTAAAGATGGTATAAGAATAGATCCTATAAGAATTGAAGCCATCTTGCTGATACAACAGCCTGGGAATATTAGAGAACTACAAACCTTTTTAGGAAGGATTAACTTCCTTAGAAGATTTATTTCTAACCTAGCAGAGTTAATTAGAGCACTAAATAACATGTTGAAAAAAGATTTGACCTTAAGTTGGACTGTCGAAGCCAAGAAATAGCTTGAAGACATAAAGCTAGCCTTGACAAAAACCCTGGTATTAGTTAGTCCCAAATTTGATATGGATTTCATTTTATTTTCCTTTGCTTTTGAGCATACAATAGTTGTACTTTTACTGCAGAAAAATGACCAAGGATATGAACAACCCATTGCTTTCTTTAGCAAAGCCTTGAGAGATGCTCCCTTAAAATACAACATAATGGAGAAACAAGCATTGGCTTTAGTCAAAGCTATCAAAGATTTTAGGGTATATATTTTGTATTCTCATATAGTAGCCTATGTTCCCAATTCTGTAGTCAAAGACATCCTGACTCAGGAAGGTCCTGATGGGAAAAGGGGAAAATGGATTGCTACTATCTTAGAGTATGATATAGAGATCAAACCCACAAAGTTAATCAAGGGCCAAGGCTTAGCCAAACTTATGGCTGAGTCAAACTGTCAGGCCTTAGACATAAACTTTATTGTTGCACTAGATGAAGGAGAGGAGATGGCTACTCCATTGATTAGTCAAGCCTTTAGTGAATCACCGTGGTATGTTGATATCATCTACATTTTACAAAACTTACAAGTTCCTCCTGGATTATCTAGAACCAAAGGTAGGTTTTTAAAAATGAAATCCTTGAAATTTTGTATACTTGATAATGCTTTGTTTTGGAAAGATCATGAAGGAATTCTCCTTAATTGTTTGATAAAAGATGAGGCTAACAAAGTTCTACAAGACTTTCATGCAGGTGACTGTGGTGGAAACCTCTATTGGAGAACCACTGTAGATAAAATCTTAAGAGTAGGTTTCTACTGGCCAACTTTATTCTCTGATGTCAAGGGATTTGTGACCTTTTGTCACAAGTGTCAAATTTTTGAAGGAAAAAGAAAAATTCTACCATTAGCCCTTAAACCAATCACTACTGAAGTACCTTTTCAACAATGGGGTTTAGACTTCATTGGTGAAATTCACCCACCCTCCTTTGCCCAACATAAGTGGATCCTCACAGCCACAAACTATTTCACAAAATGGATAGAGGACATACCTTCAAGGCAAGCCACAGATACTATAATTATTAACTTCCTTGAAGCCAACATTCTATCTAGGTTTGGATGCCCAACCAAGCTCATTACTGATAATGCAAAAACTTTTAAATCCAAACGAATGATAGAATTCTGCAATAAGTATCACATCACCCTAGGTCATTCTACAACCTACTACCCTCAAGGAAATGGACTGGAAAAATCTTCAAACAAAATCCTGGTGAACATTATTAAGAAGTTACTGGAACATAATAAGAAAACATGGAACAAGAAGTTAGTCAAACCCTTATGGGATGATAGACTGACTACCAAGAAGTCAATCGGTACATCTCCCTATCACCTAGTTTATGGCATAGAAGCTGTTTTTCCATCCTCTTTGGGAGTACCAATGATGAAGATGCTCCAAGAACTGCAATATGAACCAAATGATATCCAGAGGAGAATTAACCAGACTATTCATCTCCAACAAACCAGAGAAGAGGTCTACATCAAATCTCAAGTTGTGCAGGAAAAGATCAAAAAGATTTTTGATAGAAGGACCAAGGTAAATGATTTCTACTTAGGTGATAAAGTACTCAAGTGGGACTCGAGAAGGGAAGAGAAGGGTAAGCATGGGAAATTTGATTTCCTATGGAAGGGCTCCTATATCATTTATGCCTACAAAGGGAACAATGCTTTCTTCCTTAAAGGAATAGATGGTAATGAAGAAGGAGGAGGACCAGTGAATGGTCAAATGCCCAAACATTACATAGAACCTACTTACTAATTGTTATTTCCCATGTGTGTATATTTTATTTTGAAAAAGTCTAGTTTGGATTGGATGGTAAACCTTTAGAGTTGAAGCCCAGAGAGAAGGCCCCAAATTATGGATACCCCTACTGCATTGAATGTGAGACCCATCTCCACGTCCCATTTGGACCTAGACCACCTTCCCTTAGCTGATAGAGATTTCCAGATAAAAGATACCTCTGTCATAGAGCTCCTACTCAAAATACATTGCCAAAGTAGGGACAAGTTCCTAAACCATGCTGATGAAATTGGCCTTTGGGAGTCAAATTTTCCCAAGTACCAGTTCCCCCAAGTCCACATTTTTCTTGAAATTGTACATATGTGCTATGCTTGCTACTTCCCTAGTCATAGAACCATCATGTCTCAGGACCAGAATTTCCTTTCACCATCACTCCTGAGTCCATCAATGAGATGCTACAGCTCCAACCAAGGCCAAACATAACTCCCCTCTGAATTGGAGACCTATTGGACTTATCTCCCAAACTCAGCTCTGCATGATTGGCCCAATTGATCCAAACCTTCATCATAGAAGAGAAGTATACCCCCAAAGACCCCCCTCCCTATGTAGCAACTATATTTTCTCATTGGGGCAGAAATATTGTATCCATGATATCTTGTGTTTTGGGTTACTACACAAGTGAATACATAGATGAAATCATCCTAGCTTTCATGTCCATCTATACCCCAGGACAACCTCCTATAACCATTTATGAATTTTCCACATTCATAGCTGACAGAATGCATGAGCAGTTCATAAGAATGGGAAATGAAAGGGTTTTCAAGTAATCCTCAGTACTACACCACATGTTCCTCTACTCCCAAGCAGATAAATTCCCACTTACCTTGCAAAAGTTGGACACCAAGGGCCAACCAAGATCAGTCATCTTCTAGACCCCATTGATTCATCAATATTCCCTCCCCTATTCATACAATGAATTCATAGATTCCTTTGTCCACCCTGTGATGACCATGCTCAGTGGAAACCCTCCACCAAGAATCAATCCTGAGATCAAGAGAGTCCTTCATTTAAACATCAATCATTAGGTGGGAGATTGGTACTTGTACCAAAACCACACTGAAATTAGGCTTTATAGGTGCCAGCTTGCCCCATACAAACTACCTAAATACCTCCCAATGAGGTTATTTTCCCTGGAGTACTATAGGAAGATAACAAATTCAGATTAGGTAAACTTTGTCAAAGCCAAAAAGAAAGCCCAGCTCAAGATCAAAGACCAATTGGGTCCTTTTATTTTTAATAGTAGAGAAGCTGGAAAGGAGGCAGGCCTGATCCTTCAGAGATTAAAATTAAAACAAAGCTTCATATGGATATATGATCCCTTGGATTTCATCTACAAAATAAGGCAGAAAAACAAGATGGCTCCCTATATCCATCACCGTATCCCTGAGATAGAAAAGTATGCTAAGCAATTGCAATGGGTGGAAAACACTTTAGAGGACATGGAAAATACTAAAGTTGCTATGGAAAACACATTATTAGATCTGGAAAATCAACTTGAAGAAAATTCATTTTTGCAGGTACCACCTCAGGAAGGGACAATGAGCACTCCCCCTATCATGTAGACTCCTTTGAATGAGGAGAAAAATCCAAAAAGGGGAAGGGAGGAAGGATCAAGTTCAGGGACATAAGCCTTAAATCTTCATTATGAAAGAGGCCAAAGCAAAAGACCTAGACTCAATCCTGTGTCAGAAGAGGAAGATACCGATGGCTCACTTGAAATAACTGATTCTGAGCCAAAAAGGAGTAAAGGTATTGCTCCTTTAGAGGAAACACAGCCTCCATCATCCTCACGAACCCAGATGGTATAGAGACAGATGAGTGTATAGGCCTCGTCTTTCAACAGGCAAATAGACCAGGATAAAAGTATCAAAGACAGATTCAAAGAGATAAAAATGAGGAATGAAAGATTGAAAGCTGAGACATATGCTCAACTTTTCAAACTTTCTACTCCAGGTCAGAATAGATTGATGTCAACCTTTGACATCAAAGAGGGGAAGATGCAGGTTTTCTTCATTCAACCAACTGTGCAGCAACCAAGGGCATCCACTGACTATAAGAAGTTGATTTTGAGGTGTTGGTCAGGGATATTGTTATGAAACCAGCTCAAGAGAAGATAGAAAAGATAGATCAACGCCTTAGAATTCAGCCTCTTCGAAGGGGAAACCTCCTTTACATTACATAAATGAACAATTCTTGGATGATACAAATGACAAAACCTCCTTTCTATATATAGGAGTCTAAGGAGTCACAATATAATCCATCCGAACTAACAATAATAATATAAAGCCACAAAAATAACAATAGAGGGATTCTATGGGGCACAATAGTAACAATATGGGCACTACATGGGTACATAAATATAATAAGTGGGTATACTAATAATAATATGGGGTTACACTAGTAGTATAGGGGCCTAACATGCCCCTCTCCTTCAAAAAGTGTTGTCCTCAACGCTTGAGTAGTTCTTGATGCTTTTGTATAAAATTCTTGTCCTCCCATGTGGAATATTCAACGGGTAAGGTCTTCCACTTGATGAGATACTCTGAAATTGATCGATTTCGTAGCTGTCAGGTTCTTGTTTCTGTGACTGCTCCAGGTTCTAATATGATTTTTCCTTCCTCTTCAATTTCTGGAAATATTGTTTGAATTGGGATCTTTTGCAACTTTTGAATAAGCGGCCATACTTCTTCGTCCTTCTTCCATTCATCCCTTGCTTCATTTATCCAATCTGGTTGGATAATATAAATAGCACAAAACAATGCTTCCACATCCTCATCCTTGAAGAGTCTTCCCATTCGGTAAGGTTGCCATTTTTTAAGTGCATGTAGTATTGCCAACATTTCCTTCTCATAAATAGCTTGCTTGAGATGTAGCGGTAAAAATAACCAATCACCTACATCAAAACATTTTTCACTACGATGTTGATCTACCTGTTGTTTCGTTTGATTTTGCACCGAAGTGGCGTTATCCTTTAAAAGTTGGAGAACTCATTGTTGATGCTCGATGTGCTCTTTCACTGCTTGAACCTTTTTCTTATTGATATGTCCTTCTATCTCTAGAGGTTGAGGAATGGTAATTTCTTCCAATCCTTTACAAGATATGGTCGGATTCATTTCTTGATGCTCGATGTGATCTTTCACTTCTTGAACATTTTTCTTCTTGATATGTCCTTCTATCTTGATAGTTTGAGGAGTGTTAATTTCAACAATGAATTACAAGATATGGTTGGATTCATTTCTTCTTTCTCGATGTGATATTTCACTTG
This sequence comes from Pinus tabuliformis, assembly GCA_031772625.1. Classification (NCBI taxonomy): domain Eukaryota; kingdom Viridiplantae; phylum Streptophyta; class Pinopsida; order Pinales; family Pinaceae; genus Pinus; species Pinus tabuliformis. Next base: position 1,922,664,513 of record CM062817.1, on the reverse strand, counting down.
TTGCACCTTTTTCTTCTTGATATGTCCTTCTATCTTGAGAGTTTGAGGAGTGGTAATTCTTGCCAATGCTTTACAAGATATGGTCTGATTCGTTTCTTCTTTCTCTGGGGTGGGGTCCTGGCGTATATCTTCTTCTTTTGATGTTTCTTGATCCTTTTCTTCCTCCTCTTCATATTCTATGTAAAATAAGTTCTTCTCAGCACACTTATGACCTTTAGTGCATTTGCTATCACAATTGTAACAAAGCCCTTTTTCTCTTTTTTCTTCCAATTGTTGTGGTGTAACCCTTGTAGGTTGTGGAAGGCTAGGAGAAACAATACTTTCATCTTTATAGTTGTGAGGGGTACGCTTCCTGGTTTCCATAATTTTTCTTTCCACTATGTCACAAAGCCCTTTGACTCTTTCCAATTGTTGTGGTGTTCCTCTAAAGAAGGTGTTGCTCTTTGTATCCTCATAATGTGCTATCATTTCCTCTGTGAAAATTGACCACGTAACAAGTTGTTTACGAGAACAAAGCCCTTTGTACCATAAAAATTGATCTGGTTCTAAATATGAAGATGCAATACATACCTTTTGTAACAGTTGTACACCATGTAGATCAAAATATTGCTCCATCTGATGTATCCAATTTACCGGATCCTTGCCATCAAACTTCCTCATCTTGCTTTTTCTTGATTTTAGGAGCTCGACCTTGAAACGACAGTAACTCTGTACTTTTGGATCTTTAAGTTCTGAAATTGCAACCTGTAGTAGCCTTTTGTGTCCTCTTTCAAATGCCACTAGTCTGATCCAAATTGGATTCTCCAAGAAAGAGTTATGCGCAATCTCCCGCAGTGACCTGATTGTAGACTAGTTCAGTAGAGCGAACTTGTATGAAGTACCACATGTCACTGTTTCAAGATTTGACTCTGAAAAATATATAAAATAAAACTACAGTCCGTCCTCTTTCTGTACCTTCTTGCAAAATTTCAATCCGATGCTCAAAAAGAAAGTTATGACGATTTTTCCCAGGTCACCTGTTTTGAATGTAATTCAGGAGTCTGCAAAAAGGCCAACTTCCTCAGATCATATCTCCTCAAATATCGTGCGAAAATCTCTGAAATTCGGAACCGAGGTTCAGCGTGACTTCTTCTCAAATGGGTTTTTTTTGCGACTTCTGAAACGTCACAGAAAAGAATTTATAGCGAAAATGCCACAATGACCTGTTTGGAGCAGCGAAACCCTAGAATCCAAAGCTCTGATACCAAATGTTATGAAACCAGCTCAAGAGAAGATAGAAAAGATAGATCAACGCCTTAGAATTCAGCCTCTTTGAAGGGGAAACCTCTTTTACATTACATAAATGAGCAATTCTTGGATGATACAAATGACAAAACCTCCTTTCTATATATAGGAGTCTAAGGAGTCACAGTATAATCCATCCGACCTAACAATAATAATATAAAGCCACAAAAATAACAATAGAGGGATTCTATGGGGCACAATAGTAACAATATGGGCACTACATGGGTACATAAATATAATAAGTGGGTATACTAATAATAATATGGGGTTACACTAGTAGTATAGGGGCCTAACAGATATTCACCCTGTGGACCAAATAGAGTTTTACAAGTAGGCTAGAGAAATGATCTACTCCACCGTGATAGGGAAGTCCATGGCTTTTCATCAACTGCAAAGTTCCCTGAACAACATCTTAGCTCAGTATTAGCTTGAACAGGCTTCATCACAAGCCAAGGATAACAGAATCAAGTCTTTGGAAGACTTGCTCATAGAGATGGGACATGATCCCAAATATTTCAAAGAAACAAAGGAGTTAATAAAACAGAAGAACAAGGACATTGCTTCACTGAAGAAGCAACTAAAGATACCCTCCTTTCATCATCCAAAAACATAGAAGGTGTTACAGTCTCAAACTCGGCACGAGGACTTAATGGATTTAGTCCTCAAGCTGAATGATCAGTTGAGGAGCATGGAGAAGGAATTAGATGCGTTAATCCAATTGAAGCAAGGTGAAGTAGGTACCACACCACCTGCTGTAATCCCTATAGTGACTATTGCAGTACAATCTACATTGGAAGCTACATTGGCTCCAAAAATTCCTATAGGCACTGGCTTGCCCATCACCACATCAGCTTCTACAACAGCATCAGGTACAGCAACAGATGAAGTAGCCAAGCTTGTTCAGGCCATGGAAGAAATGTCTATTTAGAAGAATGAGATAAACAAGTTAAAGGAACAGGTGGCAAGCTTAGAAATAGACTACAAGCTTGCCAAGATTATGTAGAAAGGGGAGGAACATAAGGCTACAAGGATAAAGGAAAAGCTCAAGTTAATGGAAAGAGACTTGACACTAAAGGAGCCACTTGGAGAAGCCAAGGAAAAAATGTGAGCCAATATCATTGACTCTGTTAATGATATTTGGCCATCCATATAGGTCATATTTGAGCATATTGATCTCATAAGATTAATAACAGAGGGTATTGAGAAAGTGAAGATAGAATTAGGAGACAAGCCTAGAGAGGCTACGAGGCTCATCCAATTGTTAAATTCAAAGAACAAGTACCAACTACAGGAACTGGAAATTGAAGACAGGACTGCTACTATTCTAGAGGTAAAGAAAGTCCTCACCAAGAGGGACCTTATGCAAAAGTTAGAGGAAAAGAGCAAGGAAATGCAAGTAGCTGTTGACAGGTTCATGTCTAAGTTTGATAAGCTAAAGGAAAAGGGATTACCTAATCCCTTAGTCATTCATGATAAACTTATGGAACAAGGAGATTACAACGACAAACTTAGGGAGGTAGCAAGACAACAAGTGGCTACTTCACAGGTTTCAGGAATACCAACAGGAAAGGTATTGTACAGTTCCTTTGAAAATCTATTTTACCTCCAACATGAGGTAAAACATTTGTTTGTAAATAATCCTTCATTTTCCAAATACACTGAGGTAGATGAAACTTACCAGAGAATGCTGAGTATCCGATTACCAATAGATCAAGAATGTGAAAAATTGAATGACTTACTATAGCAGAACACAATTAAAGATCAAACACAGTCAACGAGGTAAAAGAGCATTAGATTCAAATGGTTATAGGGTCAAAGAGTATCTGTGTCAAAGAGTATCAATATAGAATACAACAACCTTTGGGCAGCACAGAGCATTAGCAACCATGAACTTCCAACTAAACCACAATAAAAGGGACAACAAGAAAATAGTTTAATAGCTGTCACTATCTTCCTATGAGAAGATATTTTGAATTTCCTAGATTATTTCCCAAGTTAGTTTGGGATATTTTGTAAAAACATTTTGTATAAATGCTTCATAAATCGAAGTATGTAGATGGGATTATTATACTTTCAATAGAATTTTTTTCAAAGACTATAAAAGCTTTTGTATCACTGACTAGGCCAGCATGCTGGATTGATGAATAAAGATTAGATATTTCAAGGGATTCATGTGTAGAGCGGAGTACAAATGAGTAATTCCCTTGTGTTGTTTTATCTCTCTTAAAGTTGTTTCACAATCTTAAATGTTTCTGAAGTCTGAATGTTTTAACTTGAATATTATTTCAGAATTTGCTTAACTGCACTCTATCTTATTGTTATACATTCTTAATGTTTTCTCTTAAATTATTTTAGCTAGGGAATTCTTAATTGCTCCTTAGCTTTCGTAGTTTCTCCTCTGGTCTATAGTAAAGGATTCTTAATGTTCCCCCATCTTAGCCTCGGTCCGAGGATTCTTGATTGCCCTCTCACCTCCATTAAGACTCATTTCACCATTAGTCCAAGGATTTGTACTTCACTCTGCTATCTTGCCCCTTGAACATTCCCTTTAGTGAGTTAACTCCAGCTTTTCTGCCCCTTCTTTGACTCCATTTCCCAAGGGCCTAAAGACATCAACCTATCTTCTTGTTTTAAGGATTCCACCACCAAATCTTCATACAAATCAAAAACTCCCTTGAACTCTAGAACTAGCCTAATATCTAAGCAAACATAGCTAAATTATATAGAGAGAGCCCTCTTTGAGCCATAGGTTGGCTAGAGCCTATGCTTAAAAGTTGGTTTGTGGTTACCTCGAAGCCTTCCCTTCTTCCAAAACTTCTAAGGAAAAGTTTTGAGTGATAACAAGCGCTGGTCTTGTAAATTGGGAAAAACAAAAGTTTTAGGGGAAATGGTGCAAAAGGGAAATGATCCTCTCATGAAGAGGGACATAATCAGAGTTTCTCCATGAAGGAAAAGAATGTGGGGTTCACTATAGAGGTCCTCCAGGATCAAGGAACGGGGAGTATAGGGATAGTGACAAAATGTTGTGTAATAGTTGCCCCCTAAGGTGTGAAGGCCGAACCAAAGTGAGGGATGAAATTCTTTATAAATCAGTGCGGGGAACCGGTCTACCATTGGAAAACCTACAAGCAAGTACAAATACATATACATAAACTAAGATCTCTGTCAAATGATACATGAATCGTGGCATGGATGCAACCATCCAGAGAATGATCATGTAAATGGATCTAGGTATAAGCGCAGCCATCCGTCAAATAGGATCATAACGAAACCAAGGTATGGTTGCAGCCATCCAATAATGAGAAGGATCACATATGATAACTCATGGTCTTGTCGCAACCATCCATCTAATAGAGACATGCATATTATCATAACCGTGTCACATCACTTTGCAACCTGGACTTTCATAATCTGAGTCCAGGGTCTTGAGCTCCAACACGACCCAATCAAAGTACAGATCCTAGCATGTGAATAGATATGTTGACATCGAACATGCTAGAAAGTTGCTTGATTACCAGTCAATGACATAAGCTGTTAAGAAGCATAAGAGACACCACCAATAATGACAGTGGCCCTAAAGGTACTATCAGCATAATTCACGGAATGTGAATACAGTAACTGAAGTCGAACACCCATGAAATCACTCGATCGAAAGCCAATGATGTGAACTTGTCGCCGAGTGCGAAGAACTTTCCATTGAGGCATGCAAGCTCTAAGGTATTAGAAGGGAGTCTCTTGATCAACCTCCCGGATAATGAGCTGATGTAAACAGAAAGTGACCATGTTGAAGGAGGGCCATAATGAATCCCACATCATCGATGTGGGACGAGAGGATGCAAAATGATTTAGGATGATACAGAGAAATAGAGGTAAGTGTAACTGCAGAAGGACAACTCTTGAACATATCGGTGACATAATTGGAAGTTTGGCAGCTTTTGGATCCATAGGATTGGTGGTCATGGTGACATAGTAGAGATCAGATGGAAGGAAAAAATGAACGGCCCAAACCCAGGAAGGTCAATGATGTAAAGGAGGATGTCCCAACCCGACACGAAGCAAAGATTGTCATGTTCAAGAGTGAGCTGTCGACACGACTCAATAGATTTCCAAATCCCCCCCCCACCATTTTTGGCAAGTACCCCAATTATTTTTTAATCGCAATCTTGAAGGGGATAGCATGTGCTTGCACTATAAGTCCATCCTTCAGATGAATCTGACCTAGTAAGTTTAATGAGCCCTAGGAAGGAGAAGCTCGTGTTTGTCATGGTGACGAATCTGATATTGTTTAATAGTTTAATGAGTCCGAAAAAGGTGTAACTCGGTATCTTTTTCATGTTTAGAGAGTTTGACAAAGACATGTAAAAGAAAACTCCACATTTTCCCTTTTTGTACATTTGTGTCTCTCGAGCCTGAAAAGGTAGAAAACAATACTTGAGAGAACCGACTGACCATTTCAGTCAAGGAGTACCTTTTTCGTAAATAGTGCTTTCCAGCCTGAAAAAGGGGTAAACTTATACTGGGCGCACGACTTTTTGCATCCGTTAGCAAGTTCGAAATGACAAGGGCTCGACCATCTTTTCATTTTTAAAGGGTTAGAAAAGAGTTGAAAGTGGACCCCCATTTTTATTCTCTTTAACAAGCCAAAAAGGGAAAAATACTCGACGATCTTTTCATATGGTTTTAATGAGTCAAGAAAAGAGCTGAAATATGACTCATTTCCATTGTCGAAAATCCATCACCTGTCGTTGCACAAGCAAGGCAAAGTGTATTATCAAGTCCTTGAGGCAAAATAGGTCAAAAACATTTACAAAACCAAATATTTTCATGAAAAAAATGAATAAAAAGGGGAAAAGTAAATATACTTGTACCATTTACCATTTTACCTTTGCAGTGAAGACTTTTACCCACTTTTGCCCTAGTTTTTCCGAAGCGGATTGTGGGAGATCCGAGAGGTCAATCGACGAGCTGCCAGTTCCAGGTAATAGGCGAAGCCTTGAGCTCTATTTTCAAGCTATTTATTTATGCTTTTATTCATTTTTTTTGGATTTTTAGGGAGGTTTTTGAGAAATTTTTTCACCCTCAGTCGGCATGATTTTTGGGCACGGGATCGCACCGACCGAGGGTTATTTTCACGACCATCCGTGCCGACCAGTGTGATTTTTTCTAAAATAGACGTGTCAGTACTGTGGATAGGGTAAAAACAAGTTTTCTCAAGAATTGGCTGTTAAAAATTTATTTTTATGTGTCAAAATTGATGATTGACTCAAATAAATGGCTTTTGCAAGAGAGAAATCGCCGAAAATGGTGGATTGGAAGGAAAGAGAATATGAAGATGTGTACACCTAGAAAATGAATGATCCAAATTTCTTGGAGGCTTTGAGGGCTTGCATGCTCCTCAAATTTTTCGTTACACTAGGGATGCGGGCCCAACACAAATTGCTTTGGTATTTGATAAGCCTTTGGGACATCAATCATGAGATTTTTGTCATAGGGGACCAAGAGTTGGAGTTGAAAACTTCAGACATCTACTTCATCACTGGGCTGTCTCGCAGAGGTGAGCTAATGAATTTGTATGGGTCATGTCCAGTCGGGGCAAGCATATCTTCCCTGCTTGCCGCGCATTGTCTTAAGGCCCTGAAATCCAAAAGTGGGAAGATTTATATTTCGAGTGTGTGGGATTTGACATTGAGGGTGCTTTTGTTGACCATTAATAGAGTGGCAGGGTCCCAGGTGGAACATGAGACTAATAAGTCAAAGTTCCTTTACACTATTGACTGCACAGCTCCTATGATCTTCAATTTGGCAGAGGCTATGAAGATGAATATCAAGCGCTAGTTGTCTAAGGCGAAGGCAGGAAATATGAAGCAATTTGGCTTTGGATCAGTATTCATGACCTTTCTCCTAGAACGAGTGCCATTGTTCTAGTATCAGTTGACTGAGGTTGATCCTGCTGCACCACGCGATCTGCAGATGGCAAGTTGGAGTCGTTTGATGCCCAGGATCACTGGGGGTCAGCAGATGTCCTACTGACTAGCATTCTTTTTGTGGCTACGACAATAGAAAATCATTGTGGAGGACTGGCTGTATAGTGGCACTGATTTTCGTGGAGACCCGGATATGCCCTTGCCAGATGGGGAGGACTTTGATGATGAAGGTAAAAACCAAATCAAATTTTGATTTTAATGTTGTTTAATTGTTTTTAGTATATGCATGCTTATAACATTTCTCTTGTGTATGCAGATGTTGGACCAGAGTGGCCAGCCAGGATGTCCCCAATAGCCAGGCGCTATCCTTGTCCTATTGATGTTGTAGCCCCTTATCAGGAAGGGAGCGATAACGAGGAGGAGATTGCGAGGAACCTCGAGGAGTTGACTCATGGTATCCCTGAGTATGCTCGGATAGGAGACATGCCTCGGCGGTACTAGAGGCACACAGTGGGAGTCTCAGATCGAATTAATTGATTGCTAAGTCACATAGTACAAACTGTCTCATGCTATCATGACCACCATGCTGAGTAGTTCCTAGGTACAATACTCACATATTTTTTGAGGTATGCGTGCCACAGATGTGTGAGGCCTGCGAGCCGCCGATGTTATTATAGACATACATATTATTTTTTGGGGTTTTGATGTATCAAACATTCTCACATATGTATATATGTTATATTTTCCTATTTATTATGGTACAAATGGTTTGTCTTATCTTCTACATGTTTCGAAAACGTCTATCCAACACGTAATTAGCTAATGCATCTGTTAATGTATTCATGCATCTAGGAATATGATGATATGTAATATAATTAATATGTCTTTCCAACAGACGGATACAGAGATACATTCGTAATATTTGAGGGTTCCTGACATAATATTTCCCATTGAGTTGAAGAATGACAAGTTGTGAATCCAGGTTGTGTTGAGGGCCCTGAAATCGGGTCAACAACAAGGGGGATACCCACCCGGTCGGAAACTTGGTTGGCGGCTCCGTGCCCGTTTGGTGTGGCGGGTCCGACTGGGGATAACGGGACCAACTTCCCGATCTAAGGGGTGTGTGTGTGTAGAGTTTGGTGATGTGTGTGTGTGTAGAATATGATAATGAAAATCTGGAATTATTTCTAAGCTAATTTAATTCTAAACTCTGAGACTGAATTTTATACTACTTTAATCTATCAAGAACAACACATCTAATCTATGCTAACCCGAGATAGAACTTTTTCCATTATGCGATCTAGAAAGATTTCACACAATAACTGGTAATGAAGATTATTCAGCTATTATGAGAATATAAATCGATTAAGATAAACCATCTTGCATAAAAAGTTAAGCAAAACGGTTGTGAACAGCATATCGCATAATCAGTTATTCATGTATTAAGCACAAATCAATGACTCCACCGTACAAAAGTGCCAAATGGTAGTCCACTCATTCATACATTAACATATAAACAATATCAGCTGTATATTACTCTAAGAATGTAAGCAGAAACTCGTCAAGAGATAAAAGTACCATTTATGACTGATTTTATACTCACAGACCTTAAGCAATAATGATCTATTTCTACTTACTTCTAATGCCTACTAAGAGTATAGAAGTGCAACATCAGTAGCAGGTATTAAAATGCAAACATAAATAAATCTTGATCCGTCCATTCATCAAAAACCCCCTCCGAGGGTGCAAAAGTGCATGTTCTGAGGACAAGTTTTTTGACAAATTTCCGGACCCTTCTCCAATGCAACGAGAAGGGTTAAATACTACAAACTGACTAATTTTAATTACACAAATTTAGGGAATGACTTCAAATGACCGCCCTTTTACTAAAACAAATTTATTTCTAAAAACTGAATCTAATTTCTAACCATTTCTGTATCTGCTCCTTAGTGCTGTAAGCGATGCGCTGTTTGCCGTGAAAGAGTCGGCTGCTTGTCCTTTCCTTTAGTTCGAGCTTGAAAATTAGAAATAACAAGAGCTGGCACCTCTTTCTGACAAACTAGAAGATATTTTTGAAAGTGTTCTTCTGGAGGAGTGTCTTCACGGCGTGTATACTTAGTACAACTCAGATTTCTTTCAAACTGATTGTGTTGTTGCTATTTCGGTTTCCGACCGTGCGAATGACTCAATGAGCTGGGGATTTTTTTGCCTGAACGATTTTCTCAATTGAAACTTGTTTCCATTCTTTGTTCCAGGCTTTTCTGAGACGTCTTTCCCCTTAAGCGTTTTTCTTTTTGCTTTACCCAATTTGGGACTCAGGATCTTTCATAAACGCTTTGCTTTTGTGCGCCTTTGACTCTGAGTCCTAGATAGCCTATTTCCATCAGCATTTGTTGGGTGATACTCTGGGATCCGCGGTCCTGCTGTATGCGGTATCCATCTGCGAAGTTATCTCCTCTCTGTTCTTCTAGCTCTGGCGCTTTTCCTTAGATGTTTCCTGCATATAGATTTATATCAGTTGCTGACTTATAGTTCACGTAAATCAAAAGAGACAGAAGAAAAGATTGACATGAAAGCAATTAAGTTCTAATGAATGCATAATCATGTCACCCATTATGACTTGACTCTTCGAAAAACGCAACATAATCATCTTTGGATACACAGGCGTACAATCATTAATTTCCCGTAAGGTGCGCGCCTAATTTTGGGCTCACAGATCATGCCGAGGAATGCCTACGACGAATGGCTTCTGCGATTTGCATCGCAGCATCGAAGATTGCGATGTAAATAAGTGGTATCGCAACAATTGATGGTCTCATTCGTCGCAAACCATAGATCGCAGGTTGTAGCTTTGCATGGTCACAATTCGCATATCGCAAGATCGCAAGGTCGCAAGGTTTTTCGCTTTGTCACTTTGTGCTGCTTATGCGACATTGCGACGTGTGACGTCGCATATCGGCCGTCGGCGGTTCTTTAGGTTTTCTCCTTTTGAGCGCTTTTAATGCACGCGGTGCGATGAGTTCTCGCGTCGCTCCCTTTCAGTGTATTTATGCGCTTTGGGAGAGCGCCTCTTTTTCCTTTGCGATGCGATATAGCTCTTAGGGAGTTAATACAAAAGATTTTTCAAACAAAAATATTTTTTGGATTTTTTGGTTAAGGGTCCCCCTTTGCTTGATGTTATTACTAATATCAAACAAAGAGGGGGGTTGTTGGTGACCACAACAATGGCGATTCACTGTGAAGAACCAGTTATCTCTGCATTTCTATTGACCGTTCACTTCCGAAACAGCAATTTTTTTTTATATGTCTAAATTTTGTTATGGACAGATAGAGTAGATTACCCCTCACCTTGTCGACGATATTTTGTCTCAACCCTTTTTATATCCCAATTTCTTGCTTCCTCTGGTTTTTTCTTGCATTCGCATCAGACATTACTTGGTCTTGATAAAAGATAAAATAAGGTCTTCTCTGCGTACTGGCTTAAAAGTATGCTCATTTGTCGTAGGTAGAGCCTCTGCTGCCCGCAAGCGTCCATAGCCTCGACAGGGTTACCATGTTATCCAGCAATGATCCTTTTTCCTGTTTGAGGTTACTCGCAACATTCCAGAGAAAAATCCTTTTTTACACACGTTTCCTTTTTTAATTCTCTAAAGAACAATGTCTTGGTTTGGTGGCCAAATTATGACACAGTCATTCACTTGATTTACACTTTTGCTGAACAAGCCGGCTCGTGATGAGACCTCTTGTCTTTTGATTGCAACAATCTTAAGTCGTTGCCCTGTTTTGATAGACAGTATTGGAAAAGTCAGCAAGTTATAATATCTGTGATCATGATAAGCCGACTCGTGATGAGACCTCTTATTCTTTGAGATATAGTGTTTTCCTTGGATTGTTTCTCTGAACGCTGTAATTTCCTTTTAGCAGGGAGGAAGTCATTGTTTTTCCTTAAGAAAGCTCTGGACGACAATAATAGAGTTTTTGAAAACAACAGTTTTGCAGAGAATGCTTATTTTATTGTTGATGATACCTTTCATGGTGCTGATACAAAACAATTCTTTTACCAGAGGTTGCTTTTGTCAAAGTTTTTTAGAGGTCGAAACGAGTATCGTAATCAAAGTGAAGTTAACTCTATTTGTCAATAATAAAATTCAGATTTTCAAAATTTTTGCTATTTGTACAAGCGAAATCAAAATCTGATAGAGAATTGGCGTGCTCTTTCATGAATCCTTTTTTAAATGATCATTTACAACGGTTTTATTCATAAAAAGAGAAAAACAAAACAAAAATAAAAACCAAAAACTAAATCTATCCTACAAAAATTAGAAGAATTCTCTTCTATGGAAAGTATAATTTAAGAATCAATCCATTGACAGGTAAAGAATCTCTCCTTCCTGCCAGATCCTGCAACACGAATGTAGACGGGCCTACGACTTCTACAATCTGAAAAGGGCCAAGCCACAGCTTTTGAAATTTCGTATGTTTGCCCTTTTCTTCATGAGCATTATCCCATTTCAAAACTAAATCACCCATCTGAAAGTTTTTTCTGGTTATGATGCTTGAGTCAAAAGAAGATTTTATTAGCGCTTGGTGATGAGCATGGGTTTTTCTGGCTTGTTCTCTTTGTTCTTCTAGTTTGATTATTTCCATTTGTCTTAATTGTAAAGAGGAAGTAGATACTTCATCGATATATTGCACTAAAGACAAAGAGGGAATAACTAGGTGAGTCGGAAGAACCACTTCTCTCCCATAAACTAAATTAAAGGGAGAAGTGCCGATTGAAGCTTTCTTTGTGATTCTATCAGCCCATAAAGCATTTACCAGCGCTTTGTGCCAATTCTTTTGGTTTTGGTCGACTGTTCTTTTGATAATTTTGATTAGGTTCTTGTCTGTTGACTCAGCCAATCCATTACCTTGCGGATAGTAGTTTGCAGAATATTTCAGTTTGAACCATCTTTTAAGCGCAAACTCAGTCATAGTATTTCCAGAAAACTATGAAGCGTTATCAAACATTAATGCTGTTGGAAATCCAAACCTAGTGATGATAAATTGATCTATGAATTCAATAATATTTTCAGAATGAACTGTCTTGAGAGGAACTGCTTCTACCCATTTGGTAAAATAATCAGTTGCGGTAAGGATATACTTATGCTGCTTAGAAGAGTGAGGAACGATCTCACCTATTATGTCCAAGCCCCATTGACTGAATGGTTGGTCGATGATGACTGGTTGTAGCGGCATGGACGGTTTCCTTTGTTTTCCTGCAGCAGTCTGGCAGACTTGGCATTTCCTTACGTGATTGTATGAGTCTTTGAACAGCGTGGGCCAATAATATCCTGCACGCAAGATTTTATGTGCAGTCGTATCTTCGGCATAGTGTCCGCTCGCTGGTCCATCGTGGAGTTCCTGCAAAACCTTTTCAGCTTCAGTTTTCTCAAGACACCTAAGAAGCACAGAATCGTAATTCCTTTTAAACAAGACATCATTTATGAGCTGGTATTGTTTAGCTTTTAATCTCAGAGCTCTTTTCTTGGTATGATCCAGACGCGATGGAGCGTACCCGTCCTTAAGAAAATAAATGGTGTCAGCATATGATGATTCTGCATCGTTTAGGATTACCTCATACGCTTGTACCTCTTCAGATGAGTTCTCCGGGATTTGCGATGCTCCGGCTAACATCTTGCAGAAGCCTTGACCTCTTACAATGTTTGCTGGTTTGATCTCAAGATCATATTCTTGTAAAGTGGTAATCCAATTAGCTCTCTTTTCGCCCACGTCTTTCTGCACCAAAAGGTTTCTTACCGCGGGAAACGGTACTACGACTTTAGTGTGGGCTTTAAGCAAGAAAGGTCTGAAATATTTGATCGCTTTGAAAACAGCATATGCTTGTTTCTCTACGTCTGAGTAATTAATTTCAGCACCTTGTAAGTTCGAGCTAAAGAATGCGATTGGAGCTTCCGCTTTCTCTTGATTTGCTTGGGTCAAAATCGCGGCATAGGATTTCTCTGAGGCAAAAGTGTACAAGATAAAAGATTCCGAAAAATTTGGGGTGGCCAGAGATGGAGCATCGATGATAGCTTGTTTGATTAAGTTGAACGCTTCGTGCTCATCTAGACCCCATTTGAAATTTGAATTCTTTTTTATCATATTTTGTAAGGGAGAAATAATACGTGAAAAATCCGGGACAAATCTTTTGACAAAATTGATCTGTCCAAGGAAGGATTGCATGGATTTCTTGTTATGGGGTATGGATATTTCAGAAATTTCCTTGATTCTGTCGGGTTCTATATGAATACCAGATTTCGACACTATGAATCCGAGCAATTTCCCTTCGCTTAATGCAAAGAAAGATTTCTTTGGGTTGAGCGAAATCCCATACCTCAAGCATCTTTGAAAGATTTGCTTCAAATCTTTGAGATGGTTGTTTCGTTTTTTGGAGTACACTGTTATATCATCCAGGTAAATCACTACTGATTTATTGACTAACCCTTTAAACGCGATGTCCATGGCTCTCTGAAAGGTAGCTCCGGCATTGATCAGACCAAATGGCATCTTCCGATATGCATAAGTGCCCCATTTGGTTCGGAACGTAGTCTTTAACTGATCATCGGGATGCACCAGTGCTTGATTGTATCCTGAAAATCCATCCAGGAATGACATTAATTCTGAGCCTGCTACTGCCTGTAATATTTGCTCCATAGGTGGGAGGGGAAAGTTATCTTTCTGACAGGCTTTGTTGAGACTTCGGAAATCGATACAGATTCTAATGTCTCAGTTTTTCTTCCTAACGGGCACCATATTGGATACCCATTTAGAATGCCTTACGGGGAAGATTAATTTGGCTCTCAACAACTTATTAAGCTCAGGTTTTATCTGATTTTCTAGGTTAGGGTGTATTTTTCTGAGCTTCTGTTGGACAGGTTTTTCATTGTCAATCATAGGGATAACATGTTGAATGATAGAAGTGTTGTATGTCTTTAGCTCATCGTAATTCTAGGCAAAAACGTTTTTGTATTGTCTCAGAAGACGGATATATGCTGATTTCTCTTCAGGGGCTAGGCCGTGACCTAGGTTAACGTTTTGTGGCTTCTGATCGGTCCCTAGGTTTACTAATTCATAGTTTAGGGTAGAACTGCAAAGTTTAGCATTGGCGGACCTTTTAAACCGACTTTTCAAATCATATAAATCTTCTAACTTGACCACTGATTTCGGTATAGCATTATCAGAGCCATTTTGTTGTATTTGGTGATCATGATGGTCTTCGTCGATTATCTGATTTGAGTAGGATCCTTCAGAAGTAAGGAAATTTACGATGTCAGGATCGTCGTTGAACACTCTCCAATTGGTGATATTGTCAGGGATGGATGGTCTAAAGATTAATTCTATTGAAAACCTATCAGGACTAAAATCTTCAGAAGGGATAAGCCTAGAGGCTACGTTAGCTAATAGGTCTGCGCTCGTGTTTTGAATTCTTGGAATTGACGAGATGTTGAATGCTACGAAATGTGCAGTGAGATCCTGAACTAATGATTGATAATGCTTTAAATGACTTGACAGGCAATGTATGGTGTTACGTACCTGTTTTACGACGATCTCTGAATCTCCAAAGACTTGAAGATACTTAGCGTTTAATCCGATTGCTTTGTATAGGCCTTGAACCAAGGCTTCATACTCCACTGTGTTGTTCGTGCAATCGAACTCAAGTCTGCATGTGAGCATAATCTTGTTCCCGTTTGGGTTAATCAGAACGCATCCTGCTCCTGCTCCCTCATTGGATTTAGATCCGTCAAAATATAATTTCCAAAATAAAGATGTATTTACAGAATTATCTAAAAAACTAAAACATTTTGAGTCATCAGTTTGGGAGAAATTTTCAACTTGGGATAAAATTGAATTCTCTAAGTATGGTGAAATATGAGCATTGAAATTACCTAGGAAAGAATCTATTGCGTAATTGCCTACAATGCTGCTATTGTATGTTATGGCTTCATTTTCTCCTTCCAGTTCTGTCACTATGTATTTTTGGTGCAACTCTCGTTCAACCTTTATCTGATTTGGTTTACCATTGTATGGTAACCACATGTGCGACCAGTCGGTTGAAAAATATCCGTGGATTTTTTCCGACCAATCCCTGCTAAGAATCAAACCATAGAAATCAGGGATATCAGCTACTAGAATGTCGATAACCTGACACACTTTTGGGTTAGACGACAATCTTATGGTCACCTGATTGAGTTCACCAATCACTTCGACTTGGGATCGATCAAGTTGAACTATACGTACCGCGGATTTTTGAGGTTGCACATTCAATTTAGCACATATTGATCTGGGTAAAATATTCGTTGAAGCACCAGAATCGACCAAGCAATTGTGCATGTTTTTATTGAAGATTTCATATGTGAGAAGAAAAGGAGGAGTATGGGATCTCGATCTTCCTCCAATCAAGGCGATGTCATTTGGATCAATTTTATTGATCGTGTTGGTTGGAGGTCTTCCCAAATTATGGGAAGCCACAGCTGTAGGTAAAGATGTAGTAGGCACAACATGTAATTCTTTCATCATTATTTTCTGCTGGTGTTTCAATTTACTCAATTCGTACAGAGTGATATTAGCCCTAGTCTTCTTCATGTCATCAATGATGTTATATTCCATTTCATCTGACACTATTAGTGTTCTTGATGGAGGCGTTTGATCAGATTGGACTGGGCTAAGCTGGGTCGCTTTAGCAGTTGTCTTTTTTGTTGCGACCTTTTCTTTTGTTGCAGGGTTTGCGCCCTTTTGTTTTGGGGTAGTTAGGGGAGGATCAAGTTGATTTTTGCTTCTCGTGCTAACAGGAAATGCTTCTTGATCCTCTTCTTGTGGGAGGATGAAGTCCCACATTCCTTGTAATTCTACGACCTCTTCCTCGTCGGTCTGCCCTTCAGTGGTATTCTCTTCTTCTTCGTCTTCTTCAGATTCAACGTTTGAGACAACACTAGGTGGTCTTACCTCCATGGGAGGATTTCTTTTAAAAGTCCTAAAGGGATTTTTCGAAGAAGTCTCTGCTACTTGTTTCTTAATATCAATCATCTCATTGGACATGGCTTTCAACACTTTTTGTAATCCTTCCAAATCGAAAGGGTCTTTCGTTTGCTTCTTCTTGGTGTCTTCTTTGAAAGAGATCTTCTTAGATTTGCGTTCTTCTATAGCAGATCTCTTTTCTAGGGCTACCACGCGTTTTTCCACTGCTAACGCTTCTGTCAAGTTGTCGACTAAGGTGGTCTTGTTTGCCCTATCTACGAAGATAGCCAAGTTTGGAGGTAAAGCCGTGATGTACCATTCACATCTTACTTCCTCGCTGGGTTGTGAGGCAGCGGGGATTTTGTTGAGGATCTTATTGAACCGTAAGTTAAAATCTTTAATGGGTTCTCTAGCCTCAGCCTTAAGATTAGATAGGTCATTGATCAATGTCGCGGTGGATCTGTCATCACCAAACTTGGTGAGGAACTGACTTTGAAAAATGTCCCAGCTTGTGATGGATCTGGAAGGTAACGAAAAGTACCATGACCCGGCTGTTCCTTGCATTGTATAAGGGAAAAGCCAGACAACAACGTCTTCGTTAGTGACTCCGTTGAGATTAACAAAAAGCATGAAATTATTGATATGTTCCTCGGCTAGCATGCCTGCTTCCGGATTGAATTTAGGCAGCCATTTCTCAGGATGGGCCGGTATAGGGCTCAGGGGTGGAGGCATTAAAACCGTCCCAGGATTGTTCCATGGAGACTGGGCCATCGTTGAGCTGCTAGTTAATGGAAGTGCAGAAGATGATCTCTGATGCTGATAAGATGAAGATATTAAGATCTTTGATGTTTGAAGAGGAAGGTTTGTAGAAGATGGGTGAGTGAGTTGGAATGAAAGAGTGGGTGGTTGAATTCGCGGTGAGGGAGTTGATATGGACGAAGTGGATGAAGGAGTCTGACTGTCAGACTCTGGTGGTGTTTTCCTTGCTCTTTTCCTGGTAGGGAGAGGGAGTTCACTTGGTTGTATGCCAAATTTTTCACTCTTTGATCTGGTAAGGGGATGAGCAGGGTTATACTGCGAAGTCACGCTGCTTTTAGATTTATCAGACTTCTGGTTAAAAATAGAGAATCCCTGGAGTTTACGAATCAAAGTTCGAATTTCAGGGGGTTCAATGATAGATTGGTCTGATATATTCGAATATGTAGCAGTGGTAGATACTCGAGCGACTTCAAATTCCGGGTTTAACCGTGTTGGAGAAGTCGAGGGAGTTGATGAGGGTGTATTACTCTCAGAATGGTATTTAGATGTTGCTTTAGGTGCCATTCATAGTTCGTGCCCTCCTTCTAGCGCCAAATATGTTGAGGGCCCTGAAATCGGGTCAACAACAAGGGGGATACCCACCCGGTCAGGAACCTGGTTGGCGGCTCCGTGCCCGTTTGGTGTGGCGGGTCTGACTAGGGATAACGGGACCAGCTTCCCGATCTAAGGGGTGTGTGTGTGTAGAGTTTGGTGATGTGTGTGTGTGTAGAATATGATAATGAAAATCTGGAATTATTTCTAAGCTAATTTAATTCTAAACTCTGAGACTGAATTTTATACTACTTTAATCTATCAAGAACAACACATCTAATCTACGCTAACCCGGGATAGAACTTTTTCCATTATGCAATCTAGAAAGATTTCACACAATAACTGGTAATGAAGATTATTCAGCTATTATGAGAATATAAATCGATTAAGATAAACCATCCTGCATAAAAAGTTAAGCAAAACGGTTGTGAACAACATATCGCATAATCAGTTATTCATGTATTAAGCACAAATCAATGACTCCACCGTACAAAAGTGCCAAATGGTAGT
The DNA here is from genome assembly GCA_031772625.1 of Pinus tabuliformis. NCBI lineage: Eukaryota > Viridiplantae > Streptophyta > Pinopsida > Pinales > Pinaceae > Pinus > Pinus tabuliformis. Next base: position 1,922,646,448 of record CM062817.1, on the reverse strand, counting down.
CCACTCATTCATACATTAACATATAAACAACATCAGCTGTATATTACTCTAAGAATGTAAGCAGAAACTCGTCAAGAGATAAAAGTACCATTTATGACTGATTTTATACTCACAGACCTTAAGCAATAATGATCTATTTCTACTTACTTCTAATGCCTACTAAGAGTACAGAAGTGCAACATCAGTAGCAGGTATTAAAATGCAAACATAAATAAATCTTGATCCGTCCATTCATCAAAAACCCCCTCCGAGGGTGCAAAAGTGCATGTTCTGAGGACAAGTTTTTTGACAAATTTCCGGACCCTTCTCCAATGCAACGAGAAGGGTTAAATACTACTAACCGGCTAATTTTAATTACACAAATTTAGGGAATGGCTTCAAATGACCGCCCTTTTACTAAAACAAATTTATTTCTAAAAACTGAATCTAATTTCTAACCATTTCTGTATCTGCTCCTTAGTGCTGTAAGCGATGCGCTGTTTTCCGTGAAAGAGTCGGCTGCTTGTCCTTTCCTTTAGTTCGAGCTTGAAAATTAGAGATAACAAGAGCTGGCACCTCTTTCTGACAAACTAGAAGATATTTTTGAAAGTGTTCTTTTGGAGGAGTGTCTTCACGGCGTGTATACTTAGTACAACTCAGATTTCTTTCAAACTGATTGTGCTATTGCTATTTCGGTTTCCGGCCGTGCGAATGACTCAATGAGCTGGGGATTTTGTTGCCTGAACGATTTTCTCAATTGAAACTTGTATCCATTCTTTGTTCCAGGCTTTTCTGAGACGTCTTTCCCCTTAAGCGTTTTTCTTTTTACTTTACCCAATTTGGGACTCAGGATCTTTCATAAACGCTTTGCTTTTGTGCGCCTTTGACTCTGAGTCCTAGATAGCCTATTTCCATCAGCATTTGTTGGGTGATACTCTGGGATCCGCGGTCCTGCTGTATGCGGTATCCATCTGCGAAGTTATCTCCTCTCTGTTCTTCTAGCTCTGGCGCTTTTCCTTAGATGTTTCCTGCATATAGATTTATATCAGTTGCTGACTTATAGTTCACGTAAATCAAAAGAGACAGAAGAAAAGATTGACATGAAAGCAATTAAGTTCTAATGAATGCATAATCATGTCACCCATTATGACTTGACTCTTCGAAAAACGCAACATAATCATCTTTGGATACACAGGCGTACAATCATTAATTTCCCGTAAGGTGCGCGCCTAATTTTGGGCTCACAGATCATGCCGAGGAATGCCTGCGACGAATGGCTTCTGCGATTTGCATCGCAACATCGAAGATTGCGATGTAAATAAGTGGTATCGCAACAATTGATGGTCTCATTCGTCGCAAACCATAGATTGCAGGTCGCAGCTTTGCATGGTCGCAATTTGCATATTGCAAGATCGCAAGGTCGCAAGGTTTTTCGCTTTGTCACTTTGTGCTGCTTATGCGACATTGCGACGTGCGACGTCGCATATCGGCCGTCGGCGGTTCTTTAGGTTTTCTCCTTTTGAGCGCTTTTAATGCATGCGGTGCGATGAGTTCTCGCGTCGCTCCCTTTCAGTGTATTTATGCGCTTTGGGAGAGCGCCTCTTTTTCCTTTGCGATGCGATATAGCTCTTAGGGAGTTAATACAAAAGATTTTTCAAACAAAAATATTTTTTGGATTTTTTGGTTAAGGGTCCCCCTTTGCTTGATGTTATTACTAATATCAAACAAAGAGGGGGGTTTTTGGTGACCACAACAGGTTGACAACCAATTCTCTGATGCCCAGAGTGATGGCTTCTGATAACAGTTCAATGATCGCACTGTATTCAACAATGTCGTTGGTTGTATGACCTAGGTAGATACCTTGAAGTTCGATCAACTCACCGTTGGGGTTGTAGATAGCCCATGCTGTGGATGATAGGTTCCAGGTACTTCGGAAAGCACCATTGGCGAAACCGACGTGAGGATCTGCAGACATATGTAAAGCACGAAAAGCATAGTAAATAGGAGGGTTGTTTGAAACCTTTCACACAAAACCATGCTGTACAGAAATGAATCACACACTAATGTACATAAGTAACCATGCAAGATGACCTAAGCATAGTAATTTTTGAGGTAAAGCCCGTTTCGGGGCTTATCAAGAGGATTCCTTCATAATCAATAAGTTCATAGGCTCCTTTCTGCAAAAAACATTTTACTTATAGGGCCCATGCCACATAGGTTCGAACTTTCCTGCCCCCATATTATCATTAGCTTGGTCACAAGACCAAATCACCCTCAGAGAAAGTGCGAGGGGAGACCGACTGGTTGAAATGGGATTTGACCCGTTTCTTTTGTGCTTTGATGACCAAGGCAGCGAGATGACGAGTCTTGTCAAGTCGTTCTAAATATAAGAGGCATTCCTCTTGAGGTGATGTTTCAGGGAGAAGTTCAACAACTAACTTAAGTGAAGGAATCCCACACTCGATCGGCAATGTTGCTTCTAGACCATAGACCAGTTGGAATGGTGTGAAACTAATGGTGTCTTTGGTTGAAGTTTGGTAGGTCCACAGAGATGAAAAAAACATGAGATGCCAATTTGACTTGTGCATCCCAATAGTACACTAAAGCATGGTGACCAAAACTTTGTTCACGGCTTCAACTTGGCCGTTGGCCTGAGGGTAATATGGGGTCGAGCAATCATGGCGCAAGCCCAATGTAGATGTTAGTTCTACCATCATGTAATCTCTGAAATGGGAGCCATGATATGTGACAATGGCTTAGGGTACACCGAACCTGGAAATAACATGGTTAAAAAGGAATTGAGCCACCATCTTACCATTTGCCGAATATGTAGGCATCGCTTTGGCCCATTTGGTGAAGTAATCCACAGAAATGATAATGTATCCATGCCCCCTGTCCAAACGAGGATTACATGTCATATAATCGATGCCCCATTTGGAAAGGGACCAACAGTAATGATGGGGTGTAGGTGAGCGAGCGAGGTGCGCATCTTGCGTTGGTAGATCTGGCATTCATGACACTTGCGGATAACAAGAATGCAACCTTTGAAGATGGATGACCATAAATAACCAGTGTGAAGGATTTTATGAGCTGTAGCATAACTAGACATATGACCACCACATGCCTCAGAGTGGTAATCATTGAGAACTCTTTCAACTTCCTCAACCGTGAGGTGTCGACGAAGAATAGAATTGACATTGACACAGTATAAAGTATCACCAATAATGCGGTAGGGTTGAGAATGATGTCAAATCCTTTGACGATCATCTTTGGTTAATGCAGACCGAAACATGGAGGGTTGGAGATACACGATGATATCACCATAACATGGATCAAGGGTGCTAATTAGGAAAAGGGTCTCATCTAGGAGTTTTTCATCTGCACCAGCAGGGAGAGCTTTGGAGGGAAGGGAACATATCAATTTCGTGAAAACAAGTGAATTCTTAGATTTTTCCATATTGAAGACCAAATCGAATTCTTGTAGGATAACGATCCATTTAGAATACTTGCTCCCTAGCAACTGACGAGTCAGGATATAGGTCATAGGGTTGCATTCAGAAATCATTGTAGTCGTTCGTAAGAGAATAAAATGCCGAAAATGTTGAACAACCTAGGCGGCGGCCAAAGCCAACTTCTCCACACGTGCATACCTCATTTTAGTGTCAAGGAGATTAGGACTCAGGTAGTAGATCATGTGTTCAGTGCCTTCGTCATCATCTTGAACCAAGACCATAGCTATGGTGCTAGGGTTGTGGCTAGGTAAAGGAAGTAATATCGATAATATTCTGGTGGATGCAACAGAGGAGCATTTATGAGGACATCCTTAAGATCATCAAAAGATTTTTGGGCTATCTCATCCCATGCAAAGGGTGTTCCTTGTTTGAGAAACTGGGTAAATCCTGTAGCTAGCCTGGCGTAGTTGGGTATAAAACAATGAAGAAAATTGGCATTTCCCAGGAGGTTCTAAAGTTGGTGTAGTGAAGATGGAGGGGGTAAATTTACAATGGCCTCCACTCTTAGCGGATCCAAGCGAATCACATCCTTGGAAATGATGAAGCCAAGGAATTGTCTTGATTCCACGCAGAAAACAAATTTGTGTGGATTTAATCGGATGTTATAGTGCCTGCAGCGCAAAAAAATCTGCCAAAGGTGATCTGGGTAATCTTTTCACTTATGAGAATGGGCAGGAAGGTCATCCAAGTAATATTGGACAATGTTGTGAATATCATGAAACGCATAGGACATTGCCCGCTGAAATGTGGCCGCAGTGTTTTTTAGGCTGAAAGGGAGCTTCTTGTATGCGAACGTACCCCATGGGTAGATAAAGGTTGTCTTCTCTTGGTCAACCGGTGTGATATTGATCTGGTTGTAACCACAAAAACCATCCATAAAGGAAACGATCTTGCTCCTGGCACATTCATCAATGATTTGATCAATGAAGGGAGTAGGATAGTTATCTTTAGGACAAGCACAATTAAGATCTCGATAATCCAAGCAAATGTGGATCGTGCCTTTTTTTTAATTCACCGGGATGATATTAGGCACCCAGTCTGTAAGGGGAATGGGATAAATGAATCCAACTTTGAGAAGCTTTTCGACTTCGCCCTTAATAACAACGACCTTTCTAGGGTGCACTAGAAGAAGTTGTGGCGAACATGTTTCGCATCTGGATACATTGGTATTTCATACACCACGATGCTGGGATCACTGCCAAGCATTTCTTCGTAAGACCACGCAAACACATCATGAAATTCCTCAAAAAGAGAAGTATATGTCTTGTTCTCATCTGGAGAACAAGATACCCCAATATGAACATGTTCAATGACACCGGGTTTGATAGAAATGTTAATTGGCATCATTTGGGTAACATTACCCAAATTTCCTTTCGACCATACTTCATGAGTAACAACCAATGGTGGAAATGGAGAAGAGGACTCTTCAAAAGAGGTAGACATGACCACTGGACGAGGCAAGAATGAGGAGCGATGATGGGTATCGATCCATGGTGGTTCCTCGAGAGACATGATTTCCATGATACCTTCATTGGTGAGGAAGGTCTCGGCTAATGAATCAAAAGATTCCAAAGTGCCAAGCTAGGGGGATTGAGAGCACACATCGAGAGAGGTCTTCGAGATACGAGAATCAAAGGATGCAGAGTTTGTAGCTAAAAGAATTTCCACGTAATTGACTTTGGTAGGACTAAGCGGCATGACATCGCCCCAAGAATCAACTAGATCTGGCGCAGGTATGGCCCAGGGATCGGATTTGATTGAGATCATGTTAACAGAGGCAACATGAGGAGGTGGTAGTGGAAAATTTCCCATTAAGGTAGAATCTTTGAAGAGACATGCCCCCACGCTCTCAAAGGGAGCACCAGAGTGCTTGACATATGGAATGTTGCCATCAGACAAGGAAGAGGCAAAGAAAGATAGCTGATCAATAGTGAAAATCCTCCCTTGATGGGGAAAATGGATCACATGAAGCAAAGAGGAGGCCACGACATGCATGGCGTGGGTCCAACTTCGGCCTAGTAGAAGATTACAATTGAGATTGACATCAACAATATATACCTCGACTTGCATTGTCTTGCCTTCCAGGGTGATGGCAAGGTTGGGTAAGACACCGAAGGGTCACAAATCATGCCCATCGAAAGCTTCCAATGTGTTTAGAGACTGGTTCAGTGTAGGGGAACCAATAGCCTTCCAGCACGCAATTGACATGATGCAGGTAGAAGCACCTTCATCAATGATAGTGTGGTGGATGGTCTTTTCATTAATGATTACCTGAATAAGAAAGGAAATCTGATGAGGGAGTCTCGGAACATGGTTCTCTAGATCAAAATAGATCAAATTAGAATCGGTGGGATCAATGCCCTCGATAGCTGACAACAAAGATTTCCGTTGTGATGGGCAGCTTTGGAGTACCTCGAGAGCCGACATGGCTGACGGTGCCTGAGCCAAATCTTCAACAATATTGTAATGCTGAGTGGCTCGGGCATTGGGATTGTATGAGGATTTCCATAGCACACCTCAAGAGGGTGGCCGTGGAGCGGAATCAGGGTTAGGGCACTCGATTTGCAGAGGGCCGGAACCTGGGGTAGAAGAAGAATGTGGAACCTGTTTTTCTTTCCTTGCTATGGGAGCCGGAGTTTTATAATCCTTCGATCGGGTAGCCACATTAATGGGCGTGATCATCATGAAAACTTGAGATCCAAAGGAAGAAGATCAGGGTTGGTCTACCACCTGAGTCTGCTGAGATGGAAAAGGCTCTTTGAGGAAAACAGGGGTCCCTTTGAGAAAATGACTAACTCCGGATTATCGTGCAAAATCTTTAGTATGGTGATCCTCCTCGCAAATTAGGCAAGGATACTTAGGTTTCCATTGCAAATATTCGCCAACAGACAATTCGGGAGGACCCTATTTCGGGGCATCGGTTTTAACTTTTCCTTTGCCTTTCTTTTTTCCTTTCGAGGATTTGTCCGCTGTGGTAGATTGGATAGCGTGGACCTCTGAGGTTTTACTAGGGCTTGGAGGGTTTTGAGATGAACTGTTGGGAGCAGTATTCGAGACCGACTTCTGTTTGGAAGAAGTTTTGGTAGGGGTCTAGGATATTGAACCAATAACTCCATCAATGGGAGGGACAACGGGTGACTTCGATGTCGCGGGACTGGTTATCTATCCTCCAAACCCTCTATTTGACGTTGTTGAGGTATCACCACAGCATCCTTAAAGACACTTATTGCATCAGATCTGTCTCAGATCTGATTCTTGTAGATATTTTTCTTATAAAAACCACCCTAATTTACTGTTTAGAGGGTTGGTTGGTTGATTTGCTCCACTAGAGACTCGCTCTATATACTTGATGTTTTCCTTAATCAAAGACTGCTGAAAAGCTTGGAGGATGGACTGTCTACTGTGTTATTAATTTTTTGAAGAATGAATATGGAATTCTTGTGCTGCAACATGACTCAATAAGTGTTTCCTACCTCTGTTTTCCATTGATATATGCTCATATCATACATATGTCACCATCTAAAATAGCAGGAAAAATGAATAGCTTAGACTTTGTTTAACTGCACTCTATGCTCAATTTCTGTTGTTTCTTTATGTTTTCCTCTGAATTGGTAATGAATATGAATTCCCTTTGGCTCATATTTCCCCTAATTCACCCATGTTTGATAGTTATCTAGGGATTCTTTACTGCTCCTAGATAGAGCTCATTCACCTTCCCTCTGTTAAGCTGAAAGAGAGATTCTTAATTGCCTCTCATTCCTTAGCCTTCAATCCATCTCCATTTAGCTTGAAAGTTGTTTCATGTGTAGCTATCTTGCTCCATATTCCTCTTGTGACCAAGAAAACGCACCAGCAGTCCTACTCCTTGACTCCATGCCCAATGGTTTGAAACTCTCATATTATACCTACCTCTCTACTTAGAAGCATCATCCTTCCCACCAAAACTTAAACAAAACCCCTTGAACTCAATAACTAGCCTAAAATCATCATCAACAAAGCTAAATCATTAAGAGAGAGCCCTCTCTGATTGCAGGTAGGCTAGGACCTGCAGTCCAAAGATTGGTTAGTGGTTACCTCGGCCGTATCCCTTAAGGAGCCAAGGGACAACCTGAGTGATAACATAATGGCGACTCCACTGGGGAAACCAATGAATTTTCTAATTGTTGTATATTCCTTAAAACTACAGATGAAGCCTGAATGTCAGCCAGGGAGCCTTTGAAACTGTTCTTGCTTTGCATTTACAGGAGTAAATAAAAGCTGCTTCAGTCAATCTTCATGCTAGTTTTAAGCTGTAGATAGCTATTCCAAAATTTGATCAGTTCCTTGCTAATTCTAAAAACATTCACAGAAAATACCAAAACAAGTTCAGAATCTGGCTCCCAAAAGGAACTCACGTTATACAAGGTCAAATCCAGACCCAAATCCCCCAGCTGCTTTTGAAAATCCCAATTTAATCCCAAGGAACCTCAGGAAGCTAGAGCGAAGAGAAGATTTTGCTGATTCTAGTCCTGAAATAGTCCAGCCAAGCTGTGTTCCAACCCCTGTCAAAGTTTTATTTCGTTCAACCCCTACTTCCCCTAGTTCATCATCCACCTCTCAAAGCACTCCTTCCACACCTCCATTCACTGCACATACTCCCATTACCACTATTATTACCGCTGTTCCAGTCGTTCCATTTATCCCTGCTATTCCACTTATCCCTGTGAACATGGCGAATAGATATGCTCCGTTACAGTTGCCTGCTAATCCAGGGGCTATGCCTCAGGATTACCAAACTAAAATCACATACTTTGATGGTACTGGTTCTTGCACAGCCCTTCAGCATACCAAGAAGATGCAAGACTATTTTGAGAACTATGAGATAGATGATGATAGCGTGAGAATGAAGATTTTTGTCCAAAGCTTAACAGGAGATGTAAGACCCTGGTTTAGAAGCCTTGCTGCAAATTCCATAGCTAACCCAGAGGCCCTTTACCAAACATTTCTTAACAGATGGGAGAAAAAGAAAGATCCCTTGCACATATTATCTGAATATGACACCATCAAAAGAGGCCCTCAAGAGTCTGTCTTAGACTATTGTGCGAGATTTAATAATGTTTATAATGCAATACCACAGAACTTAAGACCTCCACCTGATCTTGCTTTGTATAAATTCCCTGATGGTTTTGATACTGACATGGCTTATCAGTTAAGGGAAAGAGCCCCTCAAAGCCTAGCAGACATGCAAGATGTTGCTGTTAGCGTAGAAGCAAATCTGATTGCCAAAAGAAACAGAGCTAGAACTGAGAGAAGAACCACCTTTAAGGAAGAACCCTCAGCCTTAGACCAAAAGCTAGATGCTAATATCAGTGGCATGCACAAGCTGGGAGATAGAGTGGAAAGAGTTGAAAGGAAATCTACATGGGAAGGACAACAGCCCAATACCATAAGGAACCCAAATTTCAGGAAAACTTAGAACGCAAATGCTGGTAGGTCTAGCCCAGACCATGATATAAGGCCTCCTTTCCAAGAGAACTACACAAAAGCATCCACATCTAGTGAGCAGACAGAAGACACTCACATGAATTTGATGGATCTAAAGGGTGAGCAACAAATTTTCCTAACCCAAGAAGACCAAGATGACCATGAGATAAATCAATTTCGGACTAAGTCAGGTGAATCTTTTGATTTGAAGCAAGGTTATGATTCAGCTGTTTATGAGGTCCACAAACAGTGTAAGCTGAGGACAAGGACCATAGATGTGCCCGAAAAGGTTAAACCAAGTGATACAAAACAGCGTAAGAAGATCATAGAAAAGGCTGCCCTCATAGAAATTGCTGATAAAACAGTCCCAAATCCAAAGGATGTCACCGTAGAGGATGTCACAGACATGCAGTCCTCTAATGATCACCCTCTGCCACCTTCTTCCTCAAAAGAAGATTTGAATAGCTCTCCTAAAAACCTTTCCAAATCAGAAATAGTTCAAGAAATCAATGAAGAACAAGAGAAAACCGCTGAAAGTGCAATTGAAAAGGGAAAATCTGCCAGTCACAATACTAAATCATAGTCAGAAAAACCTTTTGATTTAGAGGCAGAAATAGGTAAATTGAAGATATCCATCCCTTTATCTGAGCTTGCCAAACATGATATCTATAGGCAGCAAATCAAAAGATCGCTGCAAATGCCAGAAAATAGGGATGATGTGAATGTATTAGATGATCAACCTGAGCTCCTTTTCGGTCCTAAAGTCAATGGTAAATCAGGACATGGAGCTGTGTTACCATTCTATGTCAGTTTGCACATTCATGATAAAGTATTGCATAATGCTATGTTTGACTCAGGTGCCTCACACAACCTTATGCCCAAAGCTGTATGGAGAAGACCTTGTTGTTACAAGACCCTACAGAGACTTATTCTCCTTTGACTCAAGTCAGGTCAAGTGTTTAGGCTTAATCAAAGACTTATGTGTCTCCTTAGTCCAATACCCAAACAAGACAATCCTCATGGATGTGGTGGTTGCTGACATTCCACCAAAGTATGGCATGCTATTGTCAAGATCTTGGGGAGCAAAACTCCAAGGATCTCTCCAACTAGACCTCTCCTATGCCACTATTTCAGTCTTTGGGCAACCAAAGAGACTGTATAGAGAAACACTGATGAAGTATGTGGTAAGTAGTGAAGAAAAGCCCCAAAACTTCCCTATCTATTCAATCCATTATGATATGGATTATTTTATTTTATTTAATGATGAAACAAGTCCTCCCACTGATGATAAGCCGTTGGCTTTAGAACTGGATACACACATCAATGAAGAATCGGTTGCCCATACTAATGAAACTGTCAAAACAATCAAGGCAACCTGCATACAAGAAGAACCTCCCCAAATAGAAAATTCAAATCTGCCCACTGCAAGAATGACTGAAACTCTTAATACTAACCACAAGCAAGAAATCACATGGTATTTAGAGTTTGATGGCTCTGTTGACAAGTTAGGAGTAGGGGCAGGTGTATGGATTCACAATACACACAAAAATCATGCAGAAGGCCATGCCTACAGACTAAACTTCAAATGTACCAACAACATGGCAGAGTATGAGGCTCTCCTTTTAGGCCTCAGACTGCTCAAAGCTCTAGGAGCTGCAAAAGTATCCATTCTAGGTGACTCCGATTTAGTCATATAGCAAATAAAAGGCAACTTTGTCACTAATGACAATAGAATGAGGGCCTATAGGACTTCTGCCACTAATATACTCAATGCATTCACTGAATCCAGGCTTGCCAAGATTTCAAGAAATCATAACATTCATGCACACAGCCTAGCCACTTTTGCTAGTGCATGCAAGCTTCCCTTTGAGTCAAATCACCAGTTCACTGCTGAGATAAAACATAGGCCTGCTGTCCCAAATAATGTTAAAGATTGGCAAGTGTTCGAAAATGATGCCCAGATTAACAATTTCCTCACTCTTGAACATGAGTTTTCAAACATTAACATTGACACGAATGCTATGCCGGATGAACAACAACAAACAAATGAAAATTAGCAGGCTGTAACAGCTGTAACAACCAAACAAATGCTAAACCCAACTATTTTTGACAATGCAAACATAGAAGAGCTGAAACAGATGCATCTGGAGGAAATAGCCAAAATAGAGGCCGAGATCGTTGATCTAAAAGATAACTTTCTCCCTGCTGGCCTCACTCCGTTAGAAGATATGTTTGATGCAAATGATGTTCCCAAAAAGCCAAAAATGCAGCCCTTAAACGCTGCTATAGAAGAACACAACATTGGGATAGCAGAGAAGCCCAAAATGATCAAACTATCTCAATCTTTGCCACCTGATCAAAAGCCCAAATATGTTGATTTGTTTAAAGAATTCCAAGATGTATTTGCTTGGATTTATGAGGACTTGAAGTCCTATGACACCTCAGTGATCCAACACACCATTCCCTTAAAACCAAATCAAAAGCCCTTCAAACAGAAACTAAGGAGAATCAATCCTGTGCTTCTCCCTTTGATTGAAAAGGAAGTGAAAAGAATGTTTGAAGCAGGTATCATAGCACCCATCAGATTTTCTGAATGGGTATCCAATCTTGTTCCCACAAGAAAGAAGACAGGTGAGATTAGGCTATGTGTAGATCTAAGAAATTTAAACCAAGTCTCCCTAAAAGACCACTACCCATTGCCAAAAATGGACCACATCCTACAAAGAGTAGTGGGGTCATCTAGAATCTCTTTGCTAGATGGCTTTTCAGGTTTTAATCAAATACTGGTTCACCTAGATGACCAAGACAAGACAGCCTTTACCACACCGTGGGGAACATTTAAATATGTGAAGATGCCTTTCGGACTTAAAAACGCTGGTGCTACCTTTCAAAGGGCCATGGACATTGCATTTGCCAAGGAAATCCATGATTTCTTGGTTGTCTATCTTGATGACCTTACCCCTTTCTCCAAATCTGATCAAGAGAACCTCAAACACCTAAGGCAAATATTCATGACATGTAGGAAATACGACATTTCCTTGAACCCTAAGAAGTCTCTCTTTGGCCTTGAAGAAGGTAAATTACTAGGCCATATCATCTCAAAAGATGGGATTATAATTGATCCTGAAAGAATTCAAGCCATCCTTCAAATCCCATTTCCAAGAAACATAAAAGAGTTGCAAGCATTCCTTGGAAAGATCAATTTCCTAAGGATATTTATCCCAAATCTAGCCGAGATGATAAGACTATTAAGCAACATGTTAAAAAAGGATGCCAAGGTAAAATGGTCTCTTGAAACCAAGCAAGCCTTTGAGAGTATCAAAACTGCCTTAACCCAAGCCCCAGTCCTCACAAGTCCTCAATTTGATAAGGATTTCATCATTTTTTCATTTGCATCTGAACACACCATAGCTGCTGTCCTTTTGCAAAAGGATGATCAAGGAGATGAAAAGCCAATTGCATTTTTCAGTCGAGCCTTAAGAGATGCCCCTTTGAAGTACCAAATCATGGAGAAGCAGGCCTATGCCCTTGTTAAAGCAATCAAATATTTCCGAGTTTACATTTTATATTCACATGTGATTGCCTATGTCCCAAATGCTGTTGTAAAAGACATATTAACCCAAGAGGGGTTAGAAGGAAAAAGAGGCAAGTGGATTGCTAACAACCTTGAGTATGACATAGAAATAAAACCAACCAATCTCATAAAGGGACAAGGTTTAGCCAAACTGATGTTCGAAACAAACTTTCAAGCCTTAGACATTAACCAACTGGACAATGAATAGGAGTTGGTGACTCCACAGATCAGTGAAACCTTTTTGCAATCCCCATGGTACACTGATATATGCTTTGTTTTGTTAAACCTGTTTGCTCCCCCAGGATTGTCCAGAACCAAGAAAAGATTTTTAAAGATGAAAGCTTCTTGTATCCTAGATGGTGCATTATTTTGGAAAAATCATGAAGGCATATTGCTTAATTGTTTAACCATGAATGAAACTAACAATGTCAAGAAAGATTTCCATGCAGGGGACTGTGGAGGACATCTATATTGGAAGTCCACTGCTGATAAAATTTTAAGGGCTGGTTTCTATTGGCCCTCCTTGTTTGCAGATGTAAAGAAGTTTGCTATCTCATGTCATAAATGCCAAATCTTTGAGGAAAAAAGAAAGCTATTACCCTTGCCTCTTAAGCCTATCTCAACCGAGAAGCCTTTTCAACAATGGGGTCTTGACTTCATTGGAGAAATCCACCCCTCTTCCTCAGGCCAGCATAAGTGGATTCTAACAGCCACCGACTATTTCACTAAATGGATTGAAGCCATCCCATGTAGACAGGCCAATGACTCCATCATTATCCAATTCCTTGAGACTAACATCCTTTCTAGATTTGGCTACCCTGAGAAGATCATTACTGACAACGCCGCTGCCTTCAAATCCAAAAAGATGATCAATTTTTGCCATAAATTTCACATTACCTTGGGTCACTCCACAACCTATTACCCTCAAGGTAATGGCTTGGCCGAATCATCCAACAAAAGCGTCATCAACATCATAAAGAAAGTGCTAGAAGAAAACAAGAAGAACTGGCATAGAAAGCTCACAAATGCCCTATGGGCAGACAGAATTTCAACAAAGAAATCCATTGGGATGAGCTGTTATGAGCTGGTGTATGGCATGGAGGCCAGATTTCCATCTTCCTTAGGTATTCCTATCATCAAGCTGTTACAAGAGATCCAAGCTGAACCAAATGATGTTCAACGAAGAATCAACTAGACCATTCATCTTCAGCAAACAAGAGAACAGGTCTATGACAGAGCTCAAATTTTGCAAGAGAAGCTCAAAAGGATGTTTGATAAGAGAGCTAAGGCTGAGGATTTCTATGTTGGCAACAAAGTTCTAAGGTGGGACTCACGAAGAGAAGACAAGGGCAAACATGCAAAATTTGATTTTCTATGGAAAGGTCCATTTGTTATCAGCACTGTGCAGGGCAATAACACATATTTCCTCAAATCTGTAGAGGATGGCATAACTGAAGAAGGCCCTGTCAATGGCCGAATGCTAAAGCATTATTATGATCCCTATTGTTGAACACAACACTGTTGTATTATATTTGTACATAAATACTTGTATTTTCAACACTTTGTTTTTATAGCAGGCCCAATAATGGAACAATACAGCAAAGTTATTTAAAGGCAGAACCAAAGCAAGTCCTCCATTTAGATCTCTGTCATTTTATTAATCTCAACAAAAGACCAGGCAATTTTTCAGTCAATAGTATTAAAAGAAAGGAGGATTTTCAGTTTACATCAGCACCCTTTTTTCAAAACAGAATCAAGGGAAGTGCTCCAGTTTTGTTCCCCTATGTTTTGTTTATTCCAAAGGCAGTTTCTCAGGCACAGCTGCATGTAATGATAGAGCACGCAGAAAAAAGCAGGCAGTGCTGCTATTGTATAAAAATTTAGTTTATGAGAATGTTGTGTTCAGGTTTCAAATTTTCAATCATTTGACAGCCAGCACAAGGGAAATTTCAGTCTACAACAACAATAGAAGATCAAGGCAGTCTGACCTGCTGTTCTTGGCTTTCCACAAGGAAAATCCATCCCCAAGTGGAGCCACTGTTAGCCTCCTATTGCAATAGGTGTTCATATTTCATGATTGATAGTTGAAAGTGCCAAATATGTCATCTTTTCATGCTGCAAGGTTCCATATTTCCAGAAAGAGGCCAAAGAAGAGGCCATGAAAGTGTGCTAGTCTAAATGCCACTGCTGTATTCCAAATTTTGATGAGTTAATCCAGTTTGATGAGTTTTTCAATTAAGGGAAGTCCAAATAGCTTAATCTTGGCTTCCCTAGGTTTCAATTTCTTGTTGTAGAATATAGAGAATGAATATCTGTCCAAACAGCTTAATCTTGGCAGATTTGTAGATAGGTAGAGAAACAAGGGTGCTCAACAGCTTAATTTGAGCCCTTGTATGATATAAGGGTACGTTCAGATAGGAGGGCAGTCAAAAGAAAAAAGGATAATCAGGGTTTGCAAGTCCAAGTGCACCCATGCAAAAAGAAGAAAAAATGCTCGGTAAGTAGGCTGGGTAAGTAGTTTTGTGGTTGCAGAATTAAGCTATGTGATCCATTTCATGTTTTTTAATGTTATAACTATTTAGATCACAAGTATAAGGCAATTTCCCTTTGGAGGAGCTCAAGCGAGGCATGTCTAATTCCCCTGTCTTATAAATCTCCAAATCACTCACTAACATCCCCTTGAGGACCTTGGGATCTGCCCAACAAGTCCTGTTATCACTTCATTTTTGTAAAATATCAAGTCAAGTTTTGACTTTCTGCAGTGAAAAGAAGCCACATTTCTTGTGTAAAAATCATGTCTCCACAGTCCATTCACTTCCTATGTCTAAGTTTCAGCTCACAAACTTAGCCTCTCCCCTACACTTCACCTCACAAATTCATATTAACTCTTAACTCTACTATATAGCTCCCTAGATCATTTCCTTATCCCCTATTATACAAAAAACTATATAAAATCCCAAAAATATTACATATCCCACCCTATAGCACTATAGCTATGTACATACAGTTTTGGGAAATAATAGTCCACCTGGGACTATTATGAACCCATCCGTGTCATAACTCTGGGATTGGTCTAAACCTCTGGTTAGGCCAATAACCTATATCTACCCCTTTACCCTTAAAACCTCACTATCCTACCTTTCGCGCACATAAAACCCCCAAACTCCGCATTAACCTAAGGTTTTCAACCCCCGTCGCACATTTTTGTTTAAATAATACGGGCGGGTCCCATCCCTAACCTCCCGCTACCTCGCCTACACTGCCAGCCGTCCGATGTCCAGCACCCCAGATCAACGGTGGGTGGGTGTTTTCATATACCAATCCGCCGAAGGTTAGCGTTCGGGGGATGGGCGGTTTCCCTGCCATACCCCCGCCACGTGTCAGCCTCTCGGTGTGTTCAGAGGCCCCTCCCCAAATACCACCTACGCGGAAAAGCGGTGCGGGAGAAAATCGGATACCGCCTCCACCCAATGACGACAACGCCACATCTTCATGACGTCATCAACCTGCGTCGGCCTCCTGCCACCGTGTCTTGTGCCACGTCACTTCCACGTTGCTGCCACCGTGTCACCGCCACATCACCCTGCCATACTGCTGATGTCACCCTGCCACGTCACCGCTGTACTGGGACCCACCGCTGACGTCATGCTAACATCATCACCAAAAAGGGCGCGAAGCGTGAAATCTGCAGCAAGGGATGCCCAGAATGAAAAACTGAGGCAGTTTTTGATGCGCGATTAGCGCTAATCACGCATCGCTAAGAAAAATAGGCCAAAATGGAAGCCCTCTCATGGCTCGGCTACCAGCAGGCCCGAAATTCGCAAATTGACAGGAATTTCTTCACGCAGGATTTAGAAAAGGGGCGAAAACAGTTCTTAAGGCAACAGAGGGCCGAACAGCAGCCATAAAATGTCAATGGGACAGTTTAAAGCATTCAAAAGACAATAAGGAGCCCAGGTTCAGTGAAAGTGTATCAGAGGAAGCGACAAAGACTATCAGTTAGTGTTTTTGGTGGAAATCTGTATTTCCAAAGCAGGTAAACATTAAGAGGCCCCCATCAAAGTCAATAAAGCAGTGTTGGGCCATTAAAGCTCACCAGATCAAAGTTAATGCATAAGGCCACCTCAGGGCAGTGTTGCAGAAATCAAAGCACAATTATAGCCAAATGCCAGCACAGAGCTCTAAGGACATCATAGTTACTCATTTTTGAGGCAGCTACCCCCAGCGCAGCATTAGATAGATATTTTGGGCATTTATTTCAAGCATATGTTAGGTTAAAGACACTTATTGCATTAGATATGTCTCAGATCTGACTCTTGTAGATATTTTTCTTATAAAAACCACCCTAATTTAATGTTTATAGGGTTGGTTGGTTGATTTTCTCCACTAGAGACTCGCTCTATATACTTGATGTTTTCCTTAATCAAAGACTGCTGAAAATCTTGGAGGATGGAATGTCTACTGTGTTATTAATTTTTTGAAGAATGAATATGGAATTCTTGCGCTGCAACATCACTCAGTAAGTGTTTCCTACCTCTGTTTTCCATTGATATATGCTCATATCATACATATGTCACCATCTAAAATAGCAGGAAAAATGAATAGCTTAGACTTTGTTTAACTGCACTCTATGCTCAATTTCTGCTGTTTCTTTATGTTTTCCTCTGAATTGGTAATGAATATGAATTCCCTTTGGCTCATATTTCCCCTAATTCACCCATGTTTGACAGTTATCTAGGGATTCTTTACTGCTCCTAGATAGAGCTCATTCACCTTCCCTCTGTTAAGCTGAAAGAGAGATTCTTAATTGCCTCTCATTCCTTAGCCTTCAATCCATCTCCATTTAGCTTGAAAGTTGTTTCATGTGTAGTTATCTTGCTCCATATTCCTCTTGTGTCCAAGAAAACGCACCATCATTCCTACTCCTTGACTACATGCCCAATGGTTTGAAACTCTCATATTATACCTACCTCTCTACTTAGAAGCATCATCCTTCCCACCAAAACTTAAACAAAACCCCTTGAACTCAATAACTAGCCTAAAATCATCATCAACAAAGCTAAATCATTAAGAGAGAGCCCTCTCTGGTTTCAGGTAGGCTAGGACCTGCAGTCCAAAGATTGGTTAGTGGTTACCTCGGCCGTATCCCTTAAGGAGCCAAGGGACAACCTGAGTGATAACAAATCTCTCAAGCGAATCATGGTGCAAGGAGTCATGACTTGTAAATGAAGGAGGATGGTAGAGATGCAGATTAGACTCAAGACTTGAGTTGTGAATGGTGATGTCCTCTTGTGGAATGGAGGGATGAGTTTTCGCCATATGCTTTCTGAATCATTCTAGAATTTCCTCCGTTAGGGTAGGAGACAGCCGAGCAAATGTGCTGGGAACATGTTGTGCATATTTATCAGCCTTACAACCATTGCGAGGGGGTGCCCATTGTGTATATTTCTTAGATTTGCGGTTGCTTCGAGGGGGCACTCTCTTCAAGACATGAGGTGTCTCATGATCTACAAGAGTCGATGAGGAAGGAAAATCAGGAGACTCACCATTTTGGGAGACATGAACCAAGCATTTCAGCTCTTGGCTCATGAAGTCAAGGTCCAAAAATCATTAAGGAATTCATGACATAGGTGAAGGAAGCGGGTAGCAAAGTACTCAACTAATTCGCCAGGCTTCATTCTTAAAAGAAAGATTCTTTCATAGACATCTTGGTGGTCACACTCATCGAAGGCTTGATGGAGCTCCTTGAGGAAAGTGAGAAGGGAATGGGTGAAAGCAAGTTGCAGGGCATGACACCACTGATTAACATGACCTTCAAGGGTGAGGTAGAAGAGTACGCAAACAAACTCATCACTATCAATTTCATGAGATTCACATAAATGAAGAACACCAGAAATGTGCTCGGTTATGAATGTCCTGTCTTCACCGTCAAACATTAACAACGACAGGTGATCGAGAAGCTCATAGGGGGTTGATAACTGATTAGGGGAGAAATGAGAGAAATACCCTGGGAGCATGAATTGTGTATTACTCATTTGGTAAGAGATTCAACCCAGATGTATGGGCTCAACTTGTCATCTGTCCCTCCTTCTAGTGCCAAAATGTTGATGTTGCTGGACCTGCCAACATCAGGGGATCACTGTGGTATGAAGTCCCAACTAGACCTCACACCATTTGGTGTGGGAGTCCCATCCGGTATGATGGCCCGGTTGCCATTATCTTAAATATTTGCCTCAACTCTTGCTTTTCAGCACAGGAGAGTGGTATGCTTTGTCTTGAGAGAAGTGAGGCTTGCGTGCCTAGTGATTGTAAGTGTCTCTTGTGTCAATAGTTCTTTCACCATCGAGGGAGAGGGTGGGAGTGAGTCCCAAGTCTGTTGGGATAGCTCCCAACTCTGCTAGGAACACATAACACAACAGGACGTGCACAACTTCTGGTGGAATAGTCCACATGGATGAGGCAGTCACAACACACAAGGGAAGATAACACGTATAATACTTAAGCGGATTAGTCTGTGCAAGTGCAACGGTTGTTATAACAAGTTTTAGGTGAAAGGTCCGTCTGATGTTTGGGAGAGCAGTCTACATGGGTGAGAAAATTTTAACATCATATACAACACATTTTCAGTAACATGTATTATTACAACAAGTGAATTAGTTCAAGTGTTAAACACAGGTTAAAGTAACATGCATTACAAGTGTTAAATATTAGTCTTACAACAATTACAATACGTGTGAAAATGTGCTGGCTTGTTAGCAGGATTCTTAATTAAGCAAAAGTTCCAAGACACATTGTTACCCCATACATCACTAACCCCACATGCGGAGCATTGTAGCCACTAATTACTCCTCAAAGAAATGATTACAGACTCTCAAGGCTATGTGGGAGTAGCAAAGGTGAAAAGTGCCTTCCATGTACAAATGAGGGGGTATTTATAGCAAAGGGTGAAACTGACCGTTATGGTTATTCGACTACCCTCATGACTCTTTGACTTCCATGACGTTTTGACTTTAAATGACTCTTCATACAACAAGTGGGTCTCTTGGAATTCTACATTAGAATACATTGATTCATAGTATGGTTCACAGTAGAGATGTGCATGACATGACACATGACATGACTTGACATGACAGTGTTGGTACATTCGTGCTGCTGCTGGTGTGCATGTTGAGCTAAAATGTTGTTGGTGATGGATGTCCTCATGGTGTGTCACAACTTCATCTTCGCATGGAAACATGCATGGAATCTTCAATGGTCATTGGGTTCACTTGATGTTGCATTATCACTTTGCTCCTTGCTTGTATGTTTGAAGGCTTGACAGGTTTGTCTGTTCACGAAAAGCACATGTTCATTCGTCCGCCCATCTGTGAACACATTTTTCATGTTTGCTCGTCTGTCCATCTGCGAAAACATATTTGCATGATCATCTATTCGCAAGCACATCTCTTTGCATGTATTGTTTGTTCGTCCATTGGTGAGCTTGTCCTTCTTTATGTGCTCTCTTCGTTCATCCCATTCGTCATCGTGCCATGTTTGTTTATGTACCTGTATCTACAGTCACTCATGATGAGATGAAATCAAATCCAAAAACATCCTAGTCTACCATGATACATGGTCATTTCGGATGAAGGTGATCGGGAGAGGAGACAAGGTTGTGAGATGGGATGTAGGCTCCGGGCACTATGATGAAAACTACGTAGGATTCACTGGGTGATGAAGATGAGCAATCCAAATCGACAGTGACTGTCCATGGGGTCTGTCTCAGATGGAGGACAAAACAATGTAGTTTTTGAGAGTAACAATCTGAGCTACAGAAAGGTTGGGTAGGCAAGATCTGTGCAATTTCTGGAATGAGTGGGCAGTGGGATCTTGGTAGCAAAAACTGCGCAATTCCTGAGGGGAATTGGTAGTCAGCTGCTGGGTCACTGGCAACAAAAACTATGCAATTCCTGAGGGGAACTTGCAGTCCACTTCCGAGAGCTTGGAAACAAAAACTGTGTAATTCCTGGAGGGAACTGGCAGTCAGTTGTTGGAGCTTGGCAACAAAAACAATGCAATTCCTAATGGGAACTGTAAGTCGGTTGTCAGGAGCTGCTGGTGGGAAAAACTGCATTGATGTTGGGAGGCTAGCATGCTAGTCACCTCTGCACAGTTTTTGAGTTGAGCGGATTGCTGGGCAGTAGAGGACTTGCTCATGAAAATTGCATAGTTTTCTAGGTGAGCAGCCGGTCGACTGACTAGAGGGCTGATTGGAAAAATTACTCAATTTTCTGAGGGAGACAAGGACGGGCACTCAGTGTCTATCTAGCCTATCTGCGTAGTTTTCTTAGTGAGCGGAGAGGGTAAGGTCTACAACCTTTACACATTTTTTTAGGGGAGTCAGTCCCGGGGTGGTTGCCGGGTCAAACTCTACAATTGACTAGCATGGAGGTTGATTGATCTGCTTGTGGGAAACACAACTTGAAATGGCTTACTTGGTGCTTTTGCACTATTCTAGGTGATAGTCGATCGAGGTGATGGCGGGGTGATGATCTGGATGTTAGAGGGGAATATGGTCATTAGAACTTCAACAAAGTGACTAAGTGTGTGAATGAGTCAAAAATGCATACGTGATCTTGAAAACACACGCTTACATGACTTGATGATGAGATGACTCAAACCATCCAGACATGCATGCTCAACATGACTGACTGACAGTGTGAGTGAAAAGTGCGACATTTGTGATGGATCGTTGGTTGACCGTGACGACACTTGCATGACATTGTATGTGACTTTGTGTGTGAGTGCGACGGATGTTTACATAGTGAACACAACATGTACACACAGAGTGAAGACCTTGAGTATGACCAGAAGATGGTCGCAAGCATGACATTGACATCAACATAAAAAAGCTATCGGTGGAATGATCAAGCAAAGTGGGTATGAGGACTCACACGAGCTCACAGAGTGAACCCGAGTGCATTCATTCATCAACTAAAACTCTCAAAGGAGGCTCCAAAATTGGATGCAGGCAAAAATTTTGGAGGGTGGTTGTAGCTGCTACAACAGGTAAGAAGCAGCCTACATTGGTAAGAATGGTTACAACTATGCAGGAAAAGCACACTTGCAGGAAGGGGTGTGTATTGTTTGCAGTGCATGTTTTTAGTGATAAAGGTAAGAATGATGAGGATACAAAAGTCTTGAAGAGGTATCCAGTTTTGCAACAGTTTCAGGATGTATTTCCAGCAGATATTTCAGAATTTCCTCCACAGAGAAGTGGAGTTTTCTATTGAGTTGGTACTAGGAGTAGCACTAACATAAAAGACACCTTATAGGATGGGAAATCCATAGCTAGTGGAATCGAAGTTGTAGTTGAAGGAAATGCTTGAAAAGGGATACATTAGGCCAAGTGTATTGCCTTGGGGTACACCAGTGTTGTTTGTGAATAAGAAGGATAATACTCTCAGGTTTTGCATTGATTACATGAAACTGAACAAGGTGACTTTCAAAAACAGATATTCATTGCTGAGGATTGATGACTTGTTTGATCAATTAAAAGGAGAAATAGTGTTCTCAAAGATTGATTTGAGACCAATATATCACCAGGTACACATAGAAGAAGAGGACATCTACAAGACTTTTTTCCGGACCAGTTATGGGCATTATGAGTTTGTTGTGTTTCGTTTTGGTTTTACTAATGATCTAGTTACTTTCATGTGTTTGATGAATAGTGTGTTGCATCCTTATCTAGACAAGTTTGTGATAGTATTCATTGATGATATATTGATATATTCTGAGAACGAGGAAGAGCATGCAAAACACTTAGCAACAATATTGAGATTGCTAAGAGAGCATCAACTATATTCCAAGCTTAGTAAGTGTAGTTTCTTTTAGATAGAGGTACATTACTTGGGATATATTCTTTCCAAGGAAGGCATAGCAGTGGATCCAAAAAAATGTACATTTTACTGTAGATTAACAACTCGTGTAATTTCCTAAAACACAAGACAAGAATCTACTCTACTCTCTACAACAAAAGCCCATAAAGATCGATGAAAATAGTAATCGATAAGAGGAAGATAATAAGTGGCACATAACACAATATTTATCCGAGGAAAGCCACATCTAAAAGCCCCTACTATATATATTGCATTAATTAGAAATACAAGATGAGAATACAATGCTTGTTCTCACAAGAACAATCCTTGCACAAGTATAATTAATTCTCAGCTCACAAGCCAGCTCAGGCCAAATCCTTAGCCTTTTCTGCAGCTCTCCAAGCCCCTATTTCCTTGCACAATTCCTAGGATGAATAGTCTATATTTAAAGGGAATTCAAGCTTCCAAAACTACACAATCCAAACATAGGTCCTGCTCTGATTGCATGCATGATATTTACAACTCAGTAAATCATACGACTGATACTACGCTGTCCTTACACTCTAGTCTCAACTGGGCTTTTCTATGAACTGACATGCATGAGTTTCTCATGAGGGAATCTTTAGTTAACTGGAGTAACACTTGTGGATGTACTAGTACACCAACTCATTATTACTCCTCTATTAGTTCCAAAAATAGTTAGAACTAATTTAATTGACCATAACTCAATAAACTGAGTTATTTAATTACAACTCAATTTAAACTCATATTGGACCCCTAAAATTTAGGGAGAACACTTACATGACTTCCAAAGAATTCAAACTTGAAATTCTTAATTTAATTAAGTTAACTTAACTTAGTTAACTATTACAAGTTTCTATGAGAAAAGAATTACAATTTTAATTCACAATTTAATTCAAGGACAAATTAAATTGGAATTTTCTGGGTTATTTTTAACATTTCTTATTGCTATTGTCAAAACTCCTTCTCAATAAGAAAGGAACTCAACTTGATCCTAATCCTGAACCTTTGGAATGTTCTGCATGCAACACTTCTCTCTAGTGTTGTTTCTACAAAAACTCCAGAAACAAAAAAAAAAAAAAACATCCAACCTGAATCAGTATGATGCATCTGTCATCAAAGTTTTTGACTGCTACTGCCTTTGTCGACTAAAAAATTTTCACTTCTATTGAATTTTCCTTTCTGCACTCTTGACAAACCTTCTCCATGCTCTTCAGTATCTGACTTCTCTAGTCTATGTCGCTTTGATCTCTGACTACATCAATCAATACTGATTCTTCCCACTACTATGTACTTTGGGCTCCTGTGGCAAGGCATGATCCATGAGATAAAACCTCTCAATGGACCCTACCCAATTTTAGCCCCCTTGGGACAATCACTTCACATCACCCCACTTCACATATGGAGGTATGGATGCATGTGCTCCCTTTGCCCACTTGGCTTGAAATTTGCCCCTGCTGGAGATCTCTATATGAGTGGATGCCTCCACTTGGTCTCCTCTCTGATTCTCCAATTGTGGCTACTCCACAATTGTCTAAGACTGTTTCTGAGGATTTTTCTTGGGCTACATGTTGAGAGGTAATTCATTCTCCCTCTCAACCACCAAGTCTCTAACCTTTTCCTTTCTCCTCAAGGCTTTGCATGCATCTTGTACCTCAAGAGCATACAGGTTCTTGACCCGTGCACCGATCTATTTCACCTATCCTGTGGTGATGTGTCTAAGGAAAACATTTCCCTTACTAAAAATCACATCATAGCCATGGTCTTCCAATACCGTGACTGAAACAAGATTCTTCTTTAGTCCTGGAATATACATCACATCTGTGATCCTCAAAGGAGAGCCAGACTCCCTATGAAACATAACTGTACCGATCCCAATAGCTCTGTACCTCTCGTCATCTTCAAACTCTATTCTCTACTTGAGGTCGTTCTCCACAAAATCACTAAAGAGATATTTGTTCCCCGTCATATGGAATGAGGCATCACTGTCAAGATACCATACGCCTCCCATAACAGTGTTGGCCATGCATGTAATGAGAGTGAAATCAAGTTCGAATTGTGAAGCTAGAGCTTCACCTGCTATATCTACTTTAAGCTCATTCTTGCTTGCTTTCTTCTATAGGAAAGTTGTGGCATAGTGCCCATGCTCGTGATAGTGAAAACAATTGAATTTTGACAAGTCCATATTCTTGTTGCCCGCCTTGCCTTGGCCTTACTCGCTAAGGAGAAATCCTCTTCTACTTCCTTAGAAGAAGTCCCATCTCTGGTGTTCCATCGAAAATCCACTTGTACCAAATATGGCCACAATCGTTCCCAATCTGGTAGCTTCTACCTCCCATTGACAGAGTCTTGATAACTATGCCAACTCTTGGGAATTCCTGGAAAATCCAAGCTCACCATATCATCCTTGACAACAATGATTCCAACACTTCCAATCTCATATCGATAATGAGTGAACTTGTTCATGTTAGGATATTCTGACACATAGGAAATAGTTAAGTATAACTTGGTATAGTGTATAGTTATGTAAAGTGTGTTTCTTTAGTACGTATTTTTTGTAACTTACAATCTGATGGTCATGATATGTTCTATACATGAAGTGATTTGACGGTTCATTCTCTTCTCGGTATTACTGACACTTGATATGTGGCTTAACACCTGATTGGTCCATGATCTCTATTTAAAGAGCATGGAGGGTCATTTGTAAGGTGACCATTCACAAGAAGCTTATGTAATTTTTATTTCTTTTACATTAATAAATTTCTTGAAGTGGTCGCGTTGACTCAAGCCATGGACTGTTTCCCCCTTTGAGGGTTTTAACCATGTCAAGAATATTGGTGTACTGATCTGTTATCTATTTGTGAGTGGTTTACTTTGGTTTTCTATTTGAGGAACTTACCCTATAAATTCCTACATGGTATCAAATCTATTTGAGGGTCGCATCTGTTGGTTAGGAGCATCGGTTCCAGTGAGGAACCCCTTTCGTTTCACACAAAAAGGTTTCCAGTAACCCTAACTAAATCATTTTTAAGATCTCGAGGTATACAATATTTATTTGCAGTTTTATTTATTTATCTCTCTGTTTATTTTGGTTTATTTATCTCTCGGTTTTTTATTACCGGATCCATACCTTTCATTTCTACATATTCTCTTTGCCCCACGACTCTGTGCAATCTGGGCAAATCAGAAACAAAAATATAGGATTTTTCTCATGTGTATGCTCTTTTCCGCCATGCCTTAGTGTGATCTCGGAAAATTAGAAACATTGAGGAAAATATTTAGTTTTCGGCAAAATCTAACTTCAAGCCGTAAAGTTTGGTTTTTTTTGCATGTTCATTTTGGGTTGTGTCATTTTTTGTTTTGTAGAAAAAAAGGGATTTCTCAAGTAAGCACACACTATAAAGCTTTAGTGACTAAAAAAAAATAAAATCCTTCCTCTTTTCCAAAAATTACTAACCTTTTAAACTAGCTCACTTGGTCCAACGTTACTTTATGAGAATAGAGGTATTGGGTTCAAGTCTTTCTTTTTATTAAGTTACTTTTTCAAAAAGCACATGTAATTTATGTTTTAAAGTTACTTTATGTAAAATTATTCTCACCCATTATAAAAAGTGAGTCACTTATAATTCTAAAGTCCCTTTATCTTTTATTTAAGTTACAATTTAGTGGGTAGCTCATAAAACCATTGTAAAAGTGACTTTCACTTTTTAATAAAAGTGGGTCACATAATTTTTTTTTTAAAGTGTGTTAATTAGATTATGTTTGGAAAGGAGGGTGGGTTTAAATATAACATTATCATTCACTTCCACACATTCACGTACTTTCTTGGTATCTTCAACAAATTTTCTTCAAAAATCCATCACTTCTTCATCCGAAAACCATTTGCAGAGCCATTTTTTTTTAATCGGCCTAATTTTTCGATATCTTTCCATTGGAACACTTAGTTTCAGCATCTACAACTTCAATTTCTATTAAAATCGAAAGCCCATGCCAAGTTATTCTTGATAGCGCCAACTACTTCCAATGGTTGTCCTACATTGAGGATTTACTTAGAAGTAAAGGTCTTTATAGAATAGCCTCAGGCCAATAGGCTAAACCTAAAGATGAATATAAGAAAGCCAAATGGAAAAATAGGCAAGATCAAGCACGTGGGTTGATAGGGATGTCTATTTCTACCGACCTTAGATTCCATATCATAGAAATTGATACCCTTGATGAAGTAATGAAATAGCTCAATAAAGTTTTTGGAATTAAAAATGAAATTAGAGCCCATCAACTCGAAAATGAGTTGCTTATGTTGGACCCCAATAATTTTTCTTCCATTGAATATTTTTTGTCCAAGTTCAAGACCCTTAGAATTTTCCTGGAAGGTGTTAAGGTTAAGAAATAATATGGTAGCCTTATCTATTACATTCTTACTAAGTTGGGACCAACCGACTTTGTGTTTGTTTCCACCTTCCATTCTACAACAGAAACCTTTATTTCTAAGGGAAAAGACTACAAGTCCCCCTCTTTTGATGCCTTTTATGATTCTTTAATAGGAGAACAAGAAAAAATCTTACATATTGGTCTTCTTAATATTGGAAACTCTTCTAATAAATCCTTAACATCCCAGCAGCAACCAAATTCAAAGAATCCTAAGAAGCAACATCCTAAAAAGAATGGTCCTAAACCAAACAAGTGTCCTAAGAAATTTTAGTCTCAAAATGAAAAATCAATTCAACAAAATGATAAGGAAAATAAAGACAAAGGGAAGAAGACTGATAGACATTGCAACTTTTGTAATCATGATGGCCACTTTGAATCCAAACGCTTTAAAAAGATGGAAGCCTTGGAACCAACAATGAAGAAGCATAACTTCCATTTGGAGCACTCTTCAACTTCAACTTCATCTCTTGGAATAAAAATTGGTTTTCAAGCATCTCTGTCTGGTTATCACTAAATGTATCTTCTTCTTGTTGGTTTGATGGGCCCTAACCCAGGTTCAATGGTAAGTAGCCAAAAAAAACCCTACACTATTGGCCCTTTCGTCATCAATCCGTGGAGCATGGATTGAAGTCTCACTCGAAGTAGTATGGAGGGATGCAGGAACCAAGTTTCTTATCCCTGAGATGGTAGCGATGTCGCTTTTATACCTTCACTCTGCCTTCGCATAGATCGATAAGCCCTTTATGGCTTATCAATGTAGTTCTCTTATTCGTCCTTGAAGCCTCCGCGAAAGTCTCTGAGCGTCCTTCGCAGACCCTAAATATCCAATTTAGACACTTATGCGCCTATGCAATTACTCTTACTTCTATATCTACTTAGATTATCTTAGTTTCGTACAGTCTTAACAAGTAATTATGATTATCTTCGCATAAACATATATCTTTGCTTGCATTCATATAACAAAGAGAAACATATAAACTTGCACTTAAAAATAGAATTAAAACATAAACCCAATGTTCAACGTAACATAATCGCATGCAATTAATAGAAGTAAAATACACAGGTAATTCTAGA
The DNA here is from genome assembly GCA_031772625.1 of Pinus tabuliformis. Lineage (NCBI taxonomy): Eukaryota > Viridiplantae > Streptophyta > Pinopsida > Pinales > Pinaceae > Pinus > Pinus tabuliformis. Next base: position 1,922,618,540 of record CM062817.1, on the reverse strand, counting down.
ATACTTCTCTTTATTGATAATCCAGATTTCTAGTACAGACTCTGACTACCTTGCGCACACAGCTGCAGGGGTCTGCGCACTCAATTGTGGACTTCTACCCTAGGCCTCTGCGCACTCAGCTGTAGAGCCTCTTCCTATGCTAAGACTTTTCGCTCTTAGCTCTCACAGACCCAAAAACTTACTTAGAACTCTACTTACTACTTCCCTTTGACTCTTCTAAGACTACCTTTTTATACATTCCCATGGCCCACAGACCAACGGTGGATCTCATCAAGCCGACACAACCATCTAAACTAAGGGCAGAAACCCTTTTTGAATATTTACATCTTCACACTTTGCGACCACAAAATGTGAAAACTTTACATTCTTTGTACAAAACTTGGGCTTTTAGCCCCAAAACGTGGGCTTTTAACCCCAAAATTGATCCCAAGGTACCCGTTCCCAATAGGCCCCCAACACAAATATGGTGACTCACCCTTGAGTCACTCTGCTGGTGCAAAGATATTGTCACGAAGACCTCCCAGCTCCACCTATACCACTATGAATTTGGCAGTGCACTATGTTTCCACCTGCTTCACCTACTCAACCAACTACTCCATCGCTAGCCCTGCACTGTCTACCTGCATTTTCTGTTGTGTTTCCTGCAAACTAACCAGTTTTCCTTCAATGGTGGCCATGAGCACATACATGTCATCTAGACAAGGCTTCAATAATGCCTCCTTGTGTTGTGTTGCATCCATCTGTTCTTTAAGCGCCTATGCTTCCTACAGCTTCGCTAACCTTTGTGTAATGGCGACGACGCGCGTCATCGCTTTGATTTCATCATACTGCTACTATAGCTCTCGCACCTCTGTTTCCAGCCGCTACACATTGGGATCCTCTTGTAGGCTAGTGACTACTTCGAGCGACTGCTCGAAGAGTGCAATGTAATCCTTCACCGTGGCATCTACAACTACTACTACATATTTGACAGCGGCCATGCACTTCTCTTTAACCTCTGGTGTATTCAAAGGCTGGGCCCTCAACTCGAGCTCTGTAGTTTTAAGGTTCAATTCAAACTGAACCTTAGCCAAATTTGTTCTTGCTTTGCGCAATCTGGCAACAAGCTTCCAAATTCTCACATCCACTGGCACATCTTCAGGAATATCCAGCTCTGGAATAGTCTTGCATGCCTCAGCCACCACCTTGGTCATGTGCTTATTCTTGTCCATGATGGCCTTAAGAAGATCAATGGCAGAATTATTCTGTACAACCAACTGAGCATTGTTCACCTTCTGCTCACTGATAACATTCAGGGCGTGCTGTTCCCGAGCTCGAAGTTCCACGATCACACCGTCTTGTAAGGTGTGAAGGGCTTCATTTGGAAGCGTGGCCAAATTTATCCAGCCCCTCATAAGGGCACTGATAGTGGCCCTATTAGCATCTACTTCTGTAGTCATCTATCCATCCGATAACACTATGGCCCGGGGATCCAGCATGCACACCATTTCTGCTACCTCTAAAGTTCCAGGCGCCAAACTAGTTGACGCTGTGTTTCTTTGCCCCACATTGGTCTGTACCTGTGACACCTGGATCTATAGCTCGCACAGACCTGTTTGAATGGAATACAAGGCCTTTTGATGTTGTTGCTCGAACTGCTGCAGCAATTCCGCAGTCACATCCCTCACCACATCGCCAATGTCATTCAAATCACCTTCTATCAAGGTGATTGGGTTGAGGAATGTTTTGTTGGCCTTGGACTTATTTCGTGGACCTACTTTCTCCTAGTCCCTATTATGCTTAACTCAGAATGAAGTAGTCTCTGGGTCTACTCCTCCCTATTCGAATCACTGCTCTTCCTCTTCTGTCTCTGGGGAAGGAGATCTTTGACTCCTGTCGGAGTTGCACTCCTCCTCTTCTTCCTACCCCCCTGTCTGTTGTTTGGTAGCACGCTCCACTTTGGCTTTGTCCTTAGCCTCTTTCTTCCTCTTTTCAACCAACTGTTCCATCTTTAGTCTTACCTCTTCCTTCTTATGCTTCACTACAGAATTGCTAGACCCAGCTGTCAAGTCTGAGGCTGTGCACCACTCTACTATCCAGCAGTCAAGGACTGCTGAAATTGCATCATCTGTGGCTAGGTATGGAGGGTCATACCACTTTTGGTCAGGGTCCTTCCATGTTCACATGGAGACATAGTGGAAGTCTGCCTTGAACTCCACATACCCTACTAGATGTTCGAAGACAATCAGTGAGAATCATGGTTTGCGATTGATGGCCATGTTGATACTCATCTCCATCAAGATCCAAAATATCTTGCTATCCTTGACCCTTTGAGGGTCCTTGATGGCCCAGACTGAAGCGAACTTCGTTGCTTCTGGTAAATCTTGTGCGGCCGGAGGAAACTGACTATCCTCTTGTAACTCCCATGCAACCAGTACTATGGTTAGCAGTAGCCATGTATAGAGAAACATTTTTCTCCGATACTGCACTTCTCTTTAGTTCGCAAGGAACTCACTACAGAGGTAGTGTGTCCAGTTGAATTGTATGCCCTCCGTGCACTGGGCCGCTTATGATACGACTGGTGCTGACATTTCATCTTTGCGACACTTCCACATAATTTTCCCAGTCAAGATCTGGATGGCTACTTTGACTGCGGGGTTAGTTATACTAGAAATAGAGTAGCCACGTGGCTTCTTGACGAGCTTAAATTTTTCCTTCATTTTCTCGGCGAGGTCACGCTCACCTATCTTTCTGCCAAATGCCATGGCCAGATTTAGTCCTGAATGTAGCAGGTGAGTGATCCTATGGATCAACATGTTAGTGATCGATATTGGTTCTTCTAACCACAAGCACCCATCGTGCACCAAGAATAGCAGTTGTTTGACCACTATCATGGTTATGGGAATGCGGTTGTATTGTGAAACCCATAGCATGTTTAGAAATCCTACCTTGTCCACCCCTTTTATCCATTTACTTGGCTCTAGTGTGGTCACACCAATGTCCTTATAGAAGACATGGCAAATGAACTGATCAGTCGCTACGTGGGGAAAGAGATTTGTATTGGCCAAATCCCAATCCTTTAGCTTTAAACGGGGGACACGCGCTAGGCGCGGTCCTTCAAATGCAAACTTGTCCGAAAACAGCAACGTATGCAATGTCACTTTGCTCTCATCAATGTCTTTTGGGACCTTTGCCTTGCCTCAGCGGGGAGAAATGTATTCTGGCAGTTTAGGGATAGGGTCAGACCCTTCAACATCGACATCCTTTGCCCCCATGTCAATGTTTTCCCCACCCATATTGATTTCTTCATTGCCTTCTTCAGGTTCCAGGTCAACTACCTTTCCATTCTCCTGTGCGGTGGGTTTTTCCTTCTGCGAGTGTTTTCTAGGTGACGCACACACTGGCCATGTCACTTTCTAGTTATCTTTCCTCGTTTTCAAACCCTATTTGGTTAGTGTAGGCCTCAACCTGGGTGACTTTGGTGATTTGGGTACCTCTAGGTACTTTGACACTTGCTATCTCTGGGGCAGCTTCCTCAACTGCCATTGCTACCTCCAGGGCAACTCCCTCAACTGCCATTGCTACCTCCAGGGCAACTCCCTCAACTTCCATTGCTTCTCCAACACTTACGGTTTCTACGAGTGCTGACATGACGCTAGTCAAAACTCCTGCATTTCCTTCAACAACCTCTCAAATGCTAAACTCACTATCAAAGATTCAAATTTATCACGATTCATATGTGCCTGAGAGCTCAACACCTCAATTCTCAAAATGCCAAGTGTTTTTTGCTGGGTAGCCACCTGTAATTATAGGAATTTTTGAATTCAAATCTGACTATTCCCCCCAAAATTCATTCATAAATGCTAGATTGGTGGCAAATTTTCAAATATCTTGCTCTTAAATTCCAACTTAATTTCTGCCCCCCGCTCTATTTAACCATTTTCTCATCATCAAATCATGAACAGTGACCATAACGGTCACTTTTCGGCTGCCATGCACGGTCCCTTCTTCGATACCATAGCTCCCTGTGCGTTTCTGCTGACACTATGGCATTCCTTTGTTCTGCGCAATTTCCCAATCGCGCAGCCCCACAACCCAGGCAGTGTAGTTTATAGTCCCGCGTTTCCTTTTAGCTACCTGGAGCAATAAGACTATGCTTCCATCATGTAGTCATCTAGTCGAATCGTCGGTGTATGTCTTCAATCGACTGCCATTCACCTTTCCTGGGAAGGGTTCCCCATTTAATTTTACCAATTGAACTACTCAACCATCGGTAATCTCCTTAATGACACAAGGCCCCAGCCAATGCATCCTAAATTTTCCTTGAAATTTATCAAACTTGCTGTCATATAATAAAAATAAATCATTTACCTTGAAGGTGCGCAGTTTGATGTGTCAATCGTGCCATGCCTTTTTGCGCTCCTTTTTGAACTTGTTGATGGCATCCAACCAGAAATTTATCCTCTTCAAGCTCTGTTAGCTGCGTGAGCCTCTCCTCTAGGGCTCTGTAATCCATCATCCCTGTGAATTCGGTTATGTGCAGACTAGGTACAATGTACTCCATCATCATCACAGCTTCTACGCCATAAACTAGCCTAAACGACGTTAGTCCAATCAACTTCTTGCAAGTTGTTCTATAAGCCTATGTAACTGCGGGTATGTGCACATCCTAGTCAGTTCTTTGAGCATTGCAAACCTTTGTTAGCACGCTCTCCATTATTTTATTAAACGCTCCCACTATCCCATTAGCCTGCGAATGATATGGTGTGCTCTTCTGATGGTAAACCTGAAATTCCTCTATCATCATGCTGATTGTCTCATTAAGAAAATGTGTACCACGATCACTCACTAAAAGTTTTGGACAACCAAACCTTGTCAGCACATACTAAAAAATGAAATTTACTGTTGTCGTGCTTGTATAGTCCTTCACAGGCAACACCTCCACCCATCTGGTTAAGTACTCAGTCACGGTGATGATGTACCACGCACTCATCTTCTTTCCTGGAGGCTGAATTGGTCCCAAAAAGTCAATCGCCCGCTTCTCAAAGGGTTGTAATGATATCTGGATTCAGCAATAGCTCATCCCTCCATGAGGGTTTTCCAATCCTTTGGCATGCATCACATTCCCTACAATACACCTTTGAATCCTTATGTAGTGTTGGCCACCACAACCCAGCACATAGAATCTTCTGCGTTGTTGCTCTACCTGCATAATTTCCTCCTGTTGCTCCCCCATGAGCCTCAGCAATGATGCTATTCCATTCAAACTCTAGCACATAATGTTGCAGTATTTCATTTAACCCCATTTTATACAAGTTTCCTGCAATGACAGAAAAGTCTGCCATTTGCACTACCAATTCCTTCTTCTGTTGACTTCTATATCCTTTAGGAGCCATTCCTGTTGTCAAGAAGTGTATAATATCATCAAAGTGACTTTCTGCAACACGCACTGCAAAGAGATGCATGTCAGGTAGTCCTTCCTTCAAATTAGTAGGCTCTTCTCCAATTTCAATCCACGACAGATGATCCGGTCCTGCATTCAATCGCCCTGGTTTCACAATGACTTAAAAATCATATTCCTGGAACAACAACAACCACCTGCATATCTTCCACCCCAACACAGGCTTGTTGACTAGGTATTTCAATGCATGATGGTCTGTATACATCTTAAAGTGCCCACCCAACAGATAATCCCTGAAATTCTGGAGTGCGTACACCATATCTAATCCTTCACACTCTATAGTGGAATGATTTTTCTAACTTTGGACAGCTTCCTACTCGCGAATGCTATAGGATGATCCAAGTCTCTTTCACTAGCCTGTGTTAGTACTGCTCCCAGTGCAATACATGACATGTCCACATGCACATGAAATTCCTTCTTCTAATCTGGGAAGACTAGGATCGATGCGGTGACCATTTTCTCCTTTAGCACATCCAAGCTCTTCTGACATTCTTCATTGCAACATAATGTAACTTCCTTCTTTAATAGTTTTTCCAGCGGCGTGGTGATCTAGGCATAACTCTTGATGAATTTCCTATAGTATCCCGTATGCCCCAGCGTTGCACGTAGTTGTTTCACACTCCTTGGTGCCTCCAAATTGATTATGACCATGATCTTCACAGGGTCTACCATTAAGCCTTGTCTGCATACAACATAACCCAACAAGATCCAAAAAGGGACACAAAACAAACATTTTTTCAGATTGAGTGCGATCTGGTACCTCCGACATGCATCTAGCATCAAGTGCAAACTTGCCACATGGCACTTTACCAATCCAAACACTGTCCAATCATCAAAGTATACCTCCAGAAATTTATGAATGAAGTTCTTGAATGTCGCGATGACTACGCGTGAAAAGATCGTCGACACATTCTTCAGCTCAAAAGGCATTACAATGTACTGAAAGTATACCCACTTAGTTGTGAAGGTCATCTTACTTCTATCCTCCAGCGCGATCTTGATTTGATGGTACCTTGAGAACCCATCAGTGAACGAAGATGCGTCTTGGCTGCCAACATTATCCAGCACCTCATCGGTGAACAGAGTTGGGAAGGGATCATGTATGCAAGCATCATTCAACTTCTTGAGATCTACGCATATCCTTATTTCATCCTTCTGATTTTGTTCCTGAAATACTATTGGGCTCACTTAATTAGATTCTTCCACCGGTTCAATAATACTTGTTGCAAGCATTTTATCCAACACCAAACAAACCCTTTATTTATACTTCAGATTGAGGTGGTAAGGTATTTTCTTAACTAGCTTCACATCTGGTTTTCTAGTGATATTCATGACACCCAAGTCCCCTATTATCCATTTCAGATCTAAAAATTTTGTGGGGAAAAAATCCTAATATTCGTGGAGTAGTTCAGCGACCTTATCTACTGTCGCGTCATCCCTGTACTCCCCAATCTTTGCAAACTTTGGCTCTGCCTTCATGCCAATGTTCACCTATCTAGTTTTGAGTAGTTTAGTTTAGTCTAGGTTCTCTAGTTACGGTCCATCAACTTCATGGTGACCATCAGTCTTTGGAATATTAATCTTCCTCGAGTCTTCGTCTTCTTCTTCCGCTATTACATTGTAGCATTCTAGCGCGTGGCTCAACTGGGTAGTCCAGTTAGGTTGAATCAAATCTAGAGGATCCTATGGTATCTTAAATATTGTTGCCTTAACCTCCTGCAACTCTTCGTCGATACATTCAAACCCATCCTTAAAGTTGAACGTCATCAAAAATCCTTGGTGCAGAACATCCCATTCTTTAGTTCCATGGCAAAGTTTTGTCTCCAAGTACCAATTCATTCGCATAGCATCCAAAGTATGACAAAATAGATGAACCACTCCGGATAAGGCTTCACTCCATACGTTTCATTCCATCTGTCCAAAAGGTCGCGTGGATCATTCCTCCCATCATACTTTTCTGTTAGCCACACTTGTGGGTGACCAAACTGCACTCTCATCATTTTTATGTATACGCACCAATCATCAAAAATGTCCTTGTGTGTGCCCCACCATCTCGTAGGTGTAGTGTGTAGTGCCCAGTCCAGGGCCTGGAAGCAATGTTTCTTTGGCACTTCTCTCTCAAATGCATCCAAAAATTGATCAACATAAGTTAAACCACCATGGTAAGGTAGATTTCTTACCTCTGATGATACATAGTGCACCGAATTGGTCATCATATTACAGTGCAACGTAGATACTTCATGCAGTCGATTCTGCTAGTGCTCTAGTTCTTCGTCTGAATCTAATGTTCAAGAACTTTCACGGTCCCAAGAAATACGTCCATTTGCTGTCGGATTCACCCAACCTTGATCTTGCATCTTTATCTTGTAAATTTGGTCCAAATCATCATCACTTTCATAATCGTGGATTGGTTCAGTATAGCGTGGTCCTTCTGTAGGGTCCAGTGGCACCACTACATAGAGCGATTTCTTCTCAAATATCATCTTCCACTTCTTCAAATTGATTACCCCATTCATGTTAGTGGCCCAATTGATCCCAAGGAGCGCGGGGTAGGGATTGTTGTCATCCACAATCTCTATCACTTCAAAATCAGCTAGTGTGCTCACACCCTCAATATCAACTGTTACCCCTTGCAACCTCCCCATTGGGATGATTTTCTGCTGATTCACCATCCTTAACTAAATCAAAGACCACTATAGTGTAGGTCTCCCAATTCTCTCCCCTGCCTGTTTCAGTGAAACGTTCACGTCCGACCCCAAATCTAAAATAACTTGATCCATCTCATATTCGCCTATCTGCAACAGAACCATTTGTTGGCTTGATGGGCCCTGACCGAGGTTCAACATTAAGTAGCCAAGCAAAACCCTACACCACTGGCCCTTTCAGAATCAATCTGCGGAGCGCGGGCTAAAGTCTCACCCGATGCAGTATGGAGGGATGTAGGAACCAAGTTTCCGCACCCTGAGATGGTAGCGATGTCACTTTTATACCTTCACTATACCTTCATGCAGATCAATAAGCCATTTAGGGCTTATTAATGTAGTTCTCTTATTCGTCCTTGAAGCCTCTGTGAAAGTCTCCGATCATCCTTCATGGACCCTAAATAGCCAATTCTTATGCTTACGACCCTCCGTAATTACTCTTACTTTTGTATTTACTCAGATTATCTTAGTTTCGTACAATGTCAACAAGTAATTATGATTATCTTCACGTAAACATATATCTTTGCTTGTGTTCATATAAAAAAGAGAAACATATAGATTCACACATCAGAATAGCATTAAAACATAAACCCAGTGTTCAACGTAACATAATCGCATGCAATTAACAAAAGTAAAATACACAGGTAATTCCAGAATACTTCTCTTTATTGATAATCCAGATTTCCAGTATAGACTCTGACTACTCTGTGCACACAGCTACAGGGGTCCACACACTAAGCTATGGACTTCTACCCTAGGCCTTTGTGCACTCAACTGCAAAGCCTCTTCCTACACTAAGACTCTTTTCTCTTAGCTCTCGCAGACCCAAAAACTTACTTAGAACTCTACTTACTACTTCCCTTAGACTCTTCTAAGACTCCCTTTTTATACATTCCCATGGCCCACGGACTAAGGGTGGATCTCATCAAGCCGACACAAATGATTTAAAATAAGGGTAGAAATACTTTTAGACCATTTACATCTTCATGCTCTGCGACCACAAAATGCGGAGACTTTACATTCTTTATACAAAACTTGGGATTTTAGCCCCAAAACTTGGGCTTTTAACCCCAAAATTGACCCCAGGGGACCTGTTCCCAACACTTCTTCTCATTCTCCAGAGTGGCTCATTGATTCTGGAGCTTCTAATCACATGGAAAAAAACAAAGCCATGTTTTCTTCTTTAAATGATTGTAACACCAAAACTATATATATTGGTGATGATAGATCTCTTAGTGCTGTAGGGACTGGAACTATTCATCTAGACAATGGTCAATTTAATGTTGTATTATGTTTTCCTACCTTATCCTACAACCTTCTACCTGTATATGAGATAACTCATTTAGGTGAAGGAAAAATCATTGAATTTTCACCTAATGATGTTGTAATTAAGGACCTAAGAGATCTTAGACAAATTTTAGCTACTGGCATTGTTGATGATTCTTCAAGGTTGTATAAGTTTAGCAAATTTGGGTCATCAAATCTTCCCTCAGTATTTATTGCTCATAATGATGAAGTGAGCAAACTTTGGCATGAACGATTTGGTCACTTAAACTATCGCAACCTTCAAAATATATGTAAGGAAAATATGGTGATAGGTCTTCCTATGATATATTGCAGATATAGTGTTTGTTCTAGATTTGTACTCGGAAAACATCATCAGGATATTTTTCAAAAACATGCCTCTTGGAACGCCCCAACCCCTTTATAGTTTGTGCATAGTGATTTATGTGGTCCATTTCTAGTTGTTTCATTCTTTGGCTATAAGTATTTCTTAACTTTCATCGATGATTTCTCCAAATGAACTTGGGTATACTTCTTAAAACTCAAGAGTGAAGTCTTTAACATGTTCTTGGCCTTTAAGGCCTTTATTGAGAAACAATTTGGACATCAAATTCTTAAGCTAAGATCTGATAATGGCAGAGAATATGTTAACAACAAATTCATCAAATTTTGCACTGAGCATGGAATTCAATTACAACATACTATTCCATATACTCCACAACAAAATGGTGTAGCTGAAAGGAAGAATCACACCTTAAAGGAAATGGCTGATTGTATACTTCAATCTAAAAGGCTTAGTTTTAATTTTTGGGCAGAAGCAATTAACTATGCAAATTACTTATTAATCGCACTCCTACTAATGTTTTAAATAATATCACTCTAGAAGAAGCATGGAGCTCAATTAAACTAGATGTAAGTCACTTTCGTGTTTTTGGAAGTGAAGCATGGGCCCATATTCTCGATGAGAAACATAAAGCCTTAGAAACTAAGAGTGAAAACTGTATTTTTGTTGGATATTATGAAGATGTTAAAGGATATAGACTTCTTCCACCTAAATCCAAAAATGTTATCATTAGAAGAGATGTAAATTTTGTTGAAAGTATATCGGCCTATGAGCCTAGTTCGATGGATGTGCCACCTCTCTATCCCTTCTACTTCTAAACATATTTATTCTTCAGATGATGACATCAAGGATGAAAATCCTCCCCCACCTTCTGGGGATCCTCCTTTAGCTCCTCAGGTTCCAAAATGGGTCCGTGCTAGTCGGGATGCAGCAGGTGATCCTACAGATCAACGATGTACATGTTCTCAGTTCGATAGAGCCTCTTCTTAATTGGCTCAAGATTCAGTGAGTTATGATCCTAACACCTTTGCAGAAGCTTTAGGCCATTCAGATTAGGATGCAACTATGAATGAAGAATATCATTCATTATTGGAAAATGATACATGGGATCTTGTTCCTCTTCCAAAGGGACAAAAACTTGTTAGATGCAAATGGGTTTATAGAACCAAGTTTAGACCAGGTGGAAAAGTTGATAAACATAAAGCTCATCTTGTTGCTAAGGGTTTTTCACAAGTTGAAGGCATTGACTATGCTGAAACCTTCTCCCTGTTGCCAAAATGGAATCTATCTGCCTTGTTCTTTCCCTTGTTGCCTCTTTCAAATGGGAAGTCCATCAGATGGATGTTAAATCTACCTTCTTGCATAGGGAATTCCATGAAGAAATCTATATGGAACAACCTCCTGGATTTATACAAATAGACTGTAGCCTTGTATGTCAACTTAAGAAATCCCTTTATGGTCTCAAGCAAGCCCCTCGAGCTTGGTATGCCAAAATGGATAGCTTTATTTTAGATACTGGCTTTTCTAGGTGTCATTCTAACAATATTGTCTACACCAAGAAAGTGGGTAAGTCTCTTATCATTATTATTCTTTATGTTGATGATATTATCCTTACTGGTATTGATCCCAACCTTATAAACCACGTGAAGTTCAACCTGAATAAGTAGTTTAAAATGACAGACTTAGGACACTTGCATTATTTTCTTGGTCTTCAAGTCTTGCAATCCAAGGAAGGTATTTCCCTTTCCAAGTCCAAGCATGCCTGTGATCTTCTACGCCACTTTCACATGGAAGACTGTAAGCCAGCCCCTTCTCCCTTTTAGTCTAGAGCCAAACTTTTAGTCACTTGTACTTCCCCTAAAGTTGATGCTACCTTATACCATCAGCTTGTAGGAAAATTTTTGTATCTGACCCATACCCATCCTAACCTTTCCTTTGTTGTTGGCCTTATTGCTCGGTTTATGCATCTCCTCTATTGGTTGGTTTCATTGATTTTGATTGGGCTGGTGACCTTGATGATCAGAAGTCTACTGCAGGTTATGTCTTCACTCTTGGTTCTGGACCTATTACACGGGCTTGCAAAAAACAAAGTGCAATTTCTCTTTCTTCAGTAGAAGCAGAGTATCGTGGTGCTGTAGAAGCTATTAAGGAAGCCCTATGGCTTCATCAGATCCTGTCAGAGTTTGGCTTTTAGTAGTAGCATCCGTCTACATTTTGGTGTGATAATCAAAGTGCCATTCAACTATGCAAATATCTAATCCAACATTAGTGCGACAAACACATTGAACTACACATGCACTTTATCGGAAAGCTCATTCATGACCATGTTCTTGAAGTGCAATATTGTTCAACCGATGATTAAGTTGCAGACATCTTTACAAAGGCTCTCACAGAGGGGAAGTTTACTAAACTTCAATTTATGGTGGAGTTCAGGAAGTTGTCACTAAGGAGGGATAGTCTCTAATTCCTCCTTCCTTCTCCTATTGTGTCATATTTGTACATCCTTCAATCCTATCCCAAGTTGTTCTTAAGGGGGGATGTTAGGATATTTCGACACATAGGGAATAGTTAAGTATAACTTGGTCTAGTGTATATTTAGGTACACTATGTTTCTTTAGTATGTACTTTTTGTAACTTACAATCTGACGGTCACAATATGTTCTAAACATGAATTTATTTGACAATTCATTCTCTCCTCGGTATTACTTACACTTGATCTATGGCTTAACACTCGATTGGTCCATGATATCTATTTAAAGAGCATGGAAGGTCATTTGTAAGGTGACCATTCATGGGAGAAGCTTATGTAAATTTTCTTTCTTTTACATTAATAAATTTCCTGAAGTGGTCATGTTGGCTCAGGCTGTGGACTGTTTCCATCTTTGAGGGATTTAACCACATCGAGAATACTGGTGAACTGATTTGTGATCTATTTGTGAGTGGTTTCCTTTAGTGTTCTATTTGAGGAACTTACCCTGTAAATTCCTATAGTTCAAGTAATTTGGAATTGAGTCGCCCACCTCCATCTTGATTTTTCGAAGTTTATCTTTTAGTGCCAACTTCATATGGACATTGTTGTTCTGGAAAAGGTCTATCAATGCTTTCCACATAGCATATGTAGTCTTCTTCCCATGAAGACTCGAGGCAATGTGGTCTCGAACTCCCTCAAGGATTAGTTGCCTCGCCCTTGCCACACACTTCTTCCATTCAGCTAGATTTTGTACATATGATGTTGTTGGATTAGGAATCTCTTGATCAATGAATTCCTTCAAGCCATTATCCTCTAGCACAACCTCCATTCTGTCCCTCCAAGTTATATAATTCGATTTGCCTTCCAAGGCATACTCGAGCCACAAACCGTAGAATGACATCTAAAGTTTGTATTGCAAATCCGAATTTCACCTGTAACCCAAAACTCAAAACTTTGAAATCTCCTTTATTATATTGAATTATGCTCCAATACCATGTAGATTTTCCTATAGATTAAATATCAAGTAATTTCCTAAAACACAAGACAAGAATCTACTCTACTCTTTTCAGCAGAAGCCCATAAAGATCGATGAAAACAACAATCGACAAGAGGAAGATAATCAACGGAACATAACACAATATTTATCTGGGGAAAGCCGCATCTCAAAACCCCTACTATCTATCTTACATTAATAAGAAATCCAAGATGAGCATACAATGCTTCTTATCACAAGATCAATCCCTGCACAAGTATAATCAACTCTCAACTGACAAGTTAGCTCAAGCCAAATCCTTAGGCTATTCTATAGCTCTCCAAGCCCCTATTTCCATGCACAATTCCTAGGATGAATAGTCTGTATTTAAAGGGAATTCATGCTTCCAAAACTGCACAATCCAAACATAGGTCCTTCTCTGATTGCATGTATGATACTTACAACTGAGTAAATCATACAACTAATAGTACACTATCCCTCACTCTAGTCTCAACGGGGACTTTCTCTGAACTAATATGCATGAGTTTCTCATGAGTAAATCTTTAGTTAATCGGAGTAACACTTGTGGATGCACCAGTTCACCAACTGACTGTTAGTCTTCTATTAGTTCCACAAACAATTATAACTAACTTAGCTGACCATAATGTTGGGTATGGAGCATGATTATTTAGAGGTCTTTGTTTCAACTGGATGTATACCCCAGAAAGATTGTACACCGCTCCATGTGGGGTAGTGCGGGGGGGACTTGTCCCCCTCGCGGGGGTCCAGGGGGGCTAATCCCCCCCCGGCTGGGGGGGTCCGGGGGCCAGCGGTCCCTTGACGGGGGTTTCGGGTGCAGTGCCCCTGAAGCTAAAAACAGATGTAAAATTGCCTTGTAAAAGTATAATAATTTCTAGTCAATATGGGCCGTTCATTAGGTAGATGATCTGACGGTATAATTTATGTTTATTTTAGGGCTTTTTTTTCCCTAGAAGGCAACCCCTCTCTTATGAGGGTATTGTATTGAGGTAGTGGAATATGTGTGTATTCTCAGAGCGAGAAACAAAGAGGTGAGACTATGAGAGAAAACAAAGGATATTACAGCGGATCTACTGTAGGTTGTGTCTCTTAATTTTGTTGGATAATAGAAAGGAAGGACTAGCTGTTTAGGGTGGACGTAGCCCAAACTGGGTGAACCACGTATATCTGTGTCTCTCTGGTTTTATGTGTTTGTGTTTTTTCGCATATTATATGTCTTGCATTTATCTGTCATATATAATTTTTCTAACAACTGGTATCAGAGTCGAAGGTCTATTTGGCTAATGAACTCGCAGGAAAGAAGGGTTCCTCATTCGAGTGGGAGAAATGGTGGAAGATGGTAAGTTCAGGGTCAAGAAATTTAATGGCCAAAACTTCCTGCTGTGGAAGATGCAGATGGAAGATTATCTGTATCAGGAAGATCTGTACCTATCATTGACCAGAAAAGAAAAGAAGCCGACGGCTATGACAGATGCAGAATGGAACATTCTTGATAGAAAGGAACTTGGAACAATACGGTTGTGCCTTGCAGCATCGGTTTCCTTCAACATTTTGAAGGAAACAATGATAGAGGGTTTGATTCAGGCATTGGCAAAACTATATGAAAAACCCTCGGCCTCAAACAAGGTATTTCTTATGAAACGGTTATTTAATATGAAGATGTCGGAAGGTGGATCTATTGCAGACCATTTAAATGATTTTAAAACAGTTACAAGTCAGTTAAGTTCTGTAGGGGTAAACTTTGATGATGAAGTTAGAGCTCTGTTATTCTTGTGCTCATTGCTAGAAAGTTGGAATGGTTTAGTAATGGCCATTAGTAACTCTATTTTTGGATCTAGTACTTTAAAGTTTGATGTTGTTGTTGGTGCTTTCCTTAGCAAGGAAATGCGACGAAAAAGCTTCGGTGAGACATCTGGTAATGCTTTGAGTGCAGAGTCTAGGGGAAGAAGAATGGAAAGAGGAAAGAGCTTAGGATATCGCAGTAAATCAAGGAAAGGTAGATCCAAGTCTAGATCGGGGATAGTGTGCTAGAAATGCAGAAAGAAAGGACACCTAAAGAAAAACTGTAAATCTTGGAAGGGAAAAGAAGGAGATGCAAAACAAGAAAACAATCATGAAGCAAATGTGACAGGTGAGGTGTTACAAGATGCTTTGATTCTTTCTTTCGAAAATATTACTGATTCCTAGGTGGTAGATTCAGGGGCCTCATTCCATGCCACACTTGATAAGAAATATTTTCATGACTATGTTCAAGGAGATTTTGGACAAGTCTGTTTGGGTGATGATAAACCCTGTAAAATTGTTGGAATGGGTAAGGTTCTTGTAAAACAGTAGAATGGAAACCAATGGCTATTGAAGGAGGTAAGGCATGTTCCAGATCTAAAGAAAAATTTGATTTCAACAGGGCAGTTAGGTGGTGAAGGTTGTGTAACAACTTTCACAGATAAAGCTTGGAAGGTCACCAAAGGAGCCTTGGTAATAGCAAAAGGTGAAAAGGTTGGTACATTGTATTTATGCAATGGTATTTCTAACTCTGTTAATGCTTTAACTTCCAAAGGAGCAGATGTAGCATTATGGAATCATAGGCCTGGACACATGAGTGAGAAGGGGATGAAGATTCTTCACTCAAGGAATTTGTTACTAGGTTTGAAGAATGTTGATTTGGACTTCTATGAGAATTGCATTTATGGAAAACATAAGAGAGTTAGATTTCTCAGAGTTGGGAAAGAAAAGAAGAGTGAAAAATTAGAGCTTGTGCATACAGATGTATGGGGACTTGCTTAGGTATCATCTCTCAGTGGCTCTCATTATTATGTTACTTTTATTGATGATGCAACTAGAAAAACTTGGATTTATTGTATTCAGAATAAATCTGATGTATTTGATACTTTCAAGAAATGGAAAGCTTTGGTTGAGATTGAGACAGGAAAGAAATTGAAGTGTCTCAGATCAGACAATGGAGGTGAATATTGCAGCAAAGAGTTTGATAGGTATTGTTCAGAGCATGGAATTCACAGAGAGAAGACAGTTCCAAGAACACCACAAGAAAATGGTGTGTCAGAAAGGATGAACAGAACAATCATGGAGCGTGCAAGGTGCATGAGATTGCATGCAGGATTTCCTTTACAATTTTGGAGAGATGCTATAGATATTGTTGTTTATCTAATAAATAGAGGGCCTTCAATTTCCTTGGATGGTGTTGTTCTAGAGGAAGCATGGATAGGTAAAAAGGTAAACTACACTTTTTTAAAGCCTTTTGGTTGTGAGGCCTCTGTCCATATTAATAAGAAAATAGAACAAAGCTTGAGGAAAAATCAAAGAAATGTACCTTTACTGGATATGGTGTTAATGATTTCGGTTATCGCTTATATGATTATGAATATCAAAAAATCATTAGGAGCAGAGATGTAATATTCAATGAAAAGGTATTGTATAAGAATCAATGGCAGGAAAAGAAACATGCAAAAGAAAACAAGGAATACACAGTTCTTGATGAGATCACTGAAAAAGTAAAGGTGCCTGAAAATAATAATAATCAACAACCACAACAACAACAACCACCACAACAACAACAGGCACCCGAAACACCTGAAAGTGGTGTTAGAAGATCTACCAGGATAAGTATACCCCCTGAACGATACTCTCCTTAATTATATTATTTATTGTTGACTGATTCTAGTGAACCCGATTGTTATGAAGAAGCATTGCAGGTTGAAAGCAGGAATAAGTGGGAGCTAGCCATGGAAGAAGAGATGGACTTCTTAATGCATAACCAGACTTGTGACTTAATCAGGTTGCCTGTAGGTAAAAATACATTGTAGAATAAATGGGTTTACAGGCTGAAGGAAGAAGATGGAGGAAAACAGAGGTACAAAGCTAGACTTGTGGTGAAGGGGTTTGCACAAAATAAAGGTATTGATTTTGATGAAATAGTTTCTCCTGTTGTTAAAATGACTTCAATCAGAACTATTTTAAGTCTAGTAGCAGTTGAAGATTTGCATCTTGAGTAGTTAGATGTAAAGACAACCTTTCTCCATGGGGATTTGGAGGAAGAGATATATATGCAACAACCATAAGGATATGAGGTAAAAGGGAAGGAGAAACTAGTGTGCAGGTTGAAGAAGAGCTTGTATGGATTAAAACAAGCTCCAAGGTACTGGTATCTAAAATTTGACAAGTTTATGTCTGAACAAGGTTATACTAGATGTCACTCTGATCATTGTGTTTATCTAAAAAAGAAAAATGATGGTAGCTATATTATTTTGTTATTGTATGTGGAGGACATGTTTGTTGCATGGTCTAACATGTAGGAAATAAATGTGCTCAAAAGAAAATTGGCAAATTCCTTTGCAATGAAGGATTTGGGAGCTACAAAACAAATCCTTGGTATGAGAATAACTAGAGACAAGAAAAATCACAAATTAACATTATCTCAGAATGAGTACATACAAAAGGTGTTGAAAAGATTTAATATGCACAATGCAAAACTAGTTAGTACACCTTTTGCTAGCCATTTCAAACTTATTAAGGAGATGTGCCCAAAGACCCATGAAGACATGGATTATATGTCTAAAGTTTCACATGCATCAGCAATTGGAAGCTTAATATATGCAATGGTCTGCACAAGGCCTGATATTGCGCATGTAGTGGGAGTTGTAAGAAAGTACATGAAAAATCCAGGAAAATAACATTGGATGGCCGTGAAATGGATTCTCAGATATTTGAGAGGTACCACAAATCAAGCATTATGCTTTGGTGGTTCAAAAATTTCTCTACAGGGATATGTTGATGCAGATATGGTAGGTGATAGAGATAACATGAGGAGCACTACAAGATATGTATTTACTGTAGGTGGAACAACTGTCAGTTGGGTTTCAAAAATCCATAGTGTTGTTGCACTTTCAACAACAAAAGCAAAGTATGTTTCTGCTACAGAGGCTAGTAAAGAAATGATTTGGTTACAAAGGTTTATGGATGAATTGGGTAAGAAGCATGATATGGGCACGTTATACAGTGATAGTCAAAGTGCCATTCATCTTGCAAAGAACTCAAGATTTCATTCCAGGACTAAACACATATAGCTCAAGCACCATTTCATATGATCAATGTTGGAAGATGGAGAGTTGAAGCTAGAAAAGATACAAACTAGCCAGAATCCTGCAGATATGCTGACAAAAGTTGTAACCAGGGAGAAACTGAGAATATGCTCAGTTTCAATTGGTCTTCAAGGATGATGATGAAGATGAGAAACAACCAAGTCCAAAGAGGAGTCATTGTCCAGCAAATGAAGCAGCGGTGGAGTTGCTACAATCATTCTCCAAGTGAGAGATTGTTGGGTGTGGAGCATGATTATTTAGAGGTCTTTGTTTCAGCTGGAAGTATACCCTAGGAAGATTGTACACCCCTCCATGCGGGGGGGACTTGTCCCCCCCGTGGGGGTCCAGGGGGGCTAATCCCCCCCGACTGGGGGGTCTGGGGGCTAGCATTCCCCCGGTGGGGGTTTCGGGGGCAGTGCCCCCAAAGCTAAAAACATATGTAAAATTGCCTTGTAAAAGTATTGTAATTTCTAGTCAATCTGGGCCATTCATTAGGCAGAGGATCTGATGGTAGAATTTATGTTTAGTTTAGGACTTTTTTTTCTCCAGAAGGCAACCCCTCTCTTATGAGGGTATTGTATTGAGGCTGTGGAATATGTGTATATTCTCAGAGCGAGAAACAGAGAGGTGAGACTATGAGAGAAAATAGAGGATATTACAGTGGATCTACTGTAGGTTGTGTCTCTTCATTTTTCTGGATAATAGAAAGGAAGGACTAGCTATTCGGGGTGGATATAGCCCAAAATGGGTGAACCACGTATATATGTGTCTCTCTGATTTTATGTGTTTGTGCTTTTCCGCATATTATATGTCTTGCATTTCTCTGTCATATATAGTTTTTCTAACACATAACTCAGTAAACTGAGTTATCTAATTATAACTCAATTTAAACTCATACTGGACCCCTAAAATTTAGGGAGAACACTTACATGACTTAAAAAATACTTCCAACTCGAAATTCATAAGTCAACTAAGTCAACTTAACTTAGTTAACTATTATAAGTTGTTATGAGAAAATAATTTAAAGTTTAATTCACAATTTAATTCAAGGACAAATTAAATTGGAATTTCTGGATGTTATTTTTAACATTCCTTGTTGCTATTTTCATAAAAAAGATGATAGCTGTCACGAAATAGGTAGCTCCTAGGAATGTGGATGAGGTCAGATCATTCATGGGGTCAATAGGTTATTATAGGAGGTTCATCAGGAACTTCTCACAAATTTCCTACTTTATTACATCCTTGTGGAGGAAAGGAATGAAATTTGAATGGATGGAGGAATATGCAACCAATTTTGAGCAATTGAAGCAGTTGCTTACAATGCTCCAGTTCTAAAGATTGTAGATCCATATAGAGAGTTTCTAGTGTCAACAAATCCTTGCAAGAGAGGACCTATTGGAGTTTTTATGCAAGAGGGATAGGTGGTATGCTACGAGTCAAGAAAATTGAATAAGCATGAGCATAACTACGTGACACATGATCTTGAGTTGGCAACGATCATTCGTGCATTAAAGATGTGGAGGCACTATCTTCTTGCCAGGAGGTTTGTGTTGATGAGAGATCACAATGGGTTGAGATATTTGTTTAACCAACCTAATATGAATGTCAGGCAAGCTAGATGGTTGTACGTGCTCAGTGAGTTTCACTTCTATCATGTACATTAAGGGTAAAGAGAACAAGGTTGTAGATGCTCTTAGCAGAAGAGTGTAGGTAAATCACATAACAACTATGAGTTCATATGGGATAAATTTATAGGATCAGATCTTACATGCAAGGCAGCAGGATGACATGTACCAGCAGCTTAAGCATAGGATATAGCGTAGGGTATAAGTGATCAAGATGTAGATTATCATGTCATGACAAATGGTTTGTGTAGAAATTTGGTGATAGAATTTCAACTACTCAAGAAATTTAATCTAAATCAAGAGACACAATTCTCTTCTACAACTCTATGTAAATTATTTCATAATTTGGAACAAAATTCAAAAACATGTATCAATCACATACATAAGTTTGCAGATGTATCTAGGGGAAACCAAATGCTAAAAACCACTTAAGCCTAATTGCATTAATAAGATGAATATAGAATCTATTACAATTGCTAGCTCCAGCTCTGAGCTCAACTTGCAAAAGAATAATTGTTCTTACTGCTCAATGAGAAGCTTTAACCCAGAATTAGTCAATTTCTGCCCCCACATGAGCTTCTATTTCCTTGTGTAAATTGGCCTCTATTATTTAGGAATTTCCCCCAAATTGATTTCACAATTCCCAAGGATTAATCACTGATTGCATGCAACATCTTTACACTCAAGACTAGTCTACGACTGATGCTACACTACCTTGGAATCTCCACCATATTTGAGTAATTCTAATTCCTTGCATGCATGATCTATTTTTCGCTGATTGATTAGTTAACTGGATGATATCTGATTTATATTGTTTTCCCATTGCACAACTAACCTCCAACTATCATGTTATAAAAGAAGTCACTGATCCAGAAACTGCGAAACTTGCTGAGATCTGTTTGTGATCCACTTTCTTCAGTTTCTAGGGTAGTTATTATGAACAGATATCTGGGGTTGCAATGGGTTCCCCCTTGTCACCAATAGTCGCCAATTTATACATGGAGTATTTTGAGAAAAAGGCTCTTGACTCATACCCCTTGAAACCAACATGGTGGAAAAGATTTGTTGATGACACCAACTTAAAATGGACTCATGGTAGGGTTGAGCTTGAGAAGTTTTTAATCATCTTAACTCTATCTCTTCAGAAATTAAGTTTACTATGGAGCTTGAAGAAAAAGGTAGAATTCCTTTTTAGATGTCCTTGTGATCAGAAAGGAGGATGGTACTTTGGGACACCAAGTCTTTAGGAAGAAAACCCACACTGAGAGCTATCTTCATGCTGATTTGTACCATCATCCATCCCAAAAATTTGGGGTCCTTAACACTCTTGCTGTTAGAGCCCTTAGAGTTTTCGACACCAATCACCTTGATGAGGAGATTAACCACCTAACCTTTGTATTTAAAGATATAGGATACAAGGAAAAGGATATTAAGAGAGCTATAAAAAGAGCTGAAGGAAAATTCCTCCCCAAGGGCTCTAAATAAAATTGCGAGACAATTTACCTTCCATTCATTCAAGGGGTTATAGATAAGATCTCCAATGTTCGAAGAAAGAAAGACATATTCACTCAATTTATGACATGTGGAACAATTAAGTAAAGAATGAGATCTTTCAAGGACAACATCGATGAGCAGCAACTTAAAGGATTTTATAAGATTGTTTGTTCTTGCAGTAGAAGTTATATTGGAGAGACGGGGCATTCTTTAAAAACAAGACTTAAAGAACATGGAGCAGATATCAAGAATGAGATATTTCGCACTTCAACCCTTGCAAAGCACTCCTAAAAAACTAAGCATCATGTTTGTCTTGAGAACGCCATAATTATTGCTACGGAATATCATTATAAAAAGAGAAAAATCAAAGAAGTGCTTGAGATCAGGAAATGTCCGAATAACCTCAGCAAGGATGGTGGGAATGAGATAAGTGGAAACTGGCTTCCAGTAATTAGGCATATCAGCACTTCGAGGTCTTCTGAGGTATAAGATTCTAGGTATGATCCCTCTCTTTTGACTTTAATCTCTAGATAACTCATGAAACTTTTAATTAACCTCCATTAATATATTGTTTAATTAACAATTATTAATAACATCTTAAAATTTATAAAACATTTTTAACTCATAGCCATTAAGAAATGATTAAATTAGATTATTAAATATCATTAAATAAATAATTAGTATTAGTAGATAAATAATTCATTATTATTAATTATTTATTCATGAAAATAATTATTTATTTATTCATTAAAGAATAAATAATTATTTCTTAACTAGATAAATCAATCATAATAATAATAATAGTATTTACATTATTATTTAATTATATTTAATTAATTTTTTTTATTATTTATGTTAAAATTAAATATAATTAATCTCATCTAAATTATTTTAATTAAGTTTTTATTGTTATTAATAATATTTTATTATTAAAATTACTTAAAATTAAATAAATAAATAATTTTTTTATTATTAAGAAGACATTAATAGTATTTACTAATAATAAAAATGAATTTATTTATTTCATAATAAAATAAACAATCTTTCGATTTTAGACGTTTTGCATAAATTAAATAATCATTTATTATTAGAAAATAAAATTAATATCTTTATTATTAGAAAATAAAAATCAATTGTTATTTAATTATTTAATAATAAAATAGCTACATATAGATATTAATATAATAATTTAAATATTTTTAAAAACTTTTACATGTAGGCTTAGGTTTAGTTTTTAAATTAGTTAGCTTTTTGTTTTTTATTTTATGCATTAGGTATTTATCTGGTATGGTCAATAAGCTCCTCAATCAATCTATCAGTCAATTATGCCTGAAGAGCTATCCCCTTTGGGATTCGAAAAGTCGAGAAGAAACACATAATACTGTGGATGATCTGAATCGCAATTTTCCAAATGACAACCACATAAGCTTAAAATTTAACATAGCCTCCAACTAATTCTATTAATTGTTAGAACTAGTTTAACTTAGTACAACTGGAAATAACTAAACTAAATTGTTACAAATTAGCAATCAACACATGAAAATTGAACTCCAAGCCCACTAACTCAAATTTAATGAACCAACAGAGTGACAAGAGCCATGTCACCCTAGTTAACTACCCTCCAAGTTGTCTACTGATGTGGAAATTTCGAATTTTCTCAATTTGACCTAGGCTAAGTCAAATTGAGCCTTTTCTCTACACTTATCTGTTGATTTTGGATAGCATCGAATGTGATATAGGCATGGAAATTGGTGGAGAGGCTAAAGAACATGAGATCTCCAAGACCCAGAAATGGTTTGGGAAGATTCTACCTGGTTAAGGAGATATTAAAATAAATAATATTTTTAATGGAGTTCCTAAGTCTAAACTTAGGAAAAATAAAATATTAATGGGTATTAATATAAAACTGGGTTAGAAGTTTCCAAATGACATGGATTAAGCCAAATCTAATCTTAGACGTTGATTAGAGATGTGTCATTTAAGAACCAATAGGAAAAGTATATGAGGAAGCTTGAGGGTTAGTTGGAGAACACACGAGAGTGATCAATCATTCGATTTTCTAGAGCGGGATTTGCTGAAAAAATTCAAACAAGCGATCTGTTGCAGCAAGGGGCAGTGAGTACATAGAAGAGAGGTAGAGATAGTGTCTGAGGGTCAGTGTGGTAACTGAAGAGGCTGATGCAGAAGCATGCATAGCTACGTAGAGGCAACAAGAGCCATGCAGAGGCAGCTAGAGACTACACAGAGGTTGAGGGGCCTGCGTGGGTGATGAAAAATGCCAGAGAGATGGCATAGAGAGGTAGAAGGCTGACATAGAGTGTTCAAGAGCTACACAGAGGCTAGTAGGGATGACGTAGAGCCTTGGAGAAATGCCAAAAGGATTTTCGTGGGGCATATTTTCTAAATATCTACTTCCAAATAGAGAGGTATTACTGCTAGATTATTTTCTCTATCAGGTGAGCTAGTTTGGCACCCAGTTGTACTGCATAATGAAATAACGCTCAGAATTTCTGCACCGGTTTTCCCAAGCTGGGTTTTTCTGGGGACGAGTTGTCCAAAAATAATGGTGTCACTTGTGTGTTTTCTATTCCTTTCAGTTGTTGATATGTAAATGTTTGAGACTTTATTGTGTTTATTTTGATATTTATATGTTTAAATAACTTGTTTGTAATTAACAAGTAGGAGAGATAAATTATAATAATATAGATAAAATTTCTACCGGGCAATACTTAGAGATTTCAACATGGTATCAGAGCATGGTTGCAGATCATAGGAGAGTTGAAGGCACCAGTTGAAGTAGAGAATTTGTAGCAGAAACAACTCTCCCGAGTGATAGAAGTTGTTCCTAGAAGAAAGCCACATAGAAGGGTTAATGCAGAGGGACTTTGTCATCAATTTGGGCTAGAGGGACGCCAACACAGAGGCTTAGGAGGGCTGAAAAAGGCTCACAAAGAGCCACGCAGAGACCAGAAGGGTTGACACAGTTGGCTAGGGGAGCATTTCAGCCAGTACCAGAACTGCGCAGAGCCTAGAAGCTAAGTCCTTTGGCTGTTGGGGCTTAGGAAGTTGTGGGAAGATTGCAAAGAGTGAAGCTGGTGGGGTGTTGTTGCTGCCGAGACAGAACAATACCTAAGAGGCAAAACCAAGGTAGAGGGATTCACTACCAAGGCATATTTCTAGCCAAAGAATCTGGATCAGTGTTGCAGGTGCATAGGAGATCGGAGAGGTGCGACTCAACGGTTGGCAGGACGATTTCCAAGAGGGAAATCAAGAATCAAAGGGAGTCTAGTAGAGAATTTCCAAACGGGAAGTAGTGACTCAGAGGGAGTCGAAGAGAGAACTTCTAGAGGGAAGTAGAGACTTGGAGGAGTCAAAAGGAAGAGTAGAGTGTTGAAAATTGTGCAACAAGAAATGTTAAATTTAGAATGTGCTAAAAATAGACCTGCTAAAAATAGCATGTCTAAAAATAGAAATTTGGCTAGTGAGGTCATTGGCCACATTGGGTGAGTGGTGAAACTACTAAAAATAGAAAGTTCTAAAAATAGCATTTCTGGGTCCCTTTCTATTTATAGCAATCCCTAGTCTATCTATAGGAAGTAAAATTAATTTTGGTCTTAACAACAGTTGGAAATATTAATTAATTAATTTAGTTGAGTTAATTAGTTAAGGAAATTCGAATTTGAAGTCTTTGTGAGCATGCACATGAGTTGTCCCAATGATTAAGGAATTTATCTTTAATTTCCTCTACTGATTGAGGGAATAAGTATGAATTCTATAATGAGAGAATCAGTTGACTTAGTTCTA
Source organism: Pinus tabuliformis (assembly GCA_031772625.1). NCBI lineage: Eukaryota > Viridiplantae > Streptophyta > Pinopsida > Pinales > Pinaceae > Pinus > Pinus tabuliformis. Next base: position 1,922,593,270 of record CM062817.1, on the reverse strand, counting down.
ACTAGTCAAGTCAAGTTAGATTATTTTAACAAGTTGTTAAAATAATAAAATATAGTTTGTTAATGCTTGCATGCATGTGACAACTATTATTTTAGATAATTGAGAATTCACTCATAGATAACTGTTACATGTTAGTTCTATTAGAGACCCAGTTGAGATCAGATGAGGGACAATGTACTATCAGATGCTTGGATATTTCTAGTAAGTATTCCTTGCATGGAGAAGGATCTATTTCCAAGAGAAATACGTATTATAGGAGATTGGAGGACTTGTGGCCTATATATTGAGGCTTAGGTAGTCCATGATTTTCATCTTCTGATTGAAGATCATCAGGATCTTCTGATTACAGGGAGAGTAGGATAGCTATTGAGTTAATTCTTTTTGTATGTTGAAGAGGATTTCCACTTGATTGATAATACAGTGTTGGGGTTTTATGCTGGTGCTTTCACCAGTGATATATTCTATGTTATGTATGATTGATTCCTTCTTATCAGTTATATGTGTTCTTATTGATGATGCTCATGGTTGATTAAGCTTCCGCTAAATTGTTTGTAGAAGTAGATCAAGTGTTTTGCTTTAGTACATTGCATTACCAAGTGATCTATATGTGGGAAATTTCTACATGGTATCAGAGCTAGCTGATTTGTAGGAAAAGTCCTACATGGTATCAGAGCTAGCTGATTTGTAGGAAAAGTTCTACATGGTATCAGAGCTAGCTGATTTGTAGAAAAATTATAAAAAATTCTACATGGTATTAGAGCTAGTTGATTTGTAGAAAAAGGTATACATGGTATTAGAGCTAGCTTATTTGTAGAAAAATTCTACAAAATTCTACATGGTATCGAAGCACAGGTGATCAAGGAAGAACAATATACTGAGAGGAGATTTCAAAGTTTTGAGTTTTGGGCTGAGATTTTGTAGAGCAGATCTGAAAATTTATGTACCAAATTTTTAGAAAGAAATAACAGATTCAGATTCCTTGTGGAAAGAGACCCAAATTCAAAAAAAAAATTGGCTGAATTGGAGTTAGGATGAGGGAGATATCGGTGATTTAAAATCAGCTCTTTTTCCAAAAAAATTCGTGACGACGGGAAAGTGGAAAGAGATTGGTGTGCTAGCCAAGAACCTGTATGAAGATGAGGTACAAGATGCATGCAAAGCCTTGAGGAGCAAGGCAAAGGTTAGAGATTTGGTGGTTGAGAGGTAGGGTATATTACCTCTCAACATACAGAGCCAGAAGAAGTCTTAGACAATTGTGGAGGAGCCACGATTGGTGCAGCAGCTTCAGGAGGTTGCGGAGCAGCCACAACAGGGGAAGCTGAGTGGAGATTGAGTAGAGACATATACTCATGTAGAGACCTCAAATAGGGGGAAATTTCGAGCCAAGTGGGCTGAGGGATCACATGCAGTCATACCTCCAGGTAGGAGGTGGGGCGATATAGAGTGATCGTCCCAAGGAGGAGGGGCAAGATCCTTGAGGTACCCAACCTCTTGGATGAGACCTTGCTACGGGAGCCCCAATGTGGAGTAGCAGGAACTGACTGATTGGGTAGAGATAGACGCGGATGGAGCAGCAGAGAGAGCGACAGTGCAGGGAATCCTAGGACAACGCATAGCTAGTAGGCTGCAGTAATGCGAGAGGCACAAGTGTTTTGCACAGTGTTAGGTGGCACAGAGAGGTGTGCAATGGTGTGAGATGCATGGAGATGTTGTAGTAGCGCAGATGTCAAAGAGGGAGCACTTGTCAGCAGCAAGTAGAGCTTCAACATCAGAGTATGTTCCTAGCCCAACAGAGTGGTCAGTTGGGAGTGTTTTTGTTCCAAGTGTTGTTGGAGCAAGTGGACCGGGTAGATGTGTTGCATGCATAACATTCCAGAGTTACAAGATCGGGTTCGAGAGAAAGCCTTTCTTGTTGAGAGGGAGTGTTTAAAAATGTGCAACAAGAAATGTTAAATTTAGAATGTGCTAAAAATAGACCTACTAAAAATAGCATGTCTAAAAATAACAGTTTGGCCAGTGAGGTCATTGGCCACATTGGGTGAGAGGTGAAACTGCTAAAAATAGAAAGTTCTAAAAATAGCATTTCTGGGTCCCTTTCTATTTATAGCAATCCCTAGTTTATCTATAGGAAGTAAAATTAATTTTGGTCTTAACAGCAGTTGGAAATATTAATTAATTAATTCAGTTGAGTTAATTAGTTAAGGAAATTCGAATTTGAAGTCTTTGTGAGCCTGCGCATGAGTTGTCCCACTGATTGAGGAATTTATCCTTAATTTCCTCCACTGATTGAGGGAATAAGTATGAGTTCTATAATGAGAGAATCAGTTGACTTAGTTTTAACTAGTCAAGTCTAGTTAGATTATTTTAACAAGTTGTTAAAATAATAAAATATAGTTTGTTAATTCTTGCATGCATGTGACAACTATTATTTTAGATAACTGAGAATTCACTCATGGATAACTGTTGCATGTTAGTTCTGTTAGAGACCCAGTTGAGATCAAATGAGGGACAATGTACTATCAGATGCTTGAATATTTTTAGTAAGTATTCCTTGCATGGAGAAGGATCTGTTTCCAAGAGAAATATGTATTATAGGAGATTGGAGGACTTGTGGCCTATATATTGAGGCCTAGGTAGTCCATGATTTTCATCTTCTAATTGAAGATCATCAGGATCTTCTGATTATAGAGAGAGCAGGATAACTATTGAACTAATTCTTTTTGTATGTTGAAGAGGATTTCCACTTGATTGATAATACAGTGTTGGGGTTTTATGCTGGTGCTTTCACCAGTGATATATTCTGTGTTATGTGTGATTGATTCCTTCTTATCAGTTATATGTATTCTTATTGATGATGCTCATTATTGATTAAGCTTCCACTAAATTGTTTGTAGAAGTAGATAAAGTGTTTTGCTTTAGTACATTGCATTACCAGGTGATCTACAGGTGGGAAATTTCTACATGGTATCAGAGCTAGCTGATTTGTAGAAAAATTCTACAAAATTCTACATGGTATTAGAGCTAGTTGATTTGTAGAAAAAGTTCTACATGGTATTAGAGCTCGCTGATATGTAGAAAAATTCTACAAAATTCTACACAGAGATATGGCCATGAATGGAATGAGGGATTAGAACAAGCTGGACAGGGCATACAACTTTGTGGTCTAGAAGGCCAGAATCATGTCCATTCTAGATAAACATCACATCAAGGCCTTTGCCTTGAGAAAAATGGCTATCCCAGTTGACCCGACTGATAATGCGAGGTACGAGGAAGAAATGGCCAAGGAAAAATGCATCATCTTTGATGGGGTCAAGGATCATGTGGTCCAACATATTACCGAGAAGGACATGGAAAAGGAAATGTGGGACACCTTGAAGATGTTGTACAAGCATACTTCCATGCAGAGGAAGATGTTACTTGAGAATCAGTTGCAGTCATACCAAATGAAAAAGGGGGAGAAAATAGGTCACTTCCTCGGGAGATTGAAGGAGATCCAGGAGCAACTGTCTTCCATAGGGGCCACTCCGGATCAAGAATTGATGGTGAGGATTGCCCTAAACACAGTCTCTGAGGAGTGGGAGACATTTTTCCAGAGCATTATGGGCATGGAAAATCTTCCAGTTTGGTAAGAATTGTGGGTAGATCTTTGTCAAGAAGAGATCAGATGGATTCGAAAGATGGGAAGTAGCAACAAAGGAATCTGGATCAAGAAGGAAGAGGAAGAGGATGTAGCTATGGCATCTGCAAGGAAGCAAGAGAAGAGGAAAAAAAAGGACCTCTCAAAGACTAAGTGCTTCAACTGTAGGGAACTGGGTCATTATGTGAACTAATGTGTAGGAATAAGAATAAGAGAGAGGCGGCTGACTCCATGGCAGCACCAATGAAGGTGGAAAAGGAGGTAAAGGAGGATGACGATTGTGCCATGAGTGATCATGTACCTCTAGAGAAGAGGTGGGGAGACATCGAGTTGTAGTTAGGAGGACTACAGGTGATGAGGGGCCGGATCCATAAGGTACCCAAATTCTTGGATCATATCCTTGCTACGGGAGCCTCGAAGAGAGAGTAGCAGGATTGACAGATGTCGATAGAAATGAATGTGGATGAAGCGGCAAAGAGTGCTACAGTGCAGTTGTCCCGAGTAGTGTAGATTTAGCAGGCTGCAATAGTGCGAGAGGCATAGAGGAGGTTGCAATAGTGCAAGATGGCATAGAGAGGTTTGTAGCGGTGCGAGAGGCAGGGAGTTGTTGTAGCAACGTAGAGGCAGTAGAGGGAGCACTTGATAGCAGCAGAGAGAGCTTCAACATCGGGAGTGTTTCTAGCCTGACATGGATGTTAGTAGTTGGTTGGATCACTTACTTACTTCTCAATAACTGAGTTACAGTACAGTAGCACGATGCAGCATGATGAGAGGGGGTTGTAGTGTAGATGCAGTGTTGAGAGAAAGTACTAGCAGCAGCATGGATGCAGAGGGAGTTGTCGCACGGATGAAACAGTGGTAGTGGCAGGGCCATGGGCAGTAGTACAGGATGCAATAATGCAGACGATTTTGGGCGGGGAGGCCTAGCATCAGCACAGGTACCAGTGTTGTATAATCGGAGTGATGCTCAATGTGGAGTATTACTAGAGCAAAGTCCTCGCTAAGAGGGAGTGTTTATTTGGGGTAGCATCATATGTTCCTTAGCCATGAAAATTAGAGGAGAGGCTAAATCACATGAGATCTCCAAGACCCAGAAATGGTTTGGGTAGATTCTATCCGGTTAAAGAGATATTAAAATAATTCATATTTTTAATGGAGTTCCTAAGTCTAAACTTAGGAAAAATAAAATATTAATGGGTATTAATATAAAATTGGGTTAGAAGGTTCCATATGACATGGATCAAGCCAAATCTAATATTGGCCGCTGATTAGAGATGTAGTATCGGCCATTGAAGGACCAATAGGAAAAGTATAAGAGGAGGCCTGAGGTTCAGTTAAAGAACACACGAGAGTGATCAACCATTCGATTTTCTAGAGTAGGGTTTGCTGAGAAAATTCGAACAAGTGATCTGTTGCAGTAAGGGGTAGTGAGTACATAGAAGCAAGGCAAAGATAGTGCCTAAGGGTCAATGCAATGACTAAAGAGGCCGACGCAGAGGCAACAGGAGCCACACAGAGGCAACTAGAGACTTCGTAGAGGCTAAGGGGCCTGTGTGGGTGATGCAGAAGGCTGTAGAGTTGACACTGAGAGGTAGAAGGCTGATGCAAAGTGTTTAGGAGCTACACAAAGGCTAGTAGGACTGACGCAGAGCCTTGGAGAAGTTTCGAAAGGATTTTTGTGGGGCGGATTTTCTAAATATCTACTTCCGAATAGAGATGTATTATTGCCAGATTATTTTCTCTATCGGGTGAGCAAGTTTGACACCTAGTTATACTCAAGGATAGACTGCATAATAAAATAACCCTCAAAATTGTTGCACCTGTTTTCCCAAGTTGGTTTTTCCCGGGGACGAGTTGTCCAAAAAATAGCGGTGTCACTTGTATGTTTGCTATTTCTTTCAGCTATTGATTTGTAGATGGTTGAGACTATATTGCGTTTATTTCGATATTTATATGTTTAAATAACATTTGTAATTAAAAAGTAGGAAAGATAAACAAGAAGAATACAGATAAAATTTCTAACGGGTAAGACTTATAGATTTCAACATGGTATCAAAGCATGGTTGTAGATCACAGAAGAGATGAAGGTACCAGCTGAGGCAGAGCATTTGCAGTAGAAACAACTGTCTCGAGTGACAGAAGTTGTTCCTTGTAGAAAGTGATGGCAAAGGGTTGACGCAGAGCGATTGTGTCATTAGTTTGGGCCAGAGAGAGGCCAACACAGAGGCTGAGGAGGGAAGTAAAATGCTTATGAAGAGCCATGCAGAGATTAGGAGGGTTGACGCAGTTGGCTAGGGGAGCATTTCAGCCAATGTCAGAATTATGCAAAGCCTAGAAGCTCAGTCCTTCTATTGCTGGGGCTTAGGAAGCCATTGGCAGATTGTGAGGAGTGAAGCTGGTGGGGTGCTATTGCTGCCGATACATAACAGTAGCTAATGGGGTAAAACCAAGGTAGAGGGAGTTGCTACCGATGCATATTTCTAGCGAAGGAATCCAGATCACTGTTGCAGGTGCATAGGAGACCGGAGAGGTGTGACTCGACAGTTGGCAGGAGGATTTCCAGGAGGGAAATCAAGACTAAGAGGGAGTCTAGTGGAGAACTTATAGATGGGAAGTAGTGACTCAGAGGGAATCGAAGAGAGAACTTCCAGAGGGAAGTAGAGACTTGGAAGAGTCGAAAGGAAGAGTAGAGAGATGACCATGAATGGACTGAGGGATCAGGACACGCTAGACTGGGCATCCAACTTTGTGGTCTGGAAGGCCAGGATCTTTTCCATTCTAGATAGACATCACATCAAGGCCTTTGCCTTGAGAATAGTGGCTATCCCAGTTGACCTAGCTGATAATGAGAAGTACGAGGAGGTAATGGCCAAGGTGGAATGCATCATCCTTGATGGGGTCAAGGATCATGTAGTCCAAAATATTGCCGAGAAGGACATGACAAAGAAAATGTGGGACACCTTGAAGATATTGTACTAACATACTTCTGTGTAGAGGAAGTTGTTACATGAGAATCAACTATAGTCATATCAGATGCAGAAGGGGGAGAAGATAGATCACTCCTTCGGGAGATTGAAGGAGATCTAGGACCAAATGACTTCCATAGGGGCCACACTAGATTAGGAGCTGATGTTGAGGATTGCCCTAAACACAGTCTCTAAGGAGTGGGAGAAATTTGTCCAGAGCATTCTAGGCAGGGCGAATCTTCCATATTGGAAAGAATTGTGGGCAACTCTTCGCCAAGAAGAGATCAGACGGCTAAGCAAGATGAGAAGTAGTAGCAAAGGAGTTCGGATCAAGAAGGAAGAGGAAGATAATGCAACTCTGGTATCTGTGTGGAAGCAGGAGAAGAGGAAGAAAAAGGAACTCCCCAAGATTAAGTGCTTCAACTATGGGGAACTGAGTCATTATGCGAACCATTGTCCGAGGAAGAAGAATAAGGGATAGGCGTCTGACTCCAAGGCAGTGCCAGCGAAGGCAGAAAAGGAGGTAGAGGAGGATGACGATTGTGCCATGAGTGCTCATGTAACTCTAGAGAAGAGGTGGGGAAACATCAAGTTATAGTCAGGAGGACTACATGTGATGAGGGTCAGGATCCCTGAGGTACCCAAACTCTTGTATCAGAACCTTGCTACGGGAGCCCCGAAGAGAGAGTAGCAGAACTAACAGATGTCGGTAGAAATAAATGTGGATGAAGTGGCAGAGAGTGCTACGGTGCAATAGTCCTGGGCAACGTAGAGCTAGTAGGTTGCAGTAGTGTGAGAGGCACAGAGGAGGTTGCAATAGTGCAGGATGACGCAGAGAGGTTTTCAGTAGTGCGAGAGGCACAAAGGAGGTTGCAATAGTGCAGGATGACATAGAGAGATTTGCAACAGTGCGAGAGTCAGGGAGTTGTTTTAGCAGTGTAGAGGCAGTAGAGGGAGAACTTGATAGCGGTAGAGAGAGTGTTTATAGCCTAACATAGATGTCAGTAGTTTGGTGGATCAATTACTTACTTCTCATTAACTGAGTTGCAGTGCAGTAGCGGTTAGTAGTAGCACAATGTAGCATGATGAGAGGGGGTTGCAGTGCAGATGCAATGTTGGGAGAAAGGACCAGCAACAAAACGGATGTAGAGGGAGTTGACGTACAGATGCAGTAGTGGCAGTGGCAGGGCCATGGGAAGTAGTACAGGATGCAATAGTGTAGAAGATGTTGGGAGGGGAGGCCTAGCATCAACACAGGTATTGGTGCCATATAATTAGAGTGATGCTCAGTGTGGATTATTACTAGAGCATAATCCTTGCTAAGAGGGAGTGTTGATTTTGGGTAGAATTGGATGTTATTTAGCCATGAAAATTGGTGGAGAGGCTACAGCACATGAGATATCCAAGACCCAAAAATGGTTTGGGAAGATTCTACCCGATTACAGAGATATTAAAATAATTAATATTTTTAATGGAGTTCCTAAGTCTAAACTTAGGAAAAAAATTTAATGGGTATTCATATAAAACTGGGTTAGAAGGTTCCAAATGACATGGATCAAGCCAAATCTAATCTTAGCCATTGATTAGAGATGTAATCTCTACCATTGAAGGACCAACATGAAAAGTATAAGAGGAGGCTTGAGGATTAGTTGGAGAACACACTAGAGTGATCAATCATTTGATTTTCTAGAGCGGGGTTTGCCGAGAAAATTCGAACAAGTGATCTGTTTTAGCGAGGGGCAGTGAGTACATAGCAGAGAGGCAAAGATAGTGCCTGAGGGTCAGTGCAGTGATGGAAGAGACTGACGCAGAGATAGCAAGAGCCATGCAAAGGTAGCTAGAGACTACGCAGAGGTTGAGGGGCTTGCGTGGGTGACGCAAAAAGCCAGAGAGGTGATGCAGAGAGGCAAAAGGCTGACATAGAGTGTTCAAGAGCTACACAGAGGCTAGCATGGATGACATAGAGCCTTGGATAAGTGCCGAAAGGATTTTCATGGAATATCTGCTTCCCAATAGAGAGGTATTACTACCAGATTATTTTCTCTGTCGGGTGAGCTAGTTTGGAACCCAATTGTACTCAAGGATAGACTGCATAATAAAATAACCCTTAGAATTGCTGCAATGGTTTTTCCAATTTGGGTTTTTCTCTGGGACGATTTGTCCACAAATAACGGTGTCAGTTGTGTGTTTTCTATTTCTTTCAGTTGTTGATCTGTAGATGGTTGAGACTATATTGTGTTTATTTTGATATTTATATGTTTAAATAACTTGTTTTTAATTAACAAGTAGGAGAGATAAGCCATAAGAATACAGATAAAATTTATAATAGGTAATAATTAGAGATTTCAACATTCTCAACACTCCCTCATAGCAAGAAATGGATTTTCAACCAACGTTATCCTTCACTTTTGGAATTCAAACTTCCCTCTTGACAATGCATTTGTTAGGATGTCAGCATCTTGTTCCTCTATCAGAATGTATTGTAGCAACATTATCATCCTTTGCACACAGTCTCGTCAATGATTATACTGGATATCTATATGCTTGGATCAATCATGAAATGCCAAATTCTCAGAGAACTTAGGGGCTCCTTATTAGTCGAGCATGCTTACGCACCCTAAAGGTCCTCTCCTTAACAATCGAGCCTGCTTATGCATCCTTTTGGTCAAGCACCTCTCCTCACCATATGAATAGTGAGCCCCCTAAAGGGTCCTTATTAGTCGAGCATGCTTATGCACTCTAAAGGTCCTCTCCTTAACAGTCGAGCCTGCTTACACATCCTTAACAGTCGAGCCTGCTTACGCATCCTTAACAGTCGAGCCAATGGTGGCCTTATTAGTCGAGCATGCTATGCACCCTGACAGACCTTATGGTCGAGCCCCTCACCCATTGGAATGAGTGAGTGACTCCGTCGATGGTGGCCTTGACAGTCGAGTGTGCTTACGCACCCTCACCATCGGAATAGTGAGTGACTCCATCTCTCCAGTCCTCTCCTTACCAGTCAAGCCTGCCTCCGCATCCTCTCCCTATGGTCGAGTGCCTCCAGACCACTTTGATTATCACAATATATCACAGTTGGATCCATCTCCTAACCAAATAGTCCCATAAGTATCTTTCTCATCCAGATCGCCTAACATGCTGCTTGACTTGCAAGCATGTTTCAACTTTTTCTAAGCTGAGAACAACAAAACTCTAATTCTTGGTATACCAGGAAATTGTTGTCGACCCAACACTGAAGATTACACTTGATGTACTCTTCCGATCGGATGGACTCTCTACCCAATCTGCATCTATGAAGCCACGTAGCTTCACTCCCTTCATCTGTATGTACCATAATCCATACTTAGTAGTGCCTCTAACGTACCGTAAGACATGCTTTGTTGACTTCCAATAAAATTTGGTTGGCCTAGCTAGTTTACTGCACAACACATGTCTATTCATGTGTTCATAAGATACATCAATGAACCCACTAGCTGCCGGTAAATAGTTGCATCAACCTCTTCATCTGATGTGGCATCCTCCTTCCTCTAGTTGGTCGCTAGAGGTGTCTCCATAGGCTCACAAATATCCATGTGAAATATCTATAGTATCTAAGTGGCATACTTGCCTTTAGATACAAACAATTCCCCATCACCTTGCCATACTTCCAACCCAAGGAAGTAGTGCATGAGACCCATTTATTTCATCTCAAATTCCCTTGAAAGTTCCTCCTTGCAAGAGGTAATAAGTGGCTCATCACCTTTCAATATTAAATGATCACCATATAAAAAAATTATAAGCAATTTACCTTCTACCAAAATATGATAGAGCTTCACATCTGCTTCATTTTTGGTGAAGCCTAGTCTAGTGAGATAACTATCAATCTATGTGTACCAAGCTCAGGGTGCCTGTTTGAGACCGTACAATGCTCATTTGAGTTTTCACACATGAGACTATCAATCAAATGTATCAAAACCTTATATTTTATCGATGTACACTTCCTCCTCATTAACACCATTGATAAATGCTATTTCTACATCCATTTTGTGGAACTTCCACCCCATCTGCGCATCCAGTTCAAGAATTGATCTAATGGATGAATACCTTGCTATGGGAGCAAATGTTTCCTCATAGTCAAGTACCTCAACTTGAGAGAATACTTTGGCCACAAATCTGGCCCTATACTTCTCTATGCTTCCATTTTGTGCATGCTTAACCTTGAAGATACACCTCGAACCCATAACTGATTTATCTGCCAATCTTGGGACCACTTCCCAAACACTGTTCTTTATGATGGATTCATATTCTTCCACCATTTCATCAATCCAAACTGTTTGCTCAACTTCTTCCTCAAAAGAGGATGGCTTAGTCTCTACAAGCTCATTCATTAGAGCCATGTAGCCAGTGTACCTCTCAGATGAACTCTTTTTCTTGTGCAAATTTGAAGGATCTCCCACATTCTCCTTCAAAACCCACACCAATCTATTAGCTTCCATGATTCTTTCTATACCTTCTCTAGATGGTTTTTCTTAAGTGGATGTATCCACTTTTCCTCCTCTCTGCTCCTCCATTTGTGGTTGCTCCACAACTTCTTGAGGCTCCTCCTCTGGAGCTAAAATCTCCTCTTTTGGTAGGATTTGAAACTCTCTCTAAAGAGAGCATATCATTGCTTTCTCCTCATCAAAATTTACATCCCTTCACACAACTGTCATTCTGAGGGAAGGTAAGTACACCCAGTAATTATTTGGAGTTTCGGTGTAACCCACCAAAATCCCAAATTTGTTGTCAGCTCAAGTTTCTTCCTCAACTCTTTGGAGACATGGCAGTAAATAGAGGCTCCAAAAATTTTGAAATGAGACACATCCAGATTTCTCCCCAAGAAGCCTCCTCCAATGTGATCATACCAAGAATCCAATGAGGACTCTAATTCTGCAAGTAGATTGTTTTGTTACATGCCTCTACCCACAAATGCAGCGACAAACCTTGGTCATGTAGCATATCTCTCGCAACTCCCACAATGCTATGGTTCTTTCTCTCAACTACCCCATTTTGTTGTGGGTTGTGGGGAGTTGTCAGTTCTCTTCAAATTCATTCTTTGGCACAAAATTCCTTGAAGTCATTCGAAACATACTCACCTCCATTATCACTCTTGAAAGACTTCACCTTCTTGTTAGTCTCTTTCTCAACTAGTGCCTTGAATTTTACAAATTTTGAGAATTTCTAATTATTCTTCCGCATGAAGAAGGTCAAACACTTTCTAGAGAAATAATAAAAAAAAAAAACATAGTATTTATGTTTGGTAGTGGAGCCTATCGAGAAAGGCCCACAAACATCAGAGTGGACACTCTTCAGGACTGCATTTTCTTTGTTGTTTTGATCATGGAATGTGGATTTTACATACTTCCCCAAGGTTCAACCCTTACAGACATCCTATTGCTTAAGTGATCCTTTAGGGAGGCCAATGGTTATTTGCTACATAATTTTAAGGGTGTGATGGTGAAAATGGCCAAATATTATGTGCCAGCGTTCACCAACATCTCAACCCTATGCTTTATTTTCCTTACTTCTTAATGTAGCACAATCTTCCACATCAATTTTATACAAGTTATTCACATGAACTTTGATTTGCTTCACCTTTCCAGTGGCTATGTGCCTCATAAAGGATTTCCCTTTACTGAATATTACATCATAACCATGGTCTTCCAAAAATGCTATAGAAATGAGGTTCTTCTTTAGGCCTCATACAAAAATGACATCTTTGAATCATGACTCCCTCTTAAAGGTTACCATACTAATATCGGTAGCACTATGACTCCTGTTATCCCCAAGCTCAATATGCATCTGGAGGTCTTTCTCCTCCAGTTCACTAAAAAAATATCTACACCCTGTCATGTGGAATGTGGTACTTGATACCAAGTACCACACACTCCCCATCATAGTGCTAGCCATGCATGTGATCAGGGTGAATTCTAGCTCTAAATGTGAATCCAATGCTTCACCTCCTGCTCCCTTATGTTTCTTCCCAAACTTCTTGTACAAATTATTTATAGCATAGTGCCTATATTCATGACAATTAAATCATTTTATTTTGGAAAGGTATTTCTTATTGCTCCCATGGCTAGATTGTAGTTTGGTTTGAGATTTCTTCCCTTTTCCTATGTTACCCTTTCCAACCAATGAAAAATTTTGTTCATCCTCTCCCTTGGATGAAACTCCATCTCTAGTATTTTTCCTGATTTCTTCTTGTACCAAATCAGACCATAAGCATTCCCAATTTGATAACTTATCCCTCTCGTTCATTGATTCCTTGGAGTTATGCCAACTTTTGGGAAGGCCTAGAAGAGCTAGGCTTTCTAGGTCACATTTTGCAAAATTCTCCCCAACCCCTCCCCGGTCATCCCGAACTTGTGTAAATCTAGAGAGATACTGCAGAATAGTATCATTCCTATGGATCTTGATGTTTCAAAGTTTGTCTTTGATGGCCAATTTTCTATGGTCACTTCTATTATTGAATAGCTTAGTCAGTGTCTTCCACATTGAGAAAGGATTTTCTTTTCCATGGAGACTTGAGACCACAAGGTTTCTCACTCCCTCTAGAATTATTCTCCTCACCTTGGCTACATCTCTTTTCCATTGGGCTAGTTTCTGGGCATCAAATAATCCTAGTTTTGGAATGTCTTTCTTGATATAATCCAACAAGCCATTCTCATCAAGCACTACCTCCATGTGATCCTTCTAAGAAATGAAATTTGAGCTACCTTCCAAGGCATACTCTAATCTCAGCCCATTGAAGGGCATTCTCCCAACTCTGAGGAAATCCTGCTACACTGAAGCTGCAAATTCAAACCTCCGGAGGAATAAATTCAAAATTCTTGTTCTAAATTGAATCATGCTCTGATACCATGTGGAAATTTGGTGATAGAATAGCAATTGCTCAAGAAACTTAATCTAAATCAAGAGACGTAATTCTACTCTACAGCTCTACGAAAATTAACTCACAATTTATAACAACATTCACAACCATGCATCAATCACATACACAATTACAGATATGTATCTAGGGGAAACCAACTGGTAAAAGCCCCTTAAGACTGCTTTCATTAATCAGATGAATAGAGAATCTATTACAATTGCTAGCTCCAGCTCTGAGCTCAACTTGCAAAAGAATAATTGTTCTCACTACTCAATGAGAAGCTCTGACCCATACTTAGTCAATTTATACCCCCACAAGAGCTTCTATTTCCTTATACAAATCCTGAGGAAATTGGCCCGTATTCTTTAGGAATTTACTCCAAATTGATGGTGAATTTCCCAAGGATTTGTAACTGATTGCATGCAACACCTGTACACTCCAGACTAGTCGAGAACTGATATTACCATGCCTTGGAATCTCCAACATAGCTGAGAAATTAAAACTCCTTACATGCATGATCTATTTTTGGTTGATTGATCAGTTAACCATATGATCTTTGAATTAGGCTGTTGTCCCCCTACACAACTAACCTTCAACTAGTTCTATTAATTGTTATAACTAGTTTAACTGAGTATAACTGGAAATAATTGAACTTGATTGATATAAATTAGCAATCAACACATGAAAATTGAACTCCAAGCCCACTAACTCAAATTTACTAAGATAAGTCAGTGACAAGAGCCATGTCACCCTAGTTAACTGCCTTCAAGTTGTCTACTGATGTGGAAATTTTGATTTTCTCAATTTGACCAAGGCTAAGTCAAATTGAGTCTTTATTGCTACACTTCTCAAAAATTTGGTGAGATTTAGGGACAGGATCTATGTGCCAGACAAAAAAGAACTCAGTAATCTTATCTTGATGGAATTTCATGTTAAGCCATATTGAGGTCATTTGGGATATTAGAGGATTCTAACAACTGTGAAGAAGTTCTACTACTAGACAAATTTGAAGAAAGAGGTAGTTGAGTTTGTTGCAAGATGTTTGGATTTTCAATAAGTAAAATAGAACGAAAGCATCCAGGTATTCTATTACAGTTGATTTTGATTCCAAAATGGAAATGCGAGCTCATTTCCATGGAATTTATCATAGATTTGCTAAAGATATCTAGAAAACATGATTCCATCATGGTTTTGGTTGATAGGTTGACCATGGTAGCTCACTTCATTCTAGTGAAGTCTACTAATTCAGCTAGTGAAGTAGCTTAGGTCTTCATCAGGTAGATAGTGAGATTATATGGTATTCATAAGAAGATTATATACAACAAAGATGCCAATTTCACTTCAAGGTTTTGGAAGGCGTTATTTGCAATTTTTTGGGTAGAGAGTTGGCCTTCAATACAACTTATCATCCCCAGATAAATGGACAGATAGAGAGGGTTAATAGGATTCTAGAGGACATGTTGAGGATGTATGTTATGCACCAACATAGGAGGAGGGAGGATTATCTTCCATTGGTTGAGTTTCCTTACAACAATGGGTATCAAAAGTCACTGAGGATGAGTCCGTTTGAGGCACTTTATGGGCAGAGTTGTAATACTCCCAATAGTTGGAGTGAACCAATGAATAGGGTATTGATAGGACTAGACATGTTGGTAGAGATGGAATAATAAATGCATGTTATCAAGAAGAATATAAATGCAACACATGAAATACAAAAGAGTTATGCAGATCAACATAAGGTATTTAAGGAGTTTTAGGTTGGGGAACATGTGTACTTGCACATCAAGCCCAAAAATAGCTCCTTGAGGATTAGATCATATGCCAAGTTGGAACCTTGGTATTCCGGGCCTTTCAAGATCCTTGAGAGGATCAGACCAATGGCCTACAAAATTCACTGCCTCCAACAGTGAAAGTCTAAGATTTTTTCCATGTTTCATTTCTTAAAAGATATGTGAAGGATGTTTATCATGTGATTGACAGATCTGTATTGTCGGTGGAACTAGAATAAGAATTCTAGTCAATGCATATTGCAGCAGAAAAAACTCATGCTCCAGAACCAAGCAATCAAGCAAGTTAAAGTGTAGTGGAAGCACTTTGGGTCCGATGAAGCTTCATGGGATATGGTTGATCAAATGCAGGTTATGTATCCTTCATTGTTTTCTAGTTGAGGCAAATGAGTTTTTGTATATGTACATATTTATGTGTGGGTGTTATTGTAAATAATACAATGAGATATGTTATAAGGCTCCAATAAGAGGTATGGTTGTCATGTTGTCATGTTTTCCGTGTTGGTTTTTATTTTCAGTAGGTTGTTCATTGTAAATACTGAATCAAGCTAAGTTATAAGGCTCCATGGGAAGTATGTTTTGGTTTTCAATGGTCTTGATGGTCATAGGTGTCAGAGAACACCAAGATTGGTGTTCCCCTAAGGGGGAGAGGTTTGTAATAGCCCCGAGTTAAAATTTCATGTAATAACGTTAATAAAGGCAAAAGAATAAGACCGAGGTCATGGGACACGTATTCCAAGCTTAATGTTGGGAAAAACATCATACATCACTTGTTGTTTATTATGGCTAAATAAATTGGCAAAGGCATTGGAAAAGGCTCTGGAAAGGAAAAGAGGAATTAATTGGCATTTTATTTATGAAAATAAAGGAAAATAGGAGAAAAGGGAGATGAAAGGTCATAGGTTTGCATGAGAGGGAAATTGAAGGAAAATTAGAGGAAATTGAAGAAAATATAGAACTCAATAATAAAAAGGCTTATGAGGATTAATTCATAAGTTTTGTTATCTCAATTTTGGAGCTCTCTCTATTCTCTCATACTATTGCACACTTAGATAATTCTTGGAGTACTCTAGAATTGGAGAAAGTAAAGTAAAGGAATGACAAGGAAAGAAAGGGACAAGCAATGAAAAGTTGGATCAAGTCGCTTCAACGGGAAGACTGGTAGGTAACAAGTTGCATGTTTGATTTCCTAGTTGGTTTGTGTATGTATGGTACATGCATTTGTGTATTTGGTTCTCTTGTTGTCATTGGCATAGGTTTTTCTAGGTGTGGCAATGGTTTTAGCCTTGAATTTCCATTTCCAGATATCCATGGTGTGATGGAGTTCTTTTATTTGGTTGAGTTTTGGATTATTGGAAGATTTTGGAATCGAGTGAGGTTGTCTCAAGAAAATTCCCAAGGGTTGGGGGTGGTTTAATATTCGGGAAGCCCTCAACAAGTGGTGGAGACAAGGAGATTATTCAAGGTAATGGAAAATAAATTATGAGGCATCCAAGATTGTTTTGGGCATTGTGATCTCTTGACCAGTTTTGGTGGGATTGCAGTAGCCTGAGGGTGGAGGTGATTTAATCTCCAGGAAGCCTTGGTTGTTTATGTTTTGGTGTACATATGTGATGTCTTAATCAGTTTTGATGAGATCAAGAGAGCATGAGGGCGGAGGTGGTGTAATATTTGTGAATCCCTGGTTGTTTATTTCTTGAGTTCCCACATTCATGCTTGAAATATGGCACGAGTGTGATTCACTGAAAGTAATATTTGGTTCAATGAAATTTATGGTTGAGTGGTGCATGGAAGTCCCTGACTTGGTTGGATTTTACATATGTTAATAAGAGCTCCTTTCCTATTGTATTCTATGAATACTTGTACTTGTTATTATGTGGCTTTGATAGTTATTCTATTATTGTTATTAGTCTTGTTATATGCTGGTTATAAGCATGGTTTCATAATAGGTTCTAGCTATGGATCTTTATATGCTTTGATTAGTTGATTAATTTTTAATGAATGCATGAGATGAATGTTATGAGAGGGCACTAGGAATTCTTGGTGATTCTCAGATAAGTTTTATAACCCTATGTTCAGATATACATTCATGACCTGTAGATTACATGTTTACCATATGTTTGACAAAATGACTGTCATGGTTATGTCTAGTTAAGTCAAGTCCTTGATCAAGTTATGTATGAATGGATTTTTCATGATTTTATTTATCACTTTGGAAATTATCGTTGAGTTCTGGGTAGTGGTTTAGAGGCTATCCTAAAATGGTGGCTCAGAATCTGGGACCACACCCTATGAACTAGAAGTTTTGGGCCATAACCACACCCTTATAGACTGATGCATGTGTTTCAAGGCCTATAACTACATTGAGGTCTTATTAGGCATGTGGTTTGGGGCCCAATTCACAAAAAAGGTAGTTTAGCTCAGGGTTTGGGCACTTGGAGTGGTTGTTTAGCTCCTGGGTGTCCTGTAGCTCCTAATGAAGGTCAATAAAGTTCCAGTCTTTTCAATCCACTTACTTGACTGTACTTATGAGGTTGGGTCATGTCATAGTAGCCCTCATCTCATGCTTACCTTGATAGGCTAGTTAAAATGGGTAAATGTGGAAGGATGTGTTACACTAATACATAAAACAACTCTCTAGGAGGTAGAAGACGCAATCAAATCCATGCTTATGAATGAGGCCACAGGGCTGGATTGTTTAACCACATAATTCCTTCAAGTAGCTTGGACCTTCTTAGGAATTGAGATTTGTGATTGATAGAAGAATATCCGAGATCTAGATCGCTTCCTCTAGTGTTGAATGCGACTTTTCTCACCTTAGCTACCAATAATGAGCATGCTAAGATGACTGGTAATTTCTTCCCAATATCTATATTAAAAGTAATTTACAAATCCTATCCACAATAATTTCCAGTGGAATAAAGCCCCTCTTGATCTCCCTCATTTTTACAAAACAAGCAGGTTATGTGGAAGGCCATCAAATTTTGGATGGCATCATAGTAGCCCATGAGTCCATTCACTTGCTAAAAATAGTAGAAAAGAAAGAATTCTTATCAAGATGAACTTGTCTAAGGATTTTGAAAAGCATAACTGCTCGTATATTTTTGCTATTCTAAAGGACTTTGGTTTTGTAGAGGATTGGATAGAATGGATCAAAAATTTAATCTCCACATCACTCTTTTCCATCATGCTTAATGGCTCACCAACACATGCTTTCAACTATTCTTGGGGCATCTATCGAGGAGACCAATTATCACCGTTCTTGTTCATTCTAGTCACAAAAAGAGTTGGTTAGTCATTGAAAGTAGTAGTGGCCAATGGAAAAATTAAAGTCCTTTGTATCTTTGGAGATGATCTCCCCCTTACCAATAAATAATTAATGGATGAAAAAATGCTTATGGGCACCCCTATAACAAGGTAGGCCAATTCCATCCGATAATTCCTTAATGATTTCAGGAAAGACTAAGGTATGGACATCAATTTTGATAAATCATAGGTTTACCTCTTTAACACTAACATGGAAATGAAAAATCACATGGTATGCATGTTGGGATTTAATAAAAGTGAGCTACCAAAACGTACTTGGGAGCTCCAGTAATAGATATCTCTCTCATATCCAACCTATGGAAATACCTCATACAAAACATCTCCTCAAATCTAGACAATTGGACTTTCCTATCACTAAACTTGGTTGGTCGACTAGTCCTTCTTAAATCTATCTTGCAGGTGCTTCCATTGTATCATCTATTAGAAATGGAAACACCCAATGATAAAAAATATTCAAAGCATATATTGATAATTCCTATGGATATGGGAAATGAATGAGAAAAAATGGGTATTAGTAGTGTGGGATAAAGTTTTCCTTCCCAAAAACACAAAGGGTATTGGCCTTTGAGACTTAGTGGAGCTTAGAAAAGTATCTGGAGCAAAGCTTTGGTGGAGATGGCTACAAGGTGAAAAAAATCTCTGGTGACAGGTTTGGAATATAAAATACAACCCCTATCCAACTCAACAAGATAGAATTATAGGTCAAGAATTCCCATCGAGTTCCTCTACTTGCAACTTGGACAAATAGAATAAATTCCTAAATACAACAACACAAATTTTGGGAAATAAGGGATGGAAATACCACACTTTTAAAAAATATGTGTGGCAACAACTTTTGAAATTAGAAAATATTGATTGATTTGTAGGCCTAGATGATGTAATGCAAAGACATAACATATAATGGGTAAAGGATTATTGGAGAAACTTCACATCTTGTGAGTAATGGAGAGAATGGAAAATGATTGAGGATTGGCCTTTTCTTTTAGGGGACACTAGAGGTCTTGAGGTTTTTTAGAGTTAAACAATAGAAAAATCCCCATAGTAGAGGGGCATGACAAGCTTTGATGGGTATATATGCAGGAAGGGGTCTTTTCCACCATGGAAGAATTCTCTATTTTAATGGGATATCATGATCTCCCTAAGCATAGAATACGATGTCATATTTGGGGCAATAACTTATATCCTAAGGTATGGATTTTCCATTGGCTAGTTGCAAGATGAATATGCCTCACATGGGACTAAATTCACGAAAAGGGCTTTGAAGGCCCTTTAATCTAATTTCTATGTAAGTCAATAGAGGAAGATTCAAAACATATCCTCAACTCCTATCCTTTCTCAGGTACCTTTTTGTAATGTATTCATCGAACTTTTGGGCATACTGACTACCATCCTAATGATACATTTGATATAATCTATCTTTGGCAAGCCTCCCCTTTCAAAAATCATATCATCAATCGAGCCTAGACCCTGATTCTAGGGTTTATCATGCGGTTAACCTGGAAGGAGAAAAATAAAAAAATATTCTATAACTCCTCTTCCTCATAGGAGGTATTATGGGATAGATTTATTCATTATGTTAAGGAATCTATCTTAATTCAATAATGGAAAGAAAAGGATCGAGACTCAAAACCATAAAAATATCCATCCTCCTAGCTCTTGGTCTTCTCTTCCCACCTTTATTTTTCATTCTTCCTCCTACGCCTCATTGGAAGTCCCGTCCACCTGCTTCTTTAGCCCCCCAGAGCCTCACCTAACTTCCTAAAACTCAACTTTTATGGTGCTTCCAAAGGAAACCCAAGCATAAAAGGCTTTGGTGATGCCTTCTGGGATAGCCTAGGATTTTTTCATTTCCTTTATGCAGGTTTCAATAATAATAATGCAGCGAAATTTATAGCTATGGAAAATGGTCTCCACGTCCCCATAAGGAACACCTATAATAAAATAATGGTGGAAGGAGATTCACATCTTTCTATCCACACTCTATGTTATCTCATATAAGATTCTCCTATAGATACGATATGCAAAATTTGGAGACTAGAAAATTACATATCCTGAATCAACCTACTTCTAGACTCCATTGCATTCATAATTACCTTGAATATGAGATGCATAGGTAACATAATCATTGATATGATACCTAACATTGGTTTCTCCAAGCCTTCTCCATTTAATGCTTCCTCATGTATTTATAGTAGAGGGGAGGAATGGTATCCCCAATTAGAATACCTAGTAAATTAGGACAAAAAATGCCTAATGGGGGTGGCCACCATACTTGAGAATGGGATAGATGGGAAGGGGTGGTTCCACCACCTCTTAGAGCTTTAAACTCACAAGAAGAGGTAACCACCCTACCCTACCATGTTAATAATTTTGTGACTATAGGACACCTAAAATCACGTGTGTATAGGAGGTTTCATATCAAGTTTATTTATGTAGAGGCTATTTCCATTTTTGAATAAGCATTTAGCTAATCTAACTTACGCCAGAAAAGTCAGATACAAGTAGCGGATATGGTATCTCCTTGCTCAGGTACACTACATTTGTCTAATAGAATGTTTCTCAAGATTGGGAGGTTTAGGCCCCCCACACCTCGACCTCACCCTCACTCACAATTTTTAGCATTAGATTTCTCAATCTGGAAGGGTTCTCTCCCAACTCAAAGCAAACCTGGGGCATGCAACTACAAAGGTAAGCTTACTAAGTTTTCATTTTTGACTTCACAAATTCAGTTCTTCTATAGTCTAGTTGAGGTTTGTTGTTTCTTTTCTCCCTGGAGCTTTGCTAGTGAGAATCTCCACTCTTCGTTCTTTCCTAGTTGGGATAGTCTCACTCAACACTCTAAGTAATTTCCTAAAAATTTCTTCTATGAGGAGGTTTTATCCTACCTTCAACTACAATCAGGTGGTATTTTATGCCTAAATTTAGTTATGGAGTACATGGTTTCCTTCTCTCTTGTCAGATTCTCATGGCCAAGTCTCCTTGAGACCCTATTATCTAGTTTAGGCAAAAAGGGCTAATTATTCAGTCTCAAAGCCGCTATTTCATATTGGGATTTTACAGTCTTGGTCTTGAAACTCAATTTTCATTGTTGTGGCAAAATGTTTTCATAGTTTTTGGAGTTTTCACTGCACTATGCCACGACATAAAATGAGACCTAGAAGAGAAACTAGAAGCTGAGGGGCTGAAGGGACCTCCAAATCCATGGAGATAAAATCTTGTGTGGTTACTAAAGATAGGGAAGTGGCTCAAAGATTTCACACAAACACTCCCTCCTATATCAAGGTAGAAATTAACTCTATGGAAGAAGAAATTATGAAAAAGCATCATTCCCTCACTGATTTGGATGTTAATGTAGCTATTATGGGTTGGATTATAGATGTGGGTCACACAAGGGGAAGAAAAAATCAATAACTTCAAGAAATTCAACTTTACTAGCACACCAAGACCCTGATTGGAAAATTAATGCAAGACAGGGGAGAGGAGTGATCTTGGATGACTTCTACATTTCAAGAGCATTCATCAAGAAGTCAAGTACTTGCACTCTCATATCATGACCATGAGCACTTATCTGGACCATTTGGAACCACAACTCAAATACAAAATGCCTCACAATCCAACTAGCCCAACACTAACATTGTTCACATAGAGGTGTGCAATTCCTCGGGGTGATATCAATTTCTTTCTTTGTATGATGTTCTACTTATTCTTAGTCTAGTTTTTGAATGATGCATGGTCTGTCAACATTTATAGACTATTGAATATGCATAATTTTCAATGATATTGGTTTTGTGGGATTATGTGCTCGCCCTGATTATCTTGTGGATTAGTAGCAAAAATGAATTCTCTTTTATGGATAAAACATAAGTTCTATATGAATCTTTTGTTTCCCTTTTTTGAAAGAAGACTGCAAGCCTGTGGCTCTTATGTATATAATTTATTGACTTAGATATAATGAAAAAGGAAATTAATAAAAAAATGAAAAAATAAATAAATAATAATATAGATAATTTTAATTAATAAAATGAATAATATACATATTTATTTTCTTAAGTTTGAAAATACAAGTTAAAAAATGAAATGTTATATTTATATTTTATAAGTGTTTGATTTAAATTAATTAAAAAATGATTATATATATAGTAATTGGGTTAAGTTTAGGTCAGGGCCAATCTATTTATTGGATGAAGAATGATGGATTGAAGAATGATCTACCCACAGTGGGATGCTATTGCATATTATCACTAGGATTGTGTGAAGTTCATTCAAGTTTGGACACCCCTTGAGATAGTTTAATTCCCCCAAAATGGCTTCCATCCTTAAACCATCCCTATCATATTTGAACCTAAAACCTGTGGGGATTAGACTATAGAAAATCCTGTAGATTCACAAGCTCATGCAATGTACTAAAGCACAGGAAAAGAATCTACTTCTACTTTCAACCAATGGAAGCCAATAGATCGATGAAAACAATAAGAACAAGAAGAAGATAAATCAATGGCACATAACACAAGATGTATTTAGGGAAAGCCACTTCTCAAAAACCCACCATCTGTATTGCATATATAAGAAATATGAGTGAAGATACAAAGCTTGTTCTCACTAGAACAATTCCACACAAGTATGCTCAACTCTCTCAGCTCACAAGCTAGCTCTTGGCCAACACTTAGCCAATTCTGAAGATCTCCAAACCCCTAATCTCTTGTGTAATTCCTAGGATGAATAACCCGTATTTAAAGGGAATTCATACTTCCAAAAATGTGCAATCCAAACATAGGATCAATCTTTTATGCATGCATGATATTTACACTCCAGTAAATAATACCACTGATAGTACATTGTCCCTGCACTCTAGTCTCAACTAGGTATTTCTTTGAACTGACATGCATGAGTTTCTGGTAAGGGAATCTTCAGTCAACTAGAGTGACACTTGTGGATGCACTATTGCACCAACTGACTGTTAACTCTCTATTAGTTCCTCAAACAATTGGGAACTAATTTAACTTAAATTAACTCAGTAAACTGAGTGATCTAATTTCCAACTCAACTTAAACTCATACTAGACCCCTAAAAATTAGGGAGAACATATACATGACTACAAAAATACTTCCAAATTGAAATTCCTAAGCTAATTAAGTTAATAAACTATTTACAAGCTGCTATGAGAATAGAATTCGATTTTAACTCTTAGTTTAATACAAGGACAAATTAAAATGGAATTTTTTGTTGCCATTTCTCAACACTCCCTCTCAACAAGAAATGTATTATCAACTACTGTTATAGGTCCATTTGGTCACATGAACCCCAACTTACAGATCAATATTATTAGGGTCCATCAAACCCTAATTCAGTTGTTACATGCCTTAAAGAAGTCAAACATCAGAATGCCTAGCTTCCAAAGAAGTTACATGACTGAAATCAGCCAGAAACTTCCTCTAAGAAGATCAGTGCAGGCAAACCTTCATTAGGGTGTGCTGTAATGTAGACCATACAGTGATAGGGTGATATGCAGTGCACTTGAGCCCTCTTTGGCCCGCGCTGGACGAATTTTAGCGAAATAGCATTGGGGTTTGGGAATATTCTTATCCATTGGATGCATCTAGAAGTTTCCCAAGTTTATCTACTCCTTTGAGCTCGTATTTGGATGAGGTAGGGAGTTAAGGAACGTTGATCCCTTTATCCCTTCCTCCATGGAACTAAATCCTAGGTTTGGGAGGGCATTCATTATCACCATTTACGACATAACTTCCTTCATTCACCTATAAAATACCACTCATCTAAGTGACCAGGGGCTGGAAATCATTGAATTATAGGGAGATGTTATTAGTATGAGACTTGAGTTGATTCTAAGTATTATAGTGATGTTAAAATGTCTTGCTTGTTATAAGGAGAGGATGGGATTGAACTGGAGGAGTGATTCTGAATCGAGAAAATTGGGTTGTAACTCTTCCTTTTACTAATAAATTGTTCAAAGCTTTTTCCAATTGCTTGTGTTATTCATTTATGCTTTCATATGTGTATCATGTACTTGATTCCATGCTATGTTTAATCAATAGATCATTATCATATGCTTTGATTGGTTTTTGTCTTCTATCTGTGTGCAGGTACTCTTCAAGCAGATTAAGTACGGAGAGGAGCGACAGAGTTGGTCAAGGGAGATAAGGAGTAAGTGAAAGCTACAGGTAGGCTTCTTTGCCTCTTATTTAATCTATTGGTCATAGAAAAAGTAGAGAATGCTTTGCACTATTGTTCTAGACTTAGCTACTAGTCTAGGGGTTTAAGCGTTTATCCATAGACACTAAAACTTCCCAAAACAAATTGGTGACTCCAATGGGGAGCGATCATCCATCTTAGTAGCTTATCAGCCTCTTAAGACATTTCTACATACTGTACTTGTGGTCGTTGATTGAATTTCAGTCTTCTTTCATTGAAAATTGAGTTAAAACTGTGCCAAATTGCCTTCAAAATTTCTTACTGTCACTAGCGCAGCCCAATGAAGGACACAATGCATTGCAATGCACTTCCTGCATAGATCCAGTGTGCTTCAGTGCACTATCTCTCATTTCTACTTGTGTTGATCCCTTGAGGGTCAGTTTCCCATCTAGGAGCTGAAGTTTTTGAGCCAATTTTCTCCTGTTTGAAATATTTGCTGAATGTCAATGATGTCTTGTCTTCGAAAATAGTGTTTCATATCCTTACCTGGACCTACTTAGACTAGGCTTGATAAATGTTTCTTATGTATTTACTTTTTCATTTTCAATCTATAGTCGAAAGTTAGTTTTTGATCAATTGATCTTTAGCGAAAGAAAGTGTCGTTAAATCGTCTTTTCCTTCAAAAATTGAATTGTTGTCAAATCTTCATTCATGAAAGATCAATTGATTGATGTGTGAAAATGATTAGTATTTTTGTTAAAAGTGTCATAATTCCTCATTTCTTTGAAAACAAAAGTGTCGTAAAGTATTCCTTTTCTTGAAAATAAATTGTCGCAAAATCATCATTTTTACGAAAAGAGTTTATTGATCGATTGTGCATTAGTTTTCCTTTTTGTTCATTCACATTAAGGGAAATTGAAAAGAAATACATGCATGTTGCATTGGAAAAGTTTGTGTGTGCTGATAAGGAATAGTGTAGGGAATTTGAATTTAGATTGTGCTCTTTGCTCTTTGATCAAAAGAAATCTGATTTCTCTATCCCTAAGTAGCTAGGATTTTCATCGTTAAATTGAATGGAAATAATGCTTATCATGATAGTTGCATTCCTAGGAATTTAAGAATACATCACGTGGTGAAATTGAAAGGCAAATTCCTAAGCAAGATAAACTTGAAATAAACATCAATTTACCTAATGGAGCATTTTCCTTAACACAAACATTTAGTGGTTCTAGGCTAGAGACGTGTTTCGACATCGTAAAACAAAGTAGTTGTCGCTAACTTGTCTGCAATACATCCTGAGTGTGATACCTCATTCCATGTACGTGAGTATATCATAGCTCATCCACGTACCTTCGAGTATATAGGGAAGTGTTACAGTACATAAAGTATATGGGAATTCTCTCACTGTGCGGTTTTGCATTAGACAATGCTTATGCAGATTGGGCCTCCACATACCTTCGGGTATATATGTGAGGAAAAATCTAGGTTTCTATCCATCCTTAAGTAATCGAGTCGGCTGCCTTGTAAACTGTGATACATCGAACACAACCTTCGGGGAGATTGCTTGCTCGTACTTCTTGGTTCACCAGGAGGTATTCTACAGTTCACAGTTGCTTGGTAAACCTTTTGCCTAGTATACCCCTTTTTGTTTATTTCTTTTTTGACAATAAAATTAATCAAAAATCGTGGAAGAAAATCAACCCATACCCCGTAGTTCGTGGAGAACAACGAGAATACCACCTTTGCCTCCCGAAACGACAACAATTCGAGCAAAATGATCTCACTTAACTGAGTCTAGTACATCTAGAACTCCTAGTTCTTCATCTGAGTTACCTGAATCATCTATTTCAGTAAGTACAGAGACTCCAGTTACTCCAACCATTTCTGGTACATCTGTTCCTAAAGAGGAAGTTTCACAATTACCTGAGGACATTAGCACTGATCCTAGTGAAATAGTAACAAAAGTTGTTCAACCACAAGTTGATCCTCAACTTGAAATTGCTCAACAAGAAAGTACTTCTGAATTTGAATCAGTTCAACCAGAAGTTAATCCAGAATCTATCCCAGTTCAAACAAAAGTTACATCTAAACTTGAAGTTGTTCAGGAACCTTTTACAGAAACTATTGCTCATTTACCTGAACATCTAGACTTCGAATTTGAACATTCAGAAGTTGTTACTTTACTAGAAGACGATCAATCGGTTACCCCTCAGACATCAGTAACTATTGAAACTTCAACTTCATCAACACCAGAAATCTTTTACGGACCTAATGGTGAAGTTCTTCCACCAGGTTTGATTGCCATAGAGGAGAAATTGGAAGAAGATTCCAATTCAAAGACATTTGTAATCAAGCCAAAGATTATCTGATCATTGGTGATATGATTTACTGTCGTGGTGTCGATACGATTTTACATAGGTGCCTCACTCATGAGGAAGCTGAAAAAGCTTTGAATGAATGTCATTCAGGTGCTTATGGTGGAAATTTATCTAGTTACGCTACTGCGTAGAGAATTCTCCATGCTGGTTACTTCTAGCCAACCATATTCAAAGATTGCATTATTAATGTCAGAAGTTGCCATGCTTGCCAAATATTTGACAAAAAAACTAGATTACCACCTGCACCACTGCATCCAGTCGTTGCTGTTTGCCCATTCACCAAATGGGGCAATGTCTTAATGAAATGTAACCCCACCTCGGCTGGGGGGCATGGGTATATTATAGTTGTCGTTGACTATTTTACCAAATGGGCTGAGGCGATGCCAACATTGAACAACAATGGCAAAACGACTTCTTTACTTTTCTTCAACCATGTGGTTGCCAGGTTTGGTGTACCACAAGCCATATTTATAGATCATGGATCGCATTTTTTCAATCACATGATGGTTGATTTGACCACAAAGTTAGGACTGTCACATGATAGTTCTACTCCATACTACCTGCAAGCTAATGGACAAGTTGAGCCTATCAACAAAGTCCTTAAGCACATGTTGCAAAGAATGATTAGAGTTCATAAAGGAAATTGGCCTTTAATCATGTACTCGACTCTGTGCGCATATCTAACCTCGGTGAGAAATGTGACCAAATTTACACCCTTTCATTTGGTGTATGGTTTGGAAGCAGTATTACTAATCGAATGTGAAATATCGTCTCTCAAAATCGTGATTGACCTCCTACCCGATACTTCTGAAGAAGAAGCGCGTTTCTTAGAGTTAATCCATTTGGATGAAACCTGTCGTGATGCCACATTGGTTAACGAAGTGCACAAGAAACATATTAAGGCACAATATGATAAAAATGTCAAGCCTCGTGTCTTCTCAGAAGGTGACCTGGTCTTGCTTTATGATCAGGAGTCTGATAAACTTGGCGCAAGAAAATTTGAACCACTTTGGATGGGCCCTTATATTGTTAAGCGTGTTTTGACAAAAGGTGCCTACGAGTTAGTGGATTATGATGGGATTCTATTTTCGCAGCCCCGAAATGGGTTGTACCTTAAACGTTACTATGCTTAGTTAAGTGTAGTAAAACTCACTGCATATATGCTTTGATTTCATGTGTGTGTGTGTTTCTTTCAGAGTTCTTATTTGATTAAGTAATCCACTTTGCATTTTTTGCAGATGTCAAACTTTTCAGAACCATTTTTTGGTTATGCCGATGGGGCTAGTCGTAGTACATAGAATCTATCCTTTGCAGCATGGGCCATTTTCACTCCAAGCGGTGAGTTAGTGAGTTTTAGAGGGATTTGTATTGGTCAATTGACAAACAATATCGCTGAGTATAGCACATTGATTGAACTTCTCTCTGATGCGATTTCACTTGGCATACGCTGAATCATCATTATGCGAGACTCACATCTCGTTGTACTACAACTTACTGGCGTTTATACTGTCCATAACCCAGCAATTCATCGCATGTTCCTTAGAGTTCATATTTTGGAAAGGTATTTTGAGTTTATTCAATATCAACATATTTCCAGAAATCTAAACACATTAACTGATTCTCTAGCGAATTATGTGTTAAATAGACATTTACGACATATGTAAAGTAAATATTTTCAATTCACATCATCAGTTGAATATGATTGCATCACTTAAACATAATAAAACTATGAAAGTAAAATATATAGTTGTTTTAAAAGTTTTTACAAACAATTTGTGTCCAAGACAAAAATTGGTCATCTGACCCAAAAACTCAAAATGTATGCAGAAAATATGTAAGTAAACTAGTGGTGCTCATGGTAACAGGTCACAGCATGTGCTATCATGTGTAGAAGTCTCATCCAATGACTCAGCACACCAATGGTGTGGCACTGCAGTCGCATAGGAAACTCCTCGATCTGGACATCTGGAATACCTAGGGTCAAACCCTCTATGTGGTTCTGTAGCTCAGCCAATGTCTCGGCTAAATCTAAGTCTCAGAGAACTGCTCTCCCAACAGGTCTTTGTGCTGGCCCAGTTGCCTCTTGTTGGTGCCCCACAGTTTGAACAGGTCCAACATATGCATACATAAAAATGATTTTGTTTTAGTCTTTGAGTCAATAAAAAAAAAAACCAGAAAAACATAGAAACTTTAAAAATCAAAAACACTTTAGCGAAACAATTTACAGATAGCACCCCACTGTGCTCCAACTGGTAACATCAAGTCTAGATCACCACGGAAATCCATTCCTAAATATGGATATTCTACGATGGCCATATTCTATTGATCAAACCACTCAAAGAATGCAGGGGTAAATGAGATCAATGACTGACCAGCATGCCTAGCCATAAGATCTACCCATCTCTGCATCCGTGGATCCCTAGGTCCAGATACACCCAGTGAAACAAGTTGTGGCTGCATAAGTGGAATTCTCTCCAAGGCAAAAGAAATCAGGATCGACCCATAGCCAAAGTTCTTTGTCTTTCTGCTTTTCACCTTGATCAGTTGTTCTTTTGCAGATGAAAGTACTACCTCACACCAGTTGAACACTTTTGGCTCTAAACACTCTAAAGCATACTGCATGTATGATCTGTTTGCCAAGTGTAGTGTCGCGTTGCCAGCCAATTTGGAAATGGTAAAGAGGATCGACCTCAATGGTAAATCACTAACATCCTTGATGTTAATCTTTTCGTCTCTGCTAGGTTGTGCACCTTCCCAGCATAACTGTCATATGTAGTCTCTCACTGATTCATCTCCTTTGGCAAATCTAGATAGTGAGATGGGGGCACCCCACCTCGATAGTCCAGTCAGAAAGTAGATGTCATCGATGGTAAATGGGATCATGCCATCCCTAATGTGAAAGACCTGATCAATAGGATCCCATGAATGAACAAAGAATTGTAAAAGCTCAATCTGTTGCCGCATGCTAGATAGTCTGAAATACTTGAGTAGCCCGCAATTCCTTAGGGCCTCAACCATACCCTGATTATTTAGGGCAATGATATCTTGTTCTTCGTGCTCTTGTTCTCTCCATATAATCACCATTTTGATCTAATGAATGTATGCAATACAACCATTAGACAAACTAGGATCCATTTCTGGCAAAAAACAAAGCAAAATTTGGGAGAAATTAGCTATGTAAATTTGGGTTTTGCACCTAGCGCATCCCTGCCTTAGAGACAGTGCAATGCAATGCATGCAACCTTCTAGGTGTGTGCAATGTAGCACACCTTTCGATATTGAAAGGGTGCGCTGATTCCAGAGTTCAAAATTGAAACCTTGGGGGCCTGAAAAACTCAAAATTTTTGCCTGAAATTGAAAATGAATGGAATGAAATGAAAGAGAACAGAGATTGCTCCTACATGGTCTAGATGGCATGAGGAATGGTCCACTAAATCCTCTGCAATCAGTTGGTGAACTTCAAGGTAAAAACTGCTCCAAAGTACCAAAATCAAAGGGTAAATGTGAAATGGTAAAAATGAATGGTAAAACTTGTTTTTATGTTTATTTCTTGCACATTAATTGAGTAAATGTTAGTTTTTATTCATTTTATCCATGAAACAAGAATTTTTAATCTATTTTGATGGTTTTTTGAGTAGGTTTAACAACTGAAATGTAGAATTCGACGTGCTCAAATGTAAATTAAACATCTTTGCCACAAAGCAAAATTTTATCTCTTTTTCGAGCTTTGTTAAAAATGAAAAAGGAACCCCCTTGGATTCCTCTTTAAGATATTTTTAGACTCTCTAAACATGAAAAGATGGCCGAGTGTTTGTCTTTTCCAGCTCATTAAAGGATAGGAAACGATATATCTCTTGTATTATTTTACGCTTTTTCCGACTTGAGAGATTAACTTATGAAAAAGAACTTGTGGAGTTTTCTTTTCATCCCTTTTCAAACTCCCTAAACATGAAAGGGACCGAGTTATATTTGTCATTAAACTCGTTAAAAACATCAAATAGCGACAAGTTTGTCCATCTAGACAAGACCGAGTTTCACCTTCGCTAGACTCATTAAAGCATAAAATAACGATGGATTCACCGGAAGCGTGGAATTATACAACAAGCATATATTATCGTCCTCAAGTTTGATAAAAAATAAAGAGGCACTGTTCAGTAATGACTGGGGAAAATTGGAAAAAGGGGAAAACACTTTATGGTAGCAAGTCGCTCTTGAACATGACACTTTCACCTCATCACCGTGAGAATGTGGGTTGGGTCATTCAGCTTGATGGTTATCACACCATTGGTCTATCATACCATCCATTACTTTGTTTTGGGTCAATGATACCAATTCATCTTAGTGTCACCGACATGTTCAAGAGAAGTCATTCAATTCAAAATTCATCCTTTGGAATATGTAAACCTTCATTTTCATGACCGCCATTCCTGAACCTTTTGTCATTAGTCAATTTTTCATCTCCAAAATAATTTACCTCGTTTCATGTTGTTTGTGGGATACATCAAGGCCATCCTGCAACGAGTCGCTTCTTGTTGACATCAGCACATCATCCAAGAAGTTGACTTAGAAACACCTATTCAGTACCTTGAGGCTTGCATACATCAATGGCAGGTTTCTCGCTTCCAGCAATAGGTTGACATCAATGGCCTTCGATCGAAAGACTTTGTATGGTGTTCGACATCAAATCATTTATTCACACCATGCAAAATGCACTATAGTACCTCGTGGGTCATCATCGTTTTCGGTGATTCCTCTCGTGTTTGTTAATGACTTACATCATTGGTTGGTAATCAGACGATGTCTTACCATGATCGACTTCAGATCATCTATTCACATGGTTAGACTTGTACTTGAGTGAAATATTAAACGGGATTGAAGACCCCGGATCTAGTTTCATCCATCCAGGCTACGATATTTTCAAGAGTACTAAATCAAATGTACAATGGCCGTACATTCATGGTCATCCATTCATGGGTCTAAATCTGTAGATGACTATATTTGTACATGTAATGAAAGTTTATAAGCTAAGCATGGGTATGCCTTCCCTCAGCAAGTTCATGAGAAAAAAATCAAATTATCATGATATATGTATTGTAATTGATGCAGGTCACCTTTCGCTTCAAAACCTCCTCTTGACATGATAAAGCATTTCACTCGACATACATATTTACAACTTCATGCTTTAGGGGGAAACTCTTACAGGTCCATTTGGGCACATCAACCCCAACTTACAGATCAATATTACTAGGGCCCATCAAACCCTAATTCAGTTGTTACATGCCCTAAGGAAGTCAACCATCAGAATGCCTAGCTTCGCAAGAAGTTCCATCTCTAAAATCATCCAAAAAATGCCTCTAAGAAGATCAGCGAAGACAAACCTTCATTAGGGTGCGCTGCAATGCAGACCATACACTGATAGGGTGCTATGCAATGCACTTGAGCCCTCTTTGGCCTGCGCTAGATGAATTTGAGGGAAATAACATTGGGGTTTGGGAATATTCTTATCCATTGGATGCATCTAGAAGTTTCCCAAGTTTGTCTACTCCTTTGAGCTCGTATTTGGATGAGGTAGGGAGTTAAGAAACATCAATCCCTTTATCCCTTCCTCCATGGAACTAAATCCTAAGTTTTGGAGGGCATTCATTATCACCATTTATGGCATAACTTCCTTCATTCACCTATAAAAAGACCACTCATCTAAGTGATCAGGGGATGGAAATCATTGAATTATAGGGAGATGTTGTTAGTATGAGACTTGAGTTGATTCCAAGTATTGCGATGATGTCAAAAGGTCTTTCTCGTTATGAGGAGAGGATGGGATTGAACTGGAGGAGTGATGCTTAATCGAGCAAATTGGGTTGTAACTCTTCCTTTTTACTAATAAAGTGTTCAAAGCTTTTTCTATATGCTTGGGTTATTCATTTATGCTTTCATATGTGTATCATGTACTTGATTCCATGCTATATTTAATCAATAGATCATTATCATATTCTTTGATTAGTTTTTGTCTTCTGTATGTGTGCAGGTACTCTTCAAGCGGATTAAGTATGGAGAGGAGCGGCAAAGTTGGTCAAGGGAGATAAGGAGTAAGTGAAAGCTACAGGTAGGCTTCTTTTCCTCTTATTTAATCTATTGGTCATAGAAAATTAGAGAATTCTTTGCACTGTTGTTCTAGACTTAGCTACTAGTCTAGGGGTTTAAGCGTTTATCCGTAGACATTAAAACTTTCCAAAACAACTACCTCAATCCTATCCTTGTGAAACTTGAATTTACATCTTGACAATGCCTTTGTCAAAATGTTAGCATCTTTCTCCTCCATGGGAATGCACTCTAACAACATAATCTGATTTAATACACAATCTCGAAGGTGATGATATTGGATATCTATATGCTTGGACCGATCATGAAAAACTAGATTTTCAGAGAGTTTGATACAACTTTGATTATTGTAGTAAATCATAGTTGAATCCATATGCTGACCAAATAAACCAATTAGTATCTTCCTCATCTAGATGGCCTCACATGTTTCCTAACTCGTAGCCATGTACTCTACCTCTGCCGAATTGAGTGCAACCAATCTCTACTTCTTGTTGTACAAAGAAACTATCGTTGACCCAATATTGAAGATCCCTCCTGATGTGCTCTTCCTGTTGGATGGACTCCCTGCCCAATCTGCATTGGTGAAGCCTTGAAGCTTCACTCCCTCTGTCCATTTGTACCATAATCCATACTGAGAAGTGCCCTTGAGGTA
Organism: Pinus tabuliformis; assembly: GCA_031772625.1. Lineage (NCBI taxonomy): Eukaryota > Viridiplantae > Streptophyta > Pinopsida > Pinales > Pinaceae > Pinus > Pinus tabuliformis. Next base: position 1,922,559,382 of record CM062817.1, on the reverse strand, counting down.
TCTCAACACATGCTTTGCCTCCTTCTAATACAACTTGGTAGGCCTAAACATCGCTTAAATAAGTTGGTTAACTGCATAACACATATCGGGTTGTGTGTTCACCAAGTAAATGAGTGAACCTACAAGCTTCCTATAAATAGTAGTTTCCACAACTTCCCTTGAAGTAGCATCCTCCTTCCTCTAGTTACCTGCTAGAGGAGTCTCCATGGGTTTGCTACTCTTGATGTGGAATCTCATGAGAATCTCATTGGCATACTTGCCCTAAGACACAAACAACTCCCAATCTCCCTGCCATACCTCCATTCCAAGAAAGTAATGCATAAGACCCATTTCCTTCATCTCAAACTCTCTTCCAAGGTCCTCCTTGCAAGACTTGATAAGCTGATCATCACCTGTCAGTGTGAGATGTGTTGAAAATGCAACAAGATGATGGAGCTTAGTGAAAAGAAGTCGCCTTCATTAAGTGGGACCGCAGGCTATTTTTGGCGTAAAGTCTATTTTTAGAAATATGGATCATGGTCTATGAGTTGCAGGATGCTATTTATGGATGACTGGTCATGTTGGTAAAAATAGATGGACCTCTATTTTTTAGACATATGGGTGGATCCTATTTTTAGACTGCTAGTCTAAAAATAGAACAGTCGAATATTATTAGCTCTTAATAATATTTGGACTATAAACATTATCTTATCCTCTTGCAGCACTTTAGTTCGAGCTACGGAAGTGGCACATACAACTGCCAGAAGGAAATATGCTTTTCCTATGGGTTAGTTGAGCTATTGCATGATGGACTTTAGTTAGAACTCAAGTGATTGAGTTTGGTGGAGTTGATTGAGGAGTTGATGGAGTTGTGTTCAATTTGACTTAGTTGAACTAGTTGTATTTAGTCTAATTGCCAAATACACTAGTGATGAGTGATGTGAATTAATTATTAATTAATTCACTAATTATTAACTCATAAATCAACTAAAGAATACATCAGTTAACTTAGTGCATGGATAGTTCAGTGGAGAGAAGTGTTAGAGGTGGGTGAAAGGGTGAGACTACTATCAGTTGTGACCATAGCTGTGCATGAGATTTGAAAAATAATTGATTGAGATTTCCAATGAGGATTGCGCAGTACAAGCCAAGGGAATTCGAACTTGGATCAGATCTATTCTCAACTTGGATTGCGCAGTAGAGGCAGGAAAATAGTGGAGGAGATTTGAACCCGTGACTTGTTCAGATCTGAGCTAGTTTGTGTGTAGCAGGTGGAGATAGTACTGAGTACTTGTGAGGAGTATTGTACTATGTATTGTTACATGTTCTCTATCATTATAATATACAGATAGTTGGGGGTTTTCAGCTGTATGATTTCCCCATTACATACTGTGTTGATATGTGCGATTGATGTTTAAATGTGCGCATGCGATTGTTTTTTTTAATTCCGCAAATTGATGATCAATGGTAGAGGAGGTTATGTATTATGCATGCATTCCAAAAATAGTGTATAATCAGGATAATATCTGTGAATAAGTGTTATATTATTCAAAATTTCTACATGGTATCAGAGCGAAGTTGATCATCAGATCTATTATTCAAAAAGTGATTACATTTTATTTCTTCAGGCAGAGTCTGTAATCGGGCCAGGTAGCCTCTAGATTCATCCTTCTTTTGGAAGGTGAGATATACAGTAAATGCCCATATAGTCAATCTCTGTACGAGAAATACTTTGTTCTCACGAATTTTAGATTAGAAGCGGTTGAGTTTTGAGCTGGTGGAATTCGAATTTGCAGAAGTGTTTTCTTGGTGTCGAAGTTGAAATGTATTTCAACGAATTGCGATTGGAGTATGCCCTTGAAGGCAGCTCGAATTATATTGCATGGAAAGATAGGATGGAGGTGGTGTTAGATGAAAATGGGTTGATGGAGTTCATAGATGCTGAGGTCCCAAAGCCTACTGATGCTTCTCACTTTGAGGCTTGACAAAAGAAGACAACAAAGTGTCGAAGGATTCTGTTGGAGGGCATGAAGGATCACATTGTATCCAGCCTGCATGGAAAGGCTTCTCCATATTTGATGTGGAAAGTGTTGACAGATTTATTCCAAAGCAAGAGTGACCAGAGGAAGTTGGCGCTCAAGGATAAACTCAGAAACATTAAGTGTGAGAAAGGAGACAGTATGCCCAAGTATCTCACGAAGTTCACCCAATGCTGGGATGAGCTGGGAAGTGTGGGGGTGACTGTCGATGATGAGGACTTGGTGAGCTTGGCTTTCCTTGGTCTTCCGAAGAGTTGAAATTCCTATCAGGACTCTGTCAATGGTCGGGAGAAATTGCCAGGATGGGAGAGACTTTGGTCTGATCTTGTGCAAGAGGAGATCAGGCGGAATACTAGGGACGGATCTTCATCAAAGGCATCTGATGAAGAAAATTGCACTTTGGCTGCCAAAGCAAAGAAGGGGAAGAACAAGACAGCTTCTCATTCTGATGAGAAAAGCAAGAAGCAGGACATGTCCAAGGTGAAGTGCTTTCACTGTCACCAACACGAACATTATGCCACAAATTGTCCGCAGAAGAAGAAAAATAAGCAAGCTGCTGGATCTGCAGCGGGAGAGGCCTTAGCCTCGCAGTTTGAGATGGATTTTTCACTGATTTCATGCTTGGTATCAAGTTTGATGGGATCGGTATGGTTCTTTGACAGTGGTGTGTCTTTTCAGATGACAGGAGATCGAGATTTTTTTTCTGATCTGGATGAGAAAGATCTTGGAGTGCACATCGAGATGGGCGATGATGGTAGATACAGTGCGACCAGTATCGGTACCATTTCCTTTGAGAGGTAGTCTAGTAAATCCTTCGTATTGAAGGGACTGATGCATGTTCCAGGATTGAAGAATAATCTTATCTTTGTGGCGATGTTAGAAGACAAGGGATATGATGTTGTCTTTAGCGAGGGAAAGGATTTCCTGCGCAATAAGACAACTGGAGAAACCCAGAAGATAGGGGTTCGAGTCAAGAACCTTTATCAATTGCATGTAGATGGCTGCGCAACAATGGCATGCAAGGTAAAAGGATTGGTGAGCCTGGATGATGGCGAGCTGTGGCACTGGAGATTGGGCCACCTTCACCGTGGAGCCTTGAAGATGCTATAGCAGATTTATATTGGGCTTCTTAAGGGCACTCTTGCGCAGTTAGATCAGTGCAAGGGGTGTACTTTGGGAAAATTTTTGAAAGCCACCTTTCACGAGAAGGACAGTCGTGCCACGATGATCCTTGAGAGAATTCACACAGATGTGTGTGGACCTTTCTCAGTAGCTTCGATAACAAAGCACATGTACTATGTGATATTTGTTGATGATTTCTCTCGAAAGTGTTGGATCTTCTTCATGCAGAAGAAGAGCGAGACATACTCAAATTTCTGTGAGTTCAAAGCACTGGTCGAGAAGGAATCAAGGAAGAAGGTGAAGGCTCTTAGGAGTGAAAATGGTGGTGAATTCATCTCTGGCGAGTTCAAGGACTTCTGCAGCACAGAAGGGATTCGAAGAAAGCTAATAGCTCCCCATAACCCATAGCAGAACGGGGTTGCTAAGCAGAAGAATAGAACGATCATGGGTGCTGCACGGGCGATGTTGCATGATCAGGGCCTACCCCTTCACTTGTGGGCAGAGGCATGCAATACTGCAGTATATGTGCAGAACCGTTGTCCTCACAAGATACTTGGCATGAGTACACCCGAGGAGGCTTATTCTAGTAAGAGGCCTGATATTTCCCATTTGAGGATTTTTAGTTCTTCTGTTTACATGCATGTGATGAAGGATGCTAGGAAGAAGCTGGAGCCGACCATAGAGGTTGGGATATTTGTTGGGTACAGTGATACACCCCACAAATATCGTGTGTATTTGCCAGACAGTCGCAAGACTGTTGTGCGATGGGATATCAAATTTCAAGAGGAGAAAGCCATGAAGTTTTCGCTTGAGAGGGAGCCACACTTGCATGCAGATGAGGAGCTATTAGTTCCTAAGGATGAGCTTCAGCATGTGGATCAGCCACAAGATGAAGTTCATGGAGTGGAAGAGACCACTCATGCAGCGCCAACCATCAAAGGGCGAAAGCGCACTACAGAAGCTGAGCGACTAGCTCAAGATGCAGAGAAGGTTGTAGGACCACCTACAACACAGCGGAGACAGAGACAGTCACCTGATCGGTACACTGGATACATGGCTCTTGTGAGCAAATGTGTCGTGACTGAGCCATCCTCTTTCGAGGAAGTTGTGGAGGATCCTGCATGGGTAGATGCCATGGTGGAAGAGTATGATTCGATTGTCAGAAACAGTGCATGGGAGATTGTCCCAAGACTGAAGGGGAAATCAGTGGTGGGTTCGAGATGGATCTACAAAGTGAAGCAGGTAGCTGACAGGAGTGTGGAGTTTGAGATGAAGGACTTAGGCCTCCTTCATTATTTCCTAGGATTGGAAATTTGGTAGAGCAGTGATGGACTATTTGTTTCTCAAGGTAAGTATGCCCGGGCGATACTGGAGAAGTTCAACATGCATGGATGCAAGCCTGTTGATACTCCTCTTCCTGGAGGTTGGAGGAAGGAGGATGCTACTCCGGTGGAGGTAGTGGATGCCACTGTTTATCGATAGTTGGTGGGGTCACTTATGTATCTGGTCAATACACGACCCGATATATGCTATGCTATTAACTAGCTTTCAAAAGCTATGGTTAAGCCAACCAAGCTCTTCTGAAAGGCAGGCAAGCATGTATTGCGTTGTCTCAGAGGCACATTGGGATATGGATTGTGGTATAGACAGGAGGATGAGGTGAATCTATGTGGCTTCATGGATGCATATTGGGCAGGGAGCCCAACGGGCAGAAAGAGCACATCTGGAGGGATCTTCAGTATCAGGTCGTGTTGAAGCCCCGAAAATCGGGTCGACAACAAGGGGGATACCCACCCAATCCAGACCTTGGTTGGCAGCTCCTTATACGTTTGGTATAGCGGGTCCGACTGGGGATAATGGGACCAGTTTCCCAATCTAAGGGTGTGTGTGTGTGCAGAGTTGGATGATGCTGATCTAAGAGTTCTAATCTAAGCTACTTTAATCTAATTCTATGCTATTGTAATCTAATAAAAACATCACATCTAATCTATGTTAACCCGGGATGTATTTCTTCTATTATGCGATCTAAATAGATTTCAAATAACAACTGGTAATAAAGATCATTTAGCTATCATAAGAATGGAAATCAATGAAGATGAACCACTTTGCATAAAAAGTTAGGCAAAACAGTTGTGAACAGCATATCGCATAATAAGTTATTCATATATCAAACATAAATAAGTGGCTCCACCGTACAAAAGTGCCAAATGGTAACTCAAACATTCATGCAATAACATATAAACAACTAAAAACTGTATATCACTTTAAGAATATAAGCAGAAATGGCCAAGAGATAAAAGTACCATTTATGACTGGTCTTACTCATAAGCTTCAAGCAACAATGATTTATCTCTACTTGTTCTAATATCTACCAAGAGTACAGAAGTGCATCATCAGTAGCAGATATCAAATGCAAAGATTAATAAAACTTGATCCATTCATTCATCAAAACCTCCTCTGAGGGTGCAAAAGTGCATGTTCTGAGGACAAGTTTTTGACAAATTTCTGGACCCTTCTCTAAATGCATGAGAAGGGTTTAAATACTGCTAACTAAATAACTTAATTACATAAATTTAGGATATGGTTTAAATGACTGCCCTTTATCTAAGCAAACTTATTTCTAAAAATTGAATCTAATTTCTAACTATTTCTGCATTTGCTCCTTAATGTTGCGAGCATGCAACATTTGCCTGGGAAAAGTCGGCTGGTTGTTTTCTGCTTTTGCTTGAGCTACGCAAATAGAAATGGCAAGTGCTGGCACCACTTTCTAGTAAACTAGAAGATATTTTTGGGAATCATCCTCTGGCTGGGCGAATTTACTGCATATATACTTGGTAACAACCCAAATTTCTCTCAAATTGCTTCTGCTTTCGCTATCTCGGTTTCCGGACTCGTGGATGACTAAGCAAGTTAGGGACTTTGCTTTCTAAACAATTTTCTTAGCGATGCGCGATTAGCGCTAGGCGCTAATCGCGCATCGAAAACTGCCTCCGTTCTTTGATCCGGGCCTTTCTGGTGCATTTTCCGCCTTTAGCGCTTTTTCCTTTACTGGGCATAAGCTTTAGAATTTTGTAAACATGCTGCTTTTGTGAGATTTTGACCTTGAGTGTCGAATCGCCTATTGATATCAGCATCTTTTCAGTAATACTCTGAAATCTACATTTCTGTTGCATGCGGTATCCGTTTATGAGGACATCTCTTCTCTGTTCTCTGAGCATTGACGCTTTCCCTTTTTCCTTAGATGTTTCCTGCACATTGCTTCATGTTGTTTCCTGTTTTTCATTCCTGCAGTTCACGCAAAGGAAAAGAGTAATGATAATAAATTTTGACACGAAAGCTCTAAGCTCTACGAATGTATAAAATCATGACACCCACAGTGAACTGACTCTTCGAAAAACACAAAACTGTCCTTCATGAATACTTTGGCGTACATTCATTAATTTCCTTTAAGGCACGTGCCCAATTTTTTGGTTTAGGGACAACTTTTCTTGAATGCTGAGCCGAGGAAAATTTGCGATGGGTGACTTCTGCGACTCGCATCGCAGCATCGCGGATCGCATTATCAAGATGTGTCATCGCAGAGTTTCCTGATCAGTTTATCACAAAATCGCGTTATCGCATTGTCGCAAGATCGCAGCATCGTGTTTATTGCAAGATCGCAACATCGTGTTTATCGCAAGATCACAGCATCGCGCTTATCGCAAGATCGCAGATCGCAGATCGTTGCAATTTGTTAAGTTATTGTGTGTTGTTTATGCGATGTTGCGATATGCGATGTCGCATATCGGCCATCGGAGGAATCTTTCATTTATGGGTGCTTCTTAATGTATGCGATGCGATGAATTTCGCGTCCCTTCTTCGCTGTTTTTTATTGTGCTCATAAAGAAATGTTTTACTCTTCTCCGTGCGATGTATTTTTAAGGTGTATAAAACAAACAAAAAATTATAAATTTTTTTGAATTTTTTACTAAGGGTCCCCACTTCTTCAGTGTTAATGCTAAGACTAAAGAAGGAGGGGGGTTGTTGGTGGCCACAATAATGGCGATTCACTTGGAAGAACCAGTTATCTCTGCTTTTCTATTGAATCTTTTAAACTTCCAAAACGAAAAAAAATTTCATAAATCTAAACTTTGTTATGGACAGATAGAGTACATTATGCCTTATTCTATCAATGATATTTTGTTTCAACCTTTTTCTATTCTAATTGTTTGCTTCCTCAGGCTTGTCCTTGTACTTATATCAACCATTACTTGGTCTTGAAAAGATAAAATAAAGTCTTCTCTATGTGCTAGCTTTAAAATATGCTTGTTTGTCGTAGGTAGGGCCTCTGCTGCTAGCAGGCGTCCATAGCCTCGACAGGGTTACCTGTTACCCAGCAATGATCCTTTATCTTGCTTAAGGTTATCTACAACCTTCAAATAAAAATCCACATTGACACTTTTTCCTTTTTATTCTTCAAGAACAATGTCTTGGTTTGGTAGCCAAATTATGACACAGCCATTCACTTGATTTACACTTTTGCTGAACAGGCCGGCTCGTGATGAGACCCCTTGTCTTTTGATTTCAACAATCTTGAGTCATTGCCCTGTTTTGATGGACAATGTTTGGCAAAGTCAGCAAAGTTATAATATCTGTGATCATGATAAGCCGGCTCGTGATGAGACCTCTTATTCTTTGAGATATAGTGTTTCTTGGATTGTCCCTCTGAATGCTGCGATTTTTTTTAACATGGAGGAAATCATTGTTTTCCTTAAGAAAGCTCTGGACGACAATAATAGAGTTTGAAAACAACAGTTTTACAGAGAATCTTTATTTTGTTATTGATACCTCTCATTGTGCTGATATAAAACAATTTCTTCGCTAAAGGTCGCTTTCATCAAATTTTTTGAAGTTGAAACTAGTATCATATCTAGGCTAAAGTTTTTTAACTGTATCTGTCAATAATAAAGATCAGATTTTCAAAAATTTTCTATTCATACAAGCGAAAAGCTCAAAATCTGAAAGAGAATTGGTGTCTTTTCGTGAATACTGGTAGTAACCATTTACAACTGGTTTTATTATGAAAAAGAAAAGAAAAATAAAACTATTCTACAAAATAGAAGAATAATCTTCTATGGAAAATATATTTTAAGGATTTGTCCATTAACAGGAAAAGAATCCCTTCTACCTGCTCAATCCTGTAAGACAAATGTTGATGGACCTATGACTTCAACAATCTGAAAAGGACCAAGCCACATCTTTTGAAATTTTGTATGTTTGCCCTTTTCTTCATGAGCCTTATCCCATTTTAAAACTAAATCTCCCATCTGAAATTTTTTTCTGGTCATTATGTTTGAATCAAAAGAGGATTTTATTAGTGCTTGATGATGAGCATGGGTTTTCTTAGCTTGTTCTCGTTGTTCTTCTAATTTAATTATTTCCATTTGTCTTAGTTGTATGGAGGAAGTAGGTACTTCATCAATGTATTGTATTAAAGACAAAGAGGGAATGACTAAGTGAGTTGGAAGAACCACTTCTTTCCCATAAACTAAATTAAAGGGGGAAGTGCCAATCGAAGCTTTTTTCGTTATTCTATTTGCCCATAAATCATTTACCAAAGCTTTATGCCAATTCTTTTGGTTCTGGTCAACCGTTCTTTTAATAATCCTGATTAGGTTTTTATTTGTTAACTCATCTAACCCATTACCTTGGTGATAATAATTGGCCGAATATTCTAGATTGAACCCTCTTTTAAGTGCAAACTTAGTCATTGCATTTCCAGAAAAGTATGACGCATTTATCAAACATTAAAGCCGTCGGCAATCCAAACCTAGTGATTATAAATTGATCTATGAATTCAATAATATTTTCAAAATTAGCCGTCTTGAGAGGAACCGCTTCTACCCATTTAGTAAAATAATCTGTTGCCGTGAGGATGTATCTATGCTGCTTAGAAGAGTGAGGAACGATCTCACCTGTTATGTCCAAGCCCCACTGACTGAATGGTTGCTCGATGCTTACCGGTTGTAGTGGCAGGGATGGTTTCTTTTGTCTTCTAGCAGTAGTTTGGCAGACTTGGCATTTCCTCACGTAACTGTGTGAATCTTTGAACAACGTATGCCAGTAATATCCTACACGTAAAATTTTATGTGTAGTAGCATCTCCAGCATAGTGTCCGCCTGCTGGTCCATCGTGGAGTTCCTGCAAAACTTTTTCAGCTTCAGTTTTTTCAAGACATCGAAGAAAACAGAATCATAATTCTTTCTAAAAAGAATATCATTTATGAGCTCATATTGTTTAGCTTTCAATCTCAGAGCTCTTTTCTTAGTGTGATCCAGGTGTGATGGAGCATACCCGTTATTAAGATAATAAATGATATTAGCATACAATGATTCTGCATCGTTTAGGCTTACCTCATACATTTGTATCTCTTCGGATGAAATTTCAGAGATTTGCGATGCTCCAGCCAACATTTTTCAGAAGCCTTGACCTCTTACAATGTTTGCTAGTTTGATCTCAAGGTCGTATTCCTGTAAAGCAGTGATCCAATTTGCTCTTTTCTCGCCCATATCCTTCTGTACTAAAAGATTTCTTACCGCTGGAAACGGTACTATGATCTTAGTATGGGTTTTAAGTAAGAAAGGTCTAAAATATTTGACCGCTTTGAAAACAACATAGGCCTGTTTTTCCATGTCTGAATAATTGAGGTCAGCACCTTGTAAATTTGAGCTAAAAAACGCAATTGGAGCTGCCGCTTTTTCTTGATTTGCTTGAGTTAGAATCATCGCATATGATTTCTCTGAGGCAAATGTCTATAAAACAAAAGATTCTGAAAAATTCAGAGTTGCTAAAGATGGAGCATTAATAATAGCTTGTTTGATCAGGTTGAATGCTTCATGTTCATCTTGACCCCATTTGAAATTGAATTCTTTTTAATCATGGTTTGTAAAGGAGACACAATTCGTGAAAAATCTGGGACAAATCTCTTTACAAAATTGATTTGACCAAGGAAAGATTGCATGGCTTTTTTATTATGAGGTAGAGATATTTTGGAGATTTCTTTGATTCTGTAAGGATCAATGTGAATACTGGATTTTGACACTATGAATCCTAGAAGTTTTCCTTCACTTAATGCGAAAAAAGATTTCTTTGGGTTAAGTGAAATCCCATACCTTAAACATCGTTGAATTTTTTTTTTAAATCTTTGAGATGGTCGCTTCGCTTCTTGGAGTACACTGTTATATCATCCAAATAAATTACTACAGATTTATTGACTAAACCCTTAAATGCGATGTCCATGGCTCTTTGAAATGTAGCGCCGGCATTAATCAAACCAAATGGCATCTTCCGATATGCATATGTGCCCCATTTAGTTCTGGATGTGGTTTTCAACTGATCATCAGGATGCACCAGCACTTGATTATATCCTGAAAATCCGTCCAAGAAAGACATCAGTTCTGAGCCTGCTACTGCTTGTAATATCTGTTCTATAGGTGGAAGAGGAAAATTGTCTTTTTGACAGGCTTTGTTAAGATTCCAAAAATCGATACAGATTCTAATATCTCCATTTTTCTTTCTAACGGGTACCATATTGGAGACCCATTTGGAATGTCTGACGGGGAAAATTATTGGCTTTTAATAACTTATTTAGCTCAGTTTTTATTTGATTTTCTAAATTGGGGTGGATCTTTCTCAGTTTCTGTTGGACAAGTTTTTCATTGTCAATCATAGGAATAGTATGCTGAATGATAGAAGTGTCGTACGTCTTCAGCTCATCGTAATTCCAGGAAAAAACATTTTTATATTGTCTCAAAAGACGAATATACGCTAGTTTTTCTTTAGGGACTAGGCCGATGCCTAGATTAACGTTTTGTGGTTTATCATCGGTTCCTAGGTTTACTAATTCGTAGTTCAGAGTTGAACTGTAGAGCTTTGAATTGGTAGACCTTTTAAACCGATTTTTCAAATCGTATAAGTCTTCTAACTTAACCACCGATTTAGGTATAGCATTATTAGTGCTATTTTGTTGTATTTGTCGATCGTGATGGTCTTCATCAATTATCTGATTGGAGTAGGATCCTTCAGAAGTGAGGAAATTTACAATATCAGGATCGTCATTGAATACTCTCCAATTTGTAATATTGTCAGGGATGGACGGTCTAAAGATTAATTCTATTGAGAATCTATCTGGACTAAAATCTTCGGAGGGAATAAGCCTAGATGCAACGTTAGCCAAAAGGTCTGCTCTTGCGTTTTGGAGTCTCAGGATTGAAGAGATATTAAATGCTATGAAATGCTCAGTCAGATCTTGTACTAAAGATTGATAGTGTTTTAAATGACCTGATAGGCAATGTATAGTGTTACGTACCTGTTTGACGATAATCTCGGAGTCTCCGAAGACTTGAAGATACTTGACGTTTAACCCGATTGCTTTGTATAGGCCTTGCACCAAGGCCTCATATTCTGCTGTATTGTTTGTGCAATTGAATTCGAGTCTGCACGTAAGCATGGTCTTGTTTCCTTCTGGACTAATCAGAACGCATCCTGCTCCTGCTCCTTCGTTAGATTTAGAGCCATCGAAATATAATTTCCAAAACAAAGATGTATTTACAGGTTCATCTACAAAATTAACACACTTTGAATTATCAGTTTGGGAAAAAATTTCGACTTGGGACAAAACTGAATTTTCTAAGTAAGGTGATGTGTGAGCATTGAAATTACCGAGAAAAGGATCTACCAAGTAATTGCCTATGATACTGCTGTTATACGATACTGCTTCATTTTCTCCCTCTAATTCCATTACTATGTACTTCTGGTGTAACTTTCGTTCAACCTTTATTTGATTCGGTTTACCGTTGTAGGGTAACCACATGTGCGACCAGTCGGTTGCAAAGTATCCATGGAGTTTCTCGAACCAATCCTTGCTAAGAATTAAGCCATAGAATTCTGGGATATCAACCACTAGAATGTCAATAACCTGACATACCTTTGGGTTAGATGACAATCTTATGGTTACTTGATTGATTTCACCAATCACTTCGACTTGAGATTGATCAAGCTGAACTATGCGCCACTGCGGATTTTTGTGGTTGAACATTTAACTTAGCACATATTGATCTAGGTAAAATATTCGATGAAGAACTGGAATCTACCAAACAATTGTGCACATTTTTGTTGAAAATTTCGTAAGTGAGAAGAAACGGGGGAGTGTGAGATCTTGATCTTCCTCCAATCAAGGCGATATCATTTGGATCAATCTTATTGATCGCGTTAGTTGGAGGTCTTCCCATGTTGTGGGAAGCTTGAGAGAGTACAGCGGTAGGCAAAGGTACAATAGGCACGGCATGTAATTCTTTCATCATTATCTTCTGTTGATGCTTCAATTTGCTCAATTCATAAAGGGTAATATTAGCCCTAGTCTTTTTCATGTCATCAATAATATTGTACTCCATTTCATCCGACACTATCAATGTTTTTGATGGAGTTGTTTGATCTGCTTGGACTGGGCTAGATTGAGTCGCTTTAGTGGTTGTTTTCTTTGTTGCGACTTTATCTTTTGTTGTAGGGCTTGCGCTCTTCTGCTTAGGGGTAGTTTGGGGAGGATCAAGCTAATTTCTGCTTCGTGTGCTAACCGGAAATACTTCTTGATCTTCTTCTTGTGGGAGGATGAAATCCCACATTCCTTGTAATTCCACAACTTCTTCGTCATCGGTCTGCCCTTCAGTGGCACTTTCTTCTTCTTCCTCTTCCTCAGTTTCAGCATTGGAGATGGCATTGGGTGGTTTTGCATCCGTTGAAGGACCTCTTTTAAAAGCTCTGTAGGGCTTTTTTAAAGAAGTTTCTGCTACTTGTTTTTTTATGTCAACCATCTCATTAGACATGGTCTTTAATACTTTCTGCAATCCTTCCAAATCGAAAGGGTCTTTTGTTTGTTTCTTCTTGGAGTCTTCCTTGAAGGTGACTTTTTTAGACTTGCGTTCCTCTATCGCGGATCTCTTTTCCAGGGCTATTACGCGTTTCTCTACTGCTATCGCCTCTGTCATGTTTTCAACTAAGGTTGTTTTATTTGCTCTATCCACGAAGATTGCTATGTTTGATGGTAAAGCAGTAATATACCATTCACATCGTACTTCTTTGCTGGGTTGGGAAGCAGTGGGAATTTTGTTGAGAATTTTATTGAACCGTAAATCGAAATCTTTGATAGGTTCTTTAGCTTGGGCCTTAAGATTGGATAGGTCATTGATTAATGTTGCTGTTGATCTGTCATCACCAAACTTGATAAGGAATTGATTCTGGAAGATATCCCAACTTGTGATAGACCCGGACGGTAATGAAAAATACCATGACCCGGCTATCGCTTGTAGTGTATAGGGAAAAAGCCGAACAACAGCATCTTCGTTAGTAACTTCGTTGAGATTGATAGAAAGCATGAAATTGTTTATGTGTTCTTCTGCTAGCATGCCTGCTTCTGGATTGAATTTGGGCAGCCATTTCTCAGGATGGGTCGGTATTTGACTCAAGGGCGCAGGCATTAAAACTGCCCCAGGGTTGTTCCATGGAGACTGGGCCATCGTTGAGCTGCTAGTAGAGAAAAGTGCAGAAGATGATCTCTGTGGCTGGGAAGATGAGGATATTATGATCGTAGATGATTGAAGAGGAGTTGTGGGAGTTCCGGTAGATGGATGGATGATGGTTTAGAATGGAGGTGTGGGTGGTTGACTTCGTGGTGAGGTAGTTGAAATGGGCGATGTAGACGAAAGAGTCTCATTTTCACACTCTTGTGGTGATTTCCTCGCTCTTTTCCTGGAGGGAAGAGGCAACTCAGTTGGCTGGATGCCAATTTTTTCACTCTTTAACCTGGTTAGGGGATGAGCAGGATTGTACTGCGAAGTCACACTGCTTTGAGATTTATCAGACCTCTAAGGAGAAATGGAAAATCCCTGAAGTTTGTGAATCAGAGATTCAACTCCAGGAGGTTTAATAGTAGATTGGTCTGAAATATCAGGGTGTGTAGCAGTGATTGATTCTCGAGCGACTTTTGACTCTGGATTTAAATATACTAGAGAAGTCGGGGGAGATGATGAGGGCGATTTACTCCCAGAATGGTATTTAGATTTTGATTTAGGTGCCATTCATAGTTTAGGCCCTCCTTCTAGAAAATCGGGTCGACAACAAGGGGGATACCCACCCAGTCCAGACCTTGGTTGGCAGCCCCTTATCCGTTTGGTATAGCGGGTCTGACTGGGGATAATGGGACCAGTTTCCCAATCTAAGGGTGTGTGTGTGTGCAGAGTTGGATGATGCTGATCTAAGAGTTCTAATCTAAGCTACTTTAATGTAATTCTATGCTATTGTAATCTGATAAAAACAACACATCTAATCTATGCTAACCCAGGATGTATTTCTTCTATTATGCGATCTAAATAGATTTCAAATAACAATTGGTAATAAAGATCATTCAATTATCATAAGAATGGAAATCAATGAAGATGAACCACTTTGGATAAAAAGTTAGGCAAAACAGTTGTAAACAGCATATCGCATAATAAGTTATTCATATATCAAACATAAATAAGTGGCTCCACCGTACAAAAGTGCCAAATGGTAACTCAAACATTCATGCAATAACATATAAACAACTAAAAACTGTATATCACTTGAAGAATATAAGCAGAAATGGCCAAGAGATAAAAGTACCATTTATGACTGGTCCTACTCATAAGCTTCAAGCAACAATGATTTATCTCTACTTGTTCTAATATCTACCAAGAGTACAAAAGTGCAACATCAGTAGCAGATATCAAATGCAAACATTAATAAACCTTGATCCATTCATTCATCAAAACCTCCTCTGAGGGTGTAAAAGTGCATGTTCTGAGGACAAGTTTTTGACAAATTTATGGACCCTTCTCTAAATGCATGAGAAGGGTTTAAATACTGCTAACTAAATAACTTAATTACATAAATTTAGGATACAGTTTAAATGACCGCCCTTTATCTAAGCAAACTTATTTCTAAAAATTGAATCTAATTTCTAACTATTTCTGCATTTGCTCCTTAATGTTGCGAGCATGCAACATTTGCCTAGGAAGAGTCAACTAGTTGTTTTCTTCTTTTGCTTGAGCTACGCAAATAGAAATGGCAAGCGCTGGCACCACTTTCTAGTAAACTAGAAGATATTTTTGGGAATCATCCTCTGGCTGGGCGAATTTACTGCGGATATACTTGGTAACAACCCAAATTTCTCTCAAATTGCTTCTGCTTTTGCTATCTCGGTTTCCGAACTCGTGGATGACTAAGCAAGTTTAGGGACTTTGCTTTCTGAACAATTTTCTTAGCGATGCGCGATTAGCGCTAGGTGCTAATCGCGCATCGAAAACTGCCTCTGTTCTTTGATCCAGGCCTTTCTAGTGTGTTTTCCGCCTTTAGCGCTTTTTCCTTTACTGGGCATAAGCTTCAGAATTTTGTAAACATGCTGCTTTTGTGAGCTTTTGACCTTGACTTTCGAATCACCTATTGATATCAGCATCTGTTCAGTAATACTCTGAAATCTGCGTTTCTGTTGCATGCGGTATCCGTTTATGAGGACATCTCTTCTCTGTTCTCCGAGCATTGACGCTTTCCCTTTTTCCTTAGATGTTTCCTGCACATTGCTTCATGTTGTTTCCTGTTTTTCATTCCTGCAGTTAACGCAAAGGAAAAGAGTAATGATAATAAATTTTGACACGAAAGTTCTAAGCTCTACGAATGTATAAAATCATGACACCCACAGTGAATTGACTCTTCGAAAAACACAAAACTGTCCTTCATGAATACTTTGGCGTACATTCATTTATTTCCTTTAAGGCGCGCACCCAATTTTTTGGTTTAGGGACAGCTTTCCTTGAATGCTGAGCCGAGGAAAATTTGCGATGGGTGACTTCTGGGACTTGCATCGCAGCATCGCGGATCGCATTATCAAGATGTGTCATTGCAGAGTTTCCTGATCAGTTTATCACATAATCGCGTTATCGCATTGTCGCAAGATCGCAACATCGCGTTTATCGCAAGATCGCAGCATCGCGTTTATCGCAATATCGCAGCATCGTGCTTATCGCAAGATCGCAGATCGAAAATCGTTGCAATTTGTTAAGTTATTGTGTGTTGTTTATGCGATGTTGCGATATGCGATGTTGTGATATGCGATGTCGCATATCGGCCATCGGAGAAATCTTTCATTTATGGGCGCTTCTTAATGTATGCGTTGCGATGAATTTCGCGTCGCTTCTTCACAGTTTTTTATTGTGCTCATAAATAAATATTTTACTCTTCTTCGTGCGATGTATTTTTAAGGAGTATAATACAAAAAAAAATTTATAATTTTTTTTGAATTTTTTACTAAGGGTCCCCACTTCTTCAGTGTTATTGCTAATACTAAAGAAGGAGGGGGGTTGTTGGTGGCCACAACAGGTCAACAATAGTTTCTTGGTACAACAGGAAGCAGAGATCCATGGTACTCAGTTTAGCAGAGGCCGAGTATATGGCATCAAGTTTGGCTGCATGCGAGGCTATATGGATGAGGAAGATCTTGGTCGGGTTGTTCGGGTCACACTTGGAGCCTATTGTGATTTATTGTGATAACCAGAGTTGCATTAAACTCTAAGCTAATCCAGTATTTCATGATAGATCCAAGCACATCGACATCAGGTACCATCATATCAGAGATTGTGTGCAGCGGAGAATCATGTTACTTTCATACATTCCCACGAAGGATCAGGACGCTGATATCTTGACGAAGGCGCTGACCAGGAGAAAATTCGAATACCACAGAGGCAGGATAGGGGTTGCAGATAATCCATATCTTGTTGAGAGGGAGTGTTGAAAATGCAACAAGATGATGGAGGTTAGTGAAAATAAGTTGCCTTCATTAAGTGGGCCCGCAGGCTATTTTTGGCGCAAAGTCTATTTTTAGACATATGGATCATGGTCTATGAGTTGCAGGATGCTATTTATGGATGACTGGTCATGTTGGTAAAAATAGATGGACCTCTATTTTTAGACATATGGGCGGAGTCTATTTTTAGACTGCCAGTCTAAAAATAGAACAGTCGAATATTATTAGATCTTAATAATATTTGGACTATAAACATTATCTTATCCTCTTGTAGCACTTCAATTCGAGCTACGAATGTGGCACATGCAACCGCTAGAAGGAAATACGATTTTCCTATGGGTTAGTTGAGCTATTGCATGATGGAATTCAGTTAGAACTCAAGTGATTGAGTTTGGTGGAGTTGATTGAGGAGTTGATGGAGTTGTGTTTAGTTTGACTTAGTTGAACTAGTTGTATTTAGTCTAACTACCAAATACACTAGTGATGAGTGATGTGAATTAATTATTAATTAATTCACTAATTATTAACTCATAAATCAACTTAATAATACATCAGTTAACTCAGTGCATGGACAGTTCAGTGGAGACAAGTGTTAGAGGTGGGTGAAAGGGTGAGACTACTATCAATTGTGACTATAGCTGTGCATGAGATTTTCACAATCATTGATTGAGATTTCCAATGAGGATTGCACAGTACAAGCCAAGGGAATTCAAACTTGGATCAGATCTATTCTCAACTTGGATTACGCAATAGAGGCAGGCAAACAGTGGAGGAGATTTGAACCCGTGACTTGTTCAGATCTGAGCTAGTTTGTGTGTAGCAGGTGGAGATAGTATTGAGTACTTGTGAGGAGTATTGTACTATGTATTGTTACATGTTCTCTATCATTATAATATACAAATAGTTGGGGGTTTTCAGTTGTATGCTTTCCCCATTACATACTGTGTTGATATGTGTGATTGATGTTTAAATGTGCGCATGCGATTGTTTTTTTTTTAATTCCGCAAATTGATGATCAATGGTAGAGGAGGTTATGTATTATGCATGCATTCCGCAAATAGTGTATAATCAGGATAATCTCTATGAATAAATGTTATATTATTCAAAATTTCTACAATATCATCAACATAAAGTATAATGATCAATAATTTGCCTTCCACCACTATTGGTACAGGCTCACATCCGCTTCACTATTCGTGAAGCCCATCCCAGTGAAGTAGCTATCTATCTTGGTGTACCAAGCACAGGGTGCTTGCTTCAGCCCATACAACACTCTCTTGAGCTGACACACATGCGACTCACGGTCGAAGGCCTCAAAACCTTCCGGTTGATCTATGTACACCTGTTCCTCAATCATGCTATTAAGGAAGGCTGTCTTTACATCCATCTGATGTATCTTCCAACCCATCTGTGATGATAGATCTGATTGATGAGTACGTTGCAACAGGAGCAAAGGTCTCATTATAGTCAATCCCCTCTATCCTCTATCTGTGAAAAGCCACTAGCCACAATCTAGCCTTATGCTTCTCCACACTACCATCTGTAGCTCTATTTACCTTGTAAAGCCAATGGGAGCTCACCACTGACTTGTCCTCCAGTCTCAGGACTACATCACAAACATTTTTATGAACTATGGAGTCATACTCTTCCACCATGGCATCAACCCAAACCGACTGCTGCACTACTTCCTCAAAGGAAGATGTCTATGTCACAAAAAATTTGGCCATAAGATCCATGCATCTAGTGTACCTCTCAGGTGACCTCCTCTATGTGGGCTAAGAAGTGGGTGCTCCCACATTCTCCCGTGCATCATCCAAGAATTTGTCAGCCTCTCTGGTGCGCTTTCTTCCCTCTCTAGAAGACTCTGCCTGGGTGGATATCTCCACTCCCAGATCCTCTGCATGTGGCTATTCCACATCAATATGAGGCTCTTCCTCCTTAGGAGCTAAAAGCTCCTCATATGCATGTAGCTCAAGCTCCCTCTTAAGGGAAACTCGCAAGGACTTCTCCTTATTGAACCTGGCATCTCGATGAACCACTGTCATCCTATTGGTTGGCAAGTACACCCGATAGTTGTGAGGTCTATCAGTGTACCCCACAAATATTCCCAACTATGTTATCAACTCAATATTCTTCCGTGCATCTTTGTTCAGATGGAAATATATCGATGACCCAAAAATCCTGAAGTGACCAACATCTGACATCTTACCAGTATAAGCCTCCTCTGGAGTCTTCATCTCAAGTATCCGATGTAGGCTACGGTTCTAAACATAAACCACTATGTTGCATGCCTTAGCCCACAAGTGTAGTGGTAAGCCCTGATCATGCAACATTGCCCTTGCTGCCCCTACTATGCTTCTGTTCTTCCTCTTGGCCACCCCATTCTGCTGAGAGTTATGGGGTGCCGTCAACTCCACGTTTAATCCCTTCTGTTGCATAGAAGTTCTTAAACTCGTTTGAGACATACTGACCACTATTATCACTCTGTAGATATTTAACCTTCTTACCCGACTCTTTCTCCACCAATTTTTTAAACTCACAAAACTTTGTGAAGGTTTGATCCTTTATCTACATGAAAAATATCCATCATTTTTGAGAAAAGTCGTCAAAAAATATAACATAATATCTGTGTTTGGTCGTGGATGCTGTTGAGAATGGTCCACACACATCTGAATGGAATCGCTCTAGAATAACCTCTGCTTGACTGTCTCTATTGTGAAAGGAAGACTTGATGTATTTTCCCAAAGTACACCCCTTACATGTATCAACTTGCTCAAGTGTACCTTTTGGAAGAATGGTAGAGATCTGCTGTAATATATTCAAAGCCTCATGATGCAAGTGGCGTAATCACCTATGTGACAAATCACCAATGTCTTGCCTCTGCACCCTTTCTACTTTTGTGCACAAATCAACACACTCATCTACCTCCAGCTTATAGAGATTCTTCACTTGAATCCCTATCTTCTTTACTTGACCTGTGGCTATGTGTCGAAGGAACACCTTTCCTTTCAAGAAGATCACATCATAGCCTCTATCCTCAAGCATGGAAATGGATACCAAGTTTTTCTCCAACCTAGAAACATAGATAACATTATTCAAGGTGAGTGAAGCCCCATTCTCCCTCTGTAAAGTAATCGTGCCCAATCCAGTAACATTATACTTCCCATCGTCACCCATCTCGAGATCTTTATCCTCCAAGTCACTGAAGAACTCTTTGTCACTAGTCATGTGGAATGAAGCTCCATTGTCTAAGTACCATACACTTCCCATCATTGATGACACTATGCGTGCAATGAGGGAAAATTCCAATTCGAATTGAGAGGCCAAAGCCTCACTTGCTGCTCCTCTTGAGGAGTTCTTGAGTGGACAATTTGTAGCAAAATGGCCCAGTGCATGACAATGAAAGCACTTAACATTTGTCATGTCTTTCTTCTTACCTCCATGATAAGAATCCAATTTGGAATGGGAATATTTCCCTTTCCCCTTCTTCGCCTTAATCGCTAAGGCACAATTCTCTTCATCATCAATCTTGATGAAGAGCCATACCTGGTGTTCCTCCTAATCTCATCCTGCATAAAATATGACCACAGTAATCTAGCAACTTCTCTTGACCATTGACAGAGTCCTGATAACTATGCCAACTATTTGGGAGTCCTATAAGAGCAATACTCACCATATCATCCTCGACAATCATGATTCCAACACTTTCAAGTTCATCACAACAGTTAGTGAACTTGCTCAAGTATTTTGGGATCGTCTCACCTTTCTCAATTTTGATTTTTCAAAGTTTGTCCTTTAGTTCCAATTTCCTTTGTTCACTATTGTTTTGATACAATTCCGTCAATGCTTTCCACATAGCATACACATTTTCCCTCCCATGGAGACTTAATACAATGTGGTCTCAAACTCCCTCAAGGATTATTTGCCTCGCCTTCACCACAAACTTCTTCCATTTAGCCAAATTCTGTGCATCCGATGCTACTGGCTTAGGAATTTCTTGATAAATGAATTCCTTCAAGCCATTATCCTCTAGCACAACCTCCTTTATGTCCTTCTAGGCTATAAAATTCGAGCTGCCTTCAAAGGCATACTCAAGCCGCAAACCGTAGAATGTCATATGCCGATCCTAAAGTATGTATTGGAAATTTGAATTTCACTTGTAACCCAAAACTCAAAACTTTGAAATATCCTCTAGTACACTGTTCTCAGCTCCAATACCATGTAGAAAATCTTGTAGATTCACAAGCTCATGCAATGTACTAAAGCACATGACAAGAATCTACTTCTACTTTCAACCAGCAGAAGCCAATAGATTAATGAGAATAATAAGAGCAAGAAGAAGATAAATCAATGGCACATAACACAAGACGTATCTGGGGAAATCCACTGCTCAAAATCCTGCTATATGTATTGCATATACCAGAAATATGATTGAAGATAAAAATCTTGTTCTCACTAGAACAATTCCACACAAGTATGCTCAACTCTCTCAGCGCACAAGCTAGCTCTTGGCCAACACTTAGCCAATTCTGGAGCTCTCCAGGCCCCTTATCTCTTGCGTAATTCCTAGGATGAATAACTTGTATTTGAAGGGAATTCATGCTTCCAAAACAACAGAATCCAAACATAGGATCAATCTCTGATGCATGCATGATATTTACACTCCAGTAAATAATACAACTGATAGTACATTGTCCTACACACTAGTCTCAACTGGGTCTTTCTCTAAACTGACATGCATGAGTTTCTAATGAGTGAATCTTCAGTTAACTAGAGTGATACTTGTGGATGCATGATGAGCCCCAATTTTGGTACAATTTGGGCTCATTTTGGCCTATTCTACTTGCTCAAACCATTCATTTTTTATTGCTTATGCATGCATTTCTTAGTTTATTCATGTTGTTTGTAGGAAGAAGGGTAGGCACTCTATCTACGTGACTAATGCATTGTGATCCCAAGTTTTGGCATTAAAAGGGAGCAAGAGACAACGAAAAAGGAGATAAGGAGACAATGAGGTGGCACTGCTGGTTTTTAGGAGAGGATGTCCACGGTCTTGGGACATTCCTCGTGATTCCCACCAAGAACTCCGAGCTCCAATCCATCTCCCCTCCGAGCTTAAGAAGCAGCCAGCTGTCCTACAGGAACAACAGTTATAAACTGCTCTACAGGAACAGCAGTTATGACCGTCCTACAGGATCAGCAGTTAAACTCTAGTTGGATAGCCGAGCTCCTAAAATCAAGGACACTTGTTGGATCATCGTTTTTGTATAAGTATAGAGGCCTTAGCCTTAGATAGGTTGTTGAAACTCTCGTATTGCTATTGTAATTTTGGAGCACAGTTCAGTTTTCGTTCCTTTTTGTAAGCCAATTTGGCATGACATCAGATTATGAATAAAGAAGGCAGTTTGTGATCTAGTTCTGAGTTTCTTAAGGAGACTATAGCTCTCAGGTTAGGGCCCAACCTGAGAGCCATAGGTCCCCTCTGCTGTAGTGTTGTTTCCATTTCATTTCAGCACTTTGAGCTTTTCATTTGCACATGCAATTCGAATTACAGGTTGTTAAGTTGGTCTTTTTCATGAGTTAGATAGGAGTTGCTTATGGTGAATTTGTTTCCACTTGCGTAGTGTAGCAGAGGATAGATATAATCGATTGGAGCTCCAACAAAAAGGTTGTTAAGGCTCACTGCCGTCTCATCTGGGATTGGAGTGCAGTCCATGACTAGCCACCAAAAACACGCATTTCTTTACTTGATGATTGCTGCAATATAGTCACTGTCATGTTAGATGCTTCCTTGTCATTCACACCTGCACCACACACCTTCATCACAACTTCATACACCTTTCTCTTCATGTTTTGGATTGCTGTTCAGTGAATTCACGGCACAGGTAGTTTAGGTTAATGCAATTTCGGTTTGGTGACAGTCATAAGCATTTGTTCCATTTACACTGCTTTCTCTCATTCCATTACTTCATTCTCCATCTTGATCACGCATGCACACACATCTTCGACCCCTGCTCCGCTCTGTTATCTCCCAAAATCTTTCACTCCTCACGTACCTCCATTCTCTAGCCCTTTCATTGACCTAGCCCTCTATCTTCCAACCTACTCCCTACATTCACTCCCTATCCTATTCCTCCACTTCTACAGCCATCACCAGCCTCATTCCTACCTTACACATCTCCCCCTACCATTCCATTACTCCTCCATCACTCCAAACACTCACGGTAGGTCATCCTGTAGCCATTTGTAGACATCCTGTAGAAAACAGAGTATCCTGTAGGATCCTCCACAGCCATCCTGTAGGGGGCCACTCTCTCGGTTGCTGAGCATCTGAATGCGAGGAACCTCTGTGGATGGATGCTAAGGATCCCTAGGGACCTCTCCTAGCCTCCCTAACCTATCCCACGCTTTCCTTCCTTCTCCATCCCATCTGCACAACCAAACCCTAGTTAGCACAAGATCACAATCATTCCACACACTTAAAGGAAAAATACAAAAACATATCTTTCATGATGCAAGTAGTTTAGATCCATGCATTTGCACTTATTAGAGGTAACAGCAGCATTGGTAGAAGTTTCATTCACATTTCTTGCATTGTAGAGGTTAGACTAGTTAAATTAGGGTTTCCTAGGTTTACATGCTTTGATTTGCTTTCAGTTCATTTTTGTCAAGTAAAGTAGCTTTCCTTTGAGATTAGCTTTCGTCCATCAATTAGCAAGCTTCTTCTGAGAGCCTATAGAAGTTGGCTTGAGCCCTAGCGGACTTGTGCCAACTGACCAAGTGACAGCTGCGACAAGAGCTAGTACTTGTGCATATAGCACCTTCGCTTCCAAGTTTGTACGAACTACCGGGTTGATAAAATGAGAGACAGGAAGCCCCAGGAGTTGTAGCATTATTGCTACAATACTGGAGCTCACCAATGCACTAGTGCACCAACTGACTGTTAAATCCTGATTAGTTCCTCAAACTGTTTGGAACTAATTTCACTGAACTTAACTCAGTAAACTAAGTGATCTAATTTCCAACTCAATTTAAACTCATACTAGAACACTAACTCATAATGGAACCCTAAAACTTAAGGAGAACATATACATGACTACAAAAGTACTTCCAACTTGAAATTCCTAAGCTAATTAAGTTAATTAAACTTAATTAACTATTTACAAGTTGCTATGAGAATAGAATTTGATTTTAATTCTTAGTTTAATTCAAGGACAAATTAAAATGGAATTTCTTGTTTCCATTTCAACATAGACCTCGCTTGAATTGACCGATCTATACTTTATAAGTAAAAACATGAAGAGTTAAAAATGTTGTTTTATATTGTGCTTTATTTTTAATGACTAATGAACTTGCAAGGTATTGTTCACATTAAAACCAGGTGATACTCAAACGGAGTGATGCAACAATTGTAATACCATCTCTAATTGCTTGTAGTGTGGTTAAAAAAGCTTATAAATGTAATCAATAATCAATTTTATAAGATGGAAATTGACAATAACTATGAAAGGAATATTATTTATATTTTAAATTGATGTTATAGTATAAAATACTATTTTATATAATGTACATTAAAAATATGGTTTATATTAAAAAGTCATAGTTTTTTTTTGTACCCTATAGGAACCCAATAGCCCCCCTGACACATAGCTACTAGTAAACCTCTAGGGGTCTAAGACTTGTCCTCCTTTCTGTAAACAGGGTCACAACTAGGGGGATTTGAACCTTGGGTTTCTCATTTTTCATAGATTTCACCTTACTTCAATCACCAATTAATTTTCCCCATTGAGAATTTTCATTTTTTTTTTGTATCTCAGAGGAAACCATAAGACCACCTGACACATAGCTACTAGTAAACCTCTCCGGGTATATGGCATGTCCTCCTCTCTGTAAATCAGGTCACAACCGAGGGATTTTGAACCTTGGATCTCTCAATTTTCACAATTTTCACATTACTTCGATAACCAATTGAGCTACCCCCCTAGGAAATATTTTTTTCTTATATCCCAAAGGAAACCAACAACTTTCCTAACATGTAACTACTAGTAAGACCTTTAGGGGTCGACGACTTGTCCTCCTCTCCATAAACAAGGTCACAATTAGGGGGGATTTGAACCTTGGATCTCTCAGTTTTCATAGATTTTAGATTACTTCGATCACCAATTGAGACGCCCCCTTGGGACCTATTAAAAAGGCATAGTTATGTTAACGATATTTTATAAAAAATTCCAAGTTTTATTAGATAAAAGGAATTTATAATAAATTATATAATAAATATTTGATTTTTTTTTTTTTTAAAGTCTGATCACAAAAAAGTATAACATCTAATGCAATACATGATGACTATTTGTTTCCTTGTAATTAACATATGAAAAAGAAAAGTTTTGTTGCTCAATATCCATTTGTTCCTTCAATTAGTGGACCATTTCTCTTCCCAAGGTTCAACCTAAGAAGAGTTAACCAATACCTCATTGTTTGAGACCGTCGATAAAAATTGTTGTGAACGTTGAGAGCTAACATTTGCAACATACTACATTTTCTTTCTAAGATATCAATCCTCTCTTTCTATTGAATTAGTAAACTCATGATGGTTGCATGCTAGGAGAGATCGTGGTGCTGATTCTCTTGCACTTTGGTTGTAGCATCTCTATTCTCCATAAATGAATTCCTTACAATTTGAAGCAAGAAAAGGATGTTGAGGACATATAAGGGTCTCTAATCAACATAATAAAAAATGAATTGGAAAGAACCCTTCTCATCTTTGGAACTTGAAATTTGAATAGAGACCAAAACCTAGATTTTCCCCATGGTATGCCCCACAAAAGGTAGTTCTAGGAATGAGCACATAAAAAGAAAAAGCTAGAAAAGAGAAGATAAAAACCCAAATTCACTTCCTATAAAGTGAATTTAAAACACTTTCAACATAAGCCTAAATAACAACCTTTACCACATTCCTTTGAGAATCTTTCCAGTTTCAAATATGCTAACTGGAATTTCAATAGGAAGCTAGAATGAGGAGATAACACTTACTACGAGGTTGGTCATCTCCAAGACTATATCACATCTTCTCCCATTTCCAAACCTCAAATACTCCATTATCCCATAGAGCTAATGATGAAATATACCAAAAAATTCAATAAATGAGTAATGGTAATGATTCACATGATTTGGATGCTAGGAGTTGTCCTTGATAATCCCATTATAATGCAATGGAGTTAGATGTGTTTGGTGTTGGATCGTGTGAGGATTTGATGTTAATTGATCTTCTTTACCATACCAAATCACAAGGGTTGACACAACAAAAATGCTTCCTATTTTTTACATGTTCTCCTAAACTTAAATTGGCCACTTTGTTAACCCAAAGATCGACTTCAGAATTCAATTCTTCCTTCACATGAAATTATGAGGTTTTATGGAATATTGTTGAAAATAGCAACAAGAAATGCTAAAAATAGAACTGTTATAAATAGCAGTTCAACCAGTGTTGAACATATCTATAAGGAATGAAAAATGGAAGTGTTAAAAATAGTGTTCTATAAATAGCATTTTAGGATACCTTTCTATTTTAGTCAGTCCCTAAACTAAAATAGTGAAGTAAAATACGAATTTGATCTTAGCAGCTGTTTATAAAATAATTAATTAATTCATCTTGAGTTAATTAGTTAAGGAAAATCAAACATGAAGTCTATGTGGGGACATGCAACAGTTTCTCCATTAATTGAGGAATTTATCCATCAGTTAAAGAGATAAGGATGAGTTGTAATTAGTTGGCTCAGTTAACTGAGTCAAGTCCAGTTAGATTAATTCAAACAGTTTGTTGAATTAATGTAAGTTTAGTTAGTTAATGCTTGCATGCATGTAACTACTACACTTCAGATAACTGAGTATTCTCTCATAAATAACTCATGCATGTCAGTTCAGACAGAGACCCAGTTGAGATCAGATGGAGGGGCAGTGTACTATCAGTTGCTAGAATATTCCATTGTGAATATTCCTTGCATGCAGAAGGAATTCTTTCCTTGAGGATTGCATAGTTACTTCTTTAGGTTTAGTGAGTGTGATGAGGCCAATTCACACATGTGGCTTCACTGGACCCCAAGAAAAACTATGAAAGGAAATAGGAGGCTTGGAGGGCTTGAGGAGGACATATACTATGTCTATTCAATATGTGAGCTGTATTGTTTTGATTGCAGAGAGAGTTGGATAGCTTGAGAGCTGATTATTTTTGTAACTTGAACAAGATTTTCCACTTGTATGATAATACAAAGATTTCATTTTTAGGCTAAGGCTTTCCTCGGGTTATTTCTTCTGTGTTATGTGTGATTGATTTCTCATTCTCAGTTATATGTGTTCTCTTGATCTTGCTCAATTTGATTAAGCTTTTGCAAAGTGTTGTAGAAGTAGATCTTGTATTATGTTTTAGTATATTGCATAATCTATTGATCTACAGTGGGAATTTATACATGGTATTAGAGCAAAGGTGATCAAGGTGAAGAACAATATACAAGAAGGAGAAGTTCAAAGTTTGTGGTTCTTGAATATAGAAATCGAGTTCTTATCACATCTCAATTTCACCAATGGCATTCAACGGTTTAAGACTCAAGTATGCCCTTGATGGCAACTCGAATTATATAGCCTGGAAGGATTGCATGGAGGCAGTATTAGAGGATAATGGTCTAAAGGACTTCATTGATCAAGAAGTCCCCAAGCCAACTGATGCTACTCAATTGGCGGAATGGAAGAAATGTGTGGCTAGAGCAAGGAGAATCCTCCTGGAGGGAGTTTGAGACCACATTGTCTCGAGCCTCCATGGGAATGAGACACTGTTTTCAATGTGGAAAACATTGAAAGATTTATATCAAAACAACAACGATCAGAGGAAGCTGGCGCTAAAAGACAAGCTTCGTAAGATCAAGTGTGAAAAGGGATACATGATCTCTACATAGCTGAACAAGCTCACCACTTGCAAGGATGAGCTTTGGAAATGTAGGTATCACGACTGCTGATGATGACATGGTGAGTCTTGCACTCCTCGATCTTCCTAAGAGTTGGCATAGCTACCAAGACTCTATTAATGGAAGAGAAAAACTACCAAACTGGGTACAACTTTGGTCGGATTTGATGCAGGAGGAAATAAGAAGACGCACCAGAGATGTATCCTCATCGAAGCAAGATGATGAGGAAAATCTAACCTTAGCAAGTAAGGCAAGGAAAGGGAAAGGGAAGGCATCCCATTCCAAATTTGGTTCTTCCCATGGTGGGAAGAAGATTGACAAATCGAAAGTGTGATTCTTTCATTATCATGAAGTGGGCCATTATGCTACGAATTGTCGACAAAAGAAATCCAAGAAGGGTTCCTCGAAGGGATCTGATGGTGAGGCACTGGCATCACAATTTGAGCTAAAATTTTCACTTATCACATGCATGGTTTCATTCATGGTGGGATGTGTGTGGTACCTGGACAATGGAGCTTCATTCCACATGTTAGGTGACAAGAATATTTTTAGTACCTTGGAGGAGAAGGATCTCCAGATGCAGATTGAGATGGGCGATGATGGAAAGTACCATGTTTTAGGTGAAGGTACCGTTGTGTTTCAAAGGGAGCATGGAGCCCCCCTAACCCTGACTGATGTAAAGTATATAACAGGTCTGAAGAAGAATCTTGTGTCTGTCACTATGCTAGAATATCAAGGCTATTATGTAGTCTTTAGTAAAGGAAAGGTAAGGCATATCGGTACTGGACAGACAAAGCGAATAGGGATTCGAGTTAAGAATCTCTACAAGCTGGAGGTAGACGACTGTGCTGCTTTGAGTTCCAAAGCTGAGATGGTGTAGAGCCAAGATGTTGGCGAGCTATGGAATATAAGGCTGGGCCACTTGCACCATGTAGCCTTGAAGATCATGCAGCAGATTTCTACCAGATTACCCAAGGGAAATCTTGAGCAGACGACTACATGCAAAGGTTGTACCTTGGGTAAGTATGTGAAATCTTCCTTTCTGGATCGAGATAGTAGAGCTGGAGAAATCCTGAAGAAAGTTCACTTAGATGTTTGTGGACCTTTCTCTACAGCCTCCACTGCTAAACAAAGCTACTATGTTATTTTTATTGATGATTTTTCTCGTGGATGCTGGATCTACTTTATGCAAAAGAAGGATCAGACCTTCTTGAGGTTTTGTGAGTTTAAAGCCTTGGTAGAGAAAGAATATGGAAATAAAATAAAAGCTTTGTGTAGTGATAATGGTGGAGAGTATGTCTCCCAACAGTTTAAAGACTTCTGCGCTGTAGAAGGAATTAAATAGGGAACTGACGGCACCCCATAACCCATAACAGAATGGGGTGGCCGAAAGGAAGAACGTATCAATTGTGGGAGCAACTCAAGTGATGTTGCATGAACAAAGCCTACCACTGCATTTGTGGGCTAAGGCATGCAATACAATAGTATACTTGCAGAACAAAATCCCGCACCGTATACTAGGGATGAAGACACCTATGGAGGCCTATTCTGGGAAGTGACTTGATGTAAGTCACTTCCGAATCTTTGGATCATTAGTTCATTGTCATGTGACCAAAGATGCTAGGAAGAAGCTAGACCCAACAACGGAGTTGGGAATACTTGTGGGGTACACAGATACACCCCATAACTATCGGGTGTACCTACCTTCCACTCAGAGGACTGTGGTACGCAAGGATCTGAAGTTCAACGAGCAGAAAGCCATGCAAGTGTCACTTGAGAGGGAGCTCAAGTTTCATGTAGAGGAGGAACCTTCAGTTCCTAAGGAGGAGGAGCCTCAAATTGATGTGGAGCAGCCGCATGCAGAGGATCTAGGAGTGGATACATCCACTCATGCTGAGACTTCCAGAGATGGGCAGAAATTCTCAAGGGAAGTTGACAGGTTGATGCTGGATGCATGGGAGAATGTGGGACAACCATCTTCTCAGCGCAGATAGAGGAGATCACCCGAGCGATACACTGGATACATGGCCCTAGTAAGGGAGTGTGTAGATATCGAACCTTATTCATCCGAGGAGGCAGTGCAACAACCAGTCTGGGTTGATGCAATGGTAGAGGAGTACGACTCTATCATTCGGAACAGTGTGTGGGATGTTGTCCCAAGGCCTCAGGGCAAGTCAGTGGTGAGTTCCAGATGGCTTTACAAGGTAAAGCAGGCAACTGATGGTAGTGTTGAGAAACATAAGGCAAGGTTTGTTGCTCGGGGTTTCTCACAGGTCGAGGGGATCGACTACGATGAGACTTTTGCTCCTATAGCAAGGTACTCATCAATTAGATCGATGTTGGCACTATCAGCTCAGATGGGGTGGAAGATCCACCAGATGGATGTGAAGACAACATTCCTCAATGGGAAGGTTGAGGAGGAGGTTTACATTGAGTAGCCAGAGGGTTTCAAGACCTTCGATTGTGAGTCACATGTGTGCAGGCTCAAGAGAGCTTTATATGGGCTGAAGCAATCACCCTATGCTTGGTACACTAGAATCAACAGCCATTTCACCGGTTTGGGCTTCACTAAGAGTGAAGCAGATGTGAACCTTTACCACATCATGGTAGAAGGTAAACCATTGATCATTGTTCTTTATGTCGATGATCTGATTTTGACAGGTGATGATCAGCTAATATAGTCTTGCAAGGAGGACCTTGCAAGAGAGTTTGAGATGAAGGACATGGGCCTTATGCACTACTTTCTAGGCATGGAGGTGTGGCAAAAAGATGGTGAAATATTTGTGTCTCAAGGCAAGTATGCCAATGAGATACTCAGGTGCTTTCACATGGAGAAGTGCAAGCCCATGTAGAATCCTCTAGCTGGGAAATGGAGGAAGGAGGATGCTACTTCAGTGAGGTAGTAGTTGCCACTATTTATCAACAACTGATGGGTTTAGTTATGTATTTGGTGAACACACGACCCGACTTATACTTTGCGGTGAACCAGCTGAGTCAAGCTATGGTTTAGCCTACCAAGCTGATTTGGAAGGCAATGAAGTATGTGCTGAGATACCTCAGAGGCACATCTTAGTTCGGATTGTGGTACAGACTGACAGAGGGAGTGAAGCTTCAGAGCTTCATAGATGTGGATTGGGTAGGGAGTCCATCAGACCGGAAGAGCACTTATGGAGGAATCTTCAACCTTGGTTCAACTGCAGTTTCCTAGTACAGTAGGAAACAGAGAGTCTGAATACATGGCTGCTAATCAGGCTGCTTGTGGGGCCATTTGGATGCGGAAGATTCTAGTGGGATTGTTTGGTCAGAGGATGGATCCTACAGTGATCTACTACGATAAATAGAGTTGTATCAAACTCTCTGAGAATCCAGTTTTTCATGACAAGTCCAAGCACATAGATATCTGGTATCACCATCTTCGAGGCTATGTGGTCAAGAGGATCATGTTGTTGCTGTATGTTTCGACCGAGGAACAAGATGCAGATATTTTGACTAAGGCATTGTCAAAATGCAAGTTCGAGTTCCATAGAGATAGGATTGGGTTACTGATAATCCCTTTCTTGTTGAGAGGGAGTGTTGAAAATAGCAACAAGAAATGCTAAAAATAGCACTGCTATAAATAGCAGTTTAACCAGTGTTGAACATAGCTATAAGGAATGAAAAATGGAAGTGCTAAAAATAGAATTTCAGGATACCTTCCTATTTTAGTCAGTCCCTAAACTAAAATAGTGAAGTAAAATTCGAATTTGATCTTAGCAGTTGTTTGTAAAACAATAAATTAATTCATCTTGAGTTAATTAGTTAAGGAAAATCAAACATGAAGTCTATATGGGGACACGCAACAATTTCTCCATTAATTGAGGAATTTATCCATCAGTTAAAGAGATAAGGATGAGTTGTAATTAGTTGGCTCAGTTAACTGAGTCAAGTCCAGTTAGATTAATTCAAACAATTTGTTGAATTAATGTAAGTTCAGTTAGTTAATGCTTGCATGCATGTAACTATTGCACTTCAGATAACTGAGTATTCTCTCATAAATAACTCATGCATGTCAGTTCAGACAGATACCCAGTTGAGATCAGATGGAGGGGCAGTGTACTATTAGTTGCTAGAACATTCCATTGTGAATATTCCTTGCATGCAGAAGGACTTCTTTCCTTGAGGATTGTGCAGTTACTTCTTCAGGTTTAGTGAGTGTGATGAGGCCAATTCACACATGTGGCTTCACTGGACCCCAAGAAAAACTACACAAGGAAATAGGAGGCTTGGAGGGCTTGAGAAGGACATATACTATGTCTATTCAATCTTTGAGCTGTATTGTTTTGATTTCACAGAGAGCAGGATAGCTTGACAACTGATTCTTTTTGTAACTTGAATAATATTTTCCACTTGTATGATAATACAGAGATTGGGGTTTTAGGCTGAGGCTTTCCCCGAGTTATTTCTTCTGTGTTATGTGTGATTGATTTCTCATTCTCAGTTATATGTGTTCTCTTGATCTTACTCAGATCGATTAAGCTTCCGCAAAGTGTTGTAGAAATAGATCTTGTATTGTGTTTTAGTATATTGCATAATATGTTGATCTAAAGTGGGAATTTCTACAAATATACCTACCTCCTTTTGATCTTAAGCAATGATAACTACAAACTTATTATCCAACAAAAAAAGGTTTACATAGCATTTCTTTAATAAGTATGAAGGAATCCCTAGTGGACATTAATTCTTTGACCTTAGCTTCTTTAGCTAAAAGAAGATCATTCAAGAGTGCATATTACTTATTACCAAGTTTTTAAGCTTTTTCAAGACCCAAATCATAGATATCTATTATTTTTCCATCATAATTATAAAGAAACCCGCCTACACCTCAAACACCTTATATATGAAAATATTTCGTAAATAAATGAAAAGAGGTTTATAGTTAATATGTGTGATGAAATTTTAAATAATATATTAAAACTAGCAATTGTCCCAAAAGGTACAAAGAGAGGCCGATAGGATTATTAAATTGGAATTGTTGAATTTTTCTAGAAGAGTTAATTGGTGTGTGGAAAACCTTGTTTTCTTGGACTGGATCATTATGCAATTACTTTTCAGGAACACATTGAATGTCTTATTTCATTTTAGAGTAAGTTAATTACCCAAAATCAAGAGGTTAAGTTAATTACCCAAAATCAAGAAACCTCTATAGATGGCCAAGCATATATGAAGAATACATCTCATTCATATGCAATACCAACCCCTCAAGAGATGTTTCTTGCTTCAAATAATATATTTATCACGCAAGCTAGGCATAATGACTTTTATGGGCCTGGTTCTCTCCCCGTTAAACTTACCCACACTCCATGCTTGTCATATTTTTCCTTGCCATAAAAAACTTGTTTTTCAAGAAGTCTCTTGCAAGGTCAAGAGTACATTCATTTTTCCCATAGTCTTCCACCCCTTTAATAATTATGTTTGCTGCCCTATTTTGTCTTTCCTTACCTTCACTATCTTGCATGTTTTCAACCTGAATATTTGTTTCTCCTTCCTTATTAACATAATTGCCAATAACTTAAGCCTAAGTTTTGGAAACTTTGGTGGAATCTCTTTTCATTTCTTCTCTTGCGTTCTCTTCATGGTTGTTTATTTGGGTAATCATTTTCCCTTTATCCTAGGATGATTTTACATTTAACACCTCTATGCTTTCCACTACAAATTTCTTTATGTTTTGCACATCCGCCTTCATGCGTTGCCATTCTGTCTTCCCTATCAGGAGAGCTTCCTATAACAATGCCACTTGTTCTTTTAAAATCTTATTGTTTTCTGCTAACGTCTTGTTCTCAGCCGTTATTATATGAATTTTATGATCTCTTTCTTGCCCTTTAGCTTCTAAAACCTCCAACCATTATTTTGCATTTAACAATTCTTTCACATAAAGATCAGATGACCAGGTGAGAGGTGTGGATATGGGGCTATATAAATCATCAATGACTTTTCTTTTGGACTTCTTGTTGCCACGTGCTTGTGGAGAACTTGTTTGAGTGCTTTTTGTGAAGGGCTCGATTACTTTTCTGTTTAGACCATTTCTTCCTTGTTTGCTCCCATTTTAGACGGGCTATTTTTCGTTTTAAAATGCCCTAATATTGTTTTGCATTGACCCAAACCTACTTCCCAGCTTTGGCGGATGAGGCAATTTTCACTTGTCCTAAATCAATTGTCTCCACATGTTCTAAAATTTCTGGTTCCTTTGTCATGTTTGAATGCATTTGCTACTGCTTGTTCGCTATTAGATACTTTTGCTACATAAAAACTCCCTGCTCTCACACTGCTCACAATATGAACAAAAACCAATGTAAAAAATGTGATACCCCACGGAAAATTCTTGCACTGCCAATATAAAATAGGAGAAGGGAACATTTTGTACATTAGTGGGGTTTTGATTTTCCGACTTTGTAAACATTGCGTGTCATTATGTAGTTTCACACACTGGTTTCGTCGTTTAAAGTGTGGGGTTTTCATTATCCCAGGTGTCACTTCAATCATAATGTGTCATTGGTGGTTCTATGGGAAATTCTTCTCTAACCATTCTTGTAATGATCCATGTAAAGGTAAGGTGATTCATGAAAAGATCAAAAAAAAAATCTCGTCGTTATATGCCTTTTAAAATATGTGGTTTGATCGACTAGGTTTCTCCTTCCGAAATTGTTTAGTTTAATATAAATTTGAATTGAAAAGTCACGGAATTTTTATTAAGTTTAGTTTGAAAAAAATAACAATTAATGTGATTTTTATTTTATTTTATTTTGGATTTCTGGTCAGAATTTACTGTATATATTTGTGGAGCACTTTGATTGTTTGGATTTTATTTTGGATTTTTAGTCAGAATTTACTGTATATAAAAATTCAACATTTTAAAAATTATTTGTGGGGCACTTCGATTGTGAGAAGTTCACCAATCAAACATATAATGCTAAAGACTACTCAATATATTTATATAAAAATATTTACATAAATAAAATTTGACATATTGCAAATATTGTCTTTCATTCACATATAAAAATACCATTCACCCATTTACCACATATCAAAATAAAGAGACGTAACCATATATAACACCATATATACATAATCAATTAGAAACTAATAACCCAGATACCAAAATATACCACCAAAATGTCCCAAAAAATAAGAGACACCCCAAACAAAAATCAACAAATTCTTCTTTAAAAAAAATAGTCCCCAACTATACCTCCAAGTTTTTTTTAAAAAAGGGCACCCCACTGCATCCACAATAGATGATGTGGCAGTCCCATCAAAGTATACCTTTGGGAAAGTCCCATCAAAATATGCCTTTGGGAATACTCAATAATGAGCAACTGTTTACAGGGCCTTTACTAGGCCCCAATTCCAAGAAGTGTCCCAAAATCTTAGAAACTGTAAGCTTGAGGGCAGTTTCTCTATTTTCAAAATTAAACAGTCCCTAGGGTGCTAAATACCCAATGCAATGTATATGGGAAAGGTGGAAAATACAAGGCAATGTGAACACCAACCCTTGAAAAAGGATTCCAAATCCCGTCCGTTCCATGAAATATGTCTCTTTACTTCCACTAAAACAGAATGCCAAAACTCCAAAGAAAAAACACTTGAAAAATAAATGTATAATGTTCTTGAAAGAACTCGTGAACTCATCTCAATACTTACATACAATATTCCGATGTTGATATGGCAAAATCTCAAATACATACAGGCCAATGCTTGGAGTCCGGCTTCTCTAATAATACCACCAGACCAACTGTGCAAAATTTATTCATGTAACATATCATAAAATTCGTTTCCGGAGTATCCTGGAAGTTCTTTGGTATGTGCTAACTAGCAGCCCTACCCCAAGACCAAATCCAATACCAAACCTTAACCCCGAATCCATCGACGATTCCTCCAGCTTCTCTACTTCCACGCAGGATTCCCAATCAGAGTCAGAGTCACGGCCACAGTTCGATTCAAGGAAACTGCTTTCAGAATCATTCGAATCCGGTTTACTTAAGTCCAACCAGCTTTCTGCAATCTCGTTTTCTTCCGGAATAGCATCCAAAGTGCAATGTTGGACGCGTTCCTTTCTGGGAAGGAGTTGCAGAGTGTGACTAAGAATTATAGGGAAGCCAGAGATTCGACCAGCGACGTATAGGTCTACGGTCGGGACGGACATGGCGTCCAAGGACCATTTTGACGAATACTCCAGCCGGCTACTGCACTCCACGGTCCATGTCGTTTCGGGCATGAGATCTTCGATTAATTCTTGCCTGCAATTGCTTTATTGGTTGCTTGTCTGGGACAAGGAATTCTCTGCCCAGGCGCAGTTCCAGCCACCTATTTTCCTCTTTTTCGGCTATGTGATGAATGAAACTCATGGAAATTGCATTGAAGAGGCAGAGGGAGGAAAGCTTTATAATAGAAACAGCAAGGCTGATGCATACTCTGGTGCATGGCATCCACAAAATTTTGTGTTTTGCCAAAACGAACACTCTAGCTTTCTTGACCTTCCGTGCTTTTTTGATTTTCGGTTATTTCCTTTTCTAGTTCACATCCACGGTTGAAAATGTCTCATCTGATCAAACGGCTCAGAACAAAAGTGTTGACGAAAAGTTGATGCATAGGAAAGGCCTATCGACCTAAAAATAAAAACTAAATTTAACAATTATATGAAGAATGTATGCACTAAAGACATAATAATTATTACAAAACTTATTGATCACATAATAATTATTACAAAACCAAATAATGTTGTAATATTTTTTCTAAGGCATATGAGGAGTACAATTATGGAGGTATGGAGCAAATAAATAAATAAATAAATATATATAATTTTGTTTTTAGTGATTAACCTTATTAATAGTGGATATAAATGATAAAAGTGCTCATTTTCGAAATTCCTAAATTTGATTAACTTGAGGATAATTAACTTAGTCAAATTTAAGCACTAATACAAATCTTAAGTTGACCTAGTCAATCATAATGACTTTATCATATATGTGGATCATGTAGGATATGATGTGGTCCATTGAGTTTCATGTAGGATATGAAGTGCAATGGCAAGTAATTTATTGAGATGGTCATCAAAATGATATCAAAGGATGGGTGCATTAAGGGTTTTACGATGGTCACATTCAATAATCAAATGTATAATAAATTAGCATTGGTTTCATGTAGAGTCAAGTGTGACAATATATTTAAATTAACCATGTAAAAACGTGATGTCATTGTTGCAAAGGAATGTTTCGAAGAACATTGTTTTGGTGTGCCACTACTATCTAACGGTATAACATAGGTATCATGCTAAAGTAACAACGACGGTTCCTATTGCATTAGGAATAAAATTGTGATCCCCATTATAAAAAAATGTGTTATTGAAGAAATTAGATTGATAATGTTGTTTAATAATTGAGAAAACTTGTGAGTTCCTATTGCATTAGGAATAAAAGTGTGATCCCTATTATATAAAATGTGTTATTGAAGAAATGATATTGATAATGTTCTCTAATAATTGAGAAAATTTATGTCACACTTGCTTAAGTGTGAAGTACATAACTTGTGTACTTAGGAATAAACTTACTTTCTAAGAAAGTTTAGTATCCTTGTTGCGAGAGTATTATCTTGCTTCAAAATTGCATGAATGCACTAAACTTAGGGTTTATGTTAATAATGGGTTCAAGATGCAATGTGCTACTAGAGGAAAGGAAGCACCACACACCCTTGTTCTATGTATGTATTTAAATGTACTACATTAATTTACTCATGTTTTGATTTGAATATATCAAACTTGCATATATCAATAGGTTATGAAATTTATTGTAATATAATATGTTTTTATAATATCATTCTAAGTTAATCTAGCATATAGCATTCACATAGTCTTTATGCGGCCAATGGCCTATATACCTTTCTAGTTTTGATCATATACATTGTTAGGTCCCTATACTACTATTGTAACCCCTTATTGTTATTAGTGCAACCTCTTTATTATATTGTTGTGTCCATGTAGTACCAATATTGTTATTATTGTATCCCATAGAAGCCCACAATTGTTATTGTTGTGCCCTTACATTATTATTGTTATGTCAGCTCTGATTATATTATAACCCCTTAGACTCCTATATATAGAGAGGAGGTCTTGTCATTTGTATCATCCAAGAATTGTTCATTTGTGTAATGTAAAGGAGGCTTACCCCTTGAAGAGGCTTATTTTAAAGGCATTTATCTATCTTTTCTATCTTTTGTGAGCTGGTTTCATAACATTTGGTATCAGAGCTTTGGATTCTAGGGTTTCGTTGCTCCAAAACGCGTCAGCATGGAATTTTCGCTATAAATTTTTTCTATGACATTTCAGAAGCTACAAAAAAACCCATTGGAGTCGAAATCACGATGCTCCTCAGGTTCGAATTTGAGATCTTGTCTCGCTATATTTTCAGAGATATCATCTTAGGAAACTAGGGTGTTTGCAAGCTCCAAAATTCCATCTCAAGCAAGTCATGATGGAATTTTTGCTATAGTTTTGTTTTTGTGAAGTTTCAGACTCTGAAATTAAAACCCATCTGAGCAGAAACCGTGGTGAAGCTCAGGCCCGAATTTTAGATCTTTTTACGCTATATTTTCAGAGATATCGTCCAAGACATTTAGGGTTTGTGTAGGATCCCGAATTACATCCCAAATAGGAGACCTTGGGAAAATCATCCTAGCTTTCTCTTTGAGCATCAGATTGAAATTTCGTAAGAAGTTACAGAAAAAGGACAGAATTTACTTCTCGGTGTATCGTTTTCAAATCCGAAGGTCAAAACAGTGACACGTGGCACTTCGTACAAGTTCACTCTACTGAAAAAGTATATAATCAAGTCATCTTGGGAGAGTGGGCATAACTCTTTCTTGGAGAATCCAATTTCAATCAGACTTGTGGAATTGGAAGGAGGAGACAGAGGGACACTGTAGGTTGCAATTACAGACCTTGGAGATCTAAATTTTTAGATATACAATAGATTGAAGTTCGAGATCCTAAAAGAAAGAAAACAAATGACTCGAATCTAGAAAATAGAAACACCTAGTAATCAAAATTTGATGGATGATTTGAAGAATGTGATCGATGCTAAGATAAATAGTTTTATCTATGCCATGGAAGTTGATATTGATGGTATGAAATAATATTGGAAGAAAGGCATGGAATATTTGAAGAAAGATATGGAAGGTTTGAAGGAAGGTGGGACAAAGCCACTACAAGAAATGCCTCCTAATGGCGAAAAGGTAGTAGAGGAAACTCATGATGAGAAAAAAATTAATGTTGATCATGATTTCATAGAGTCTAACATTGGATTGAAGATCCAACATATTCCAAAGATAGATATGAGGAAGTTTGATGGCAAGGATCCCGTAACATGGATACTACAGATGGAGAAAATTTTTGATTTACATGAGGTGCAACTGTTACAAAAAGTACGTATTGCATCTTTATATTTAGAATCGAATCAATTTTTATGGTATGAAGGGTTTTGTTCTTGTAAACCACTTGTCACATGGTCAATTTTCACAGAGGAAATGATAGCACATTATGAGGATACAAAGAGAAACACCTTCTTTAGCCAAGTGATAAATCTCAAACAAAAGGGTTCAATGGCAGAGCACATTAAGGACTTTCAAAAATTAAATATAATGGTAAATGATATTCAAGGGAAGAAAAGGATTGATGTCTTCATAGGGACTTTAAAGGATAACATTCAACATGAGGTTCGTCTTTGGGAACCTGATTCATTGGAGAAGGCATTCAAGTTGACAAGAAAAATTGAAAGAGGAATTATGGAAACAAGGAATCCCACCACTCACAACTATAAATATGGAAGTGTTTTTTCTCCTAGCCTTCCATAACCTACAAGGTTTACACCACAACAATTGGAAGAAAAAAAAAAGTGTGTTGAGAATAAATTATTTTACATAGATTGTGAAGAGGAGGAAGAAAAGGATTAGGAAACATCAAAAGAAGAGGGCATACACCAAGAACCAACCCCAGAGAAAAAAGAAATGAATCCGACCATATCTTGTAAAGAATTGGCAAGAATTATCACTCCTCAAACTCTCAAGATAGAAGGACATATCAAGAAGTGAAAGATCACATCAAGAAGGAAGAAATGAATCCGACCATATCTTGTAATGAATTGGCCGGAATTACCGCTCCTCACACTATCAAGATAGAAGGACATATCAAGAAGAAAAAGGTAATAGTGTTGATTGATTCAGGAAGTACCCATAATTTTATTTATTGTAAGATAGCCAAGGAATTGTATTGCTTCCTATATCCAACACCAGAGTGTCAAGTGATGGTTGCAAGTGGAGGAACCATAAATTGTTGTGGAAAGTGCCATCATATCAAGCTATCCATGGGAGAATATGTATTGAATAGCCCAATGCTTTCCATTCCAATGGGTGGTGCTGATGTTGTACTAGGATTCCAATGGCTACAATCCTCGGGTACAACAACTTTTCATGAAATTTTCTTCGGAAGGAAAGGAAGTTGAATTAAGGGGTATCATAGGGAAACTAGGAAAGATAATCAGCTCTAACAGAATGAAAAAGCTTCTAAAGAAAGAACAAAGAGGTGTAATTGCACAATTATGTTTGCTAGAGGTTCCCACATAGAAATCATCTATTTCTCTAGATCTCCAAAAAGTCTTGGACAATCATTCAAAGGTATTTGAGACTCCCAAAGGCCTCCTACCTATTTGTGATCATGATCATGATATTCATTTGATTCTAGGAAGTGTTCCTCCAAACATCAGGCCTTATAGATATCCCTATGCCCAGAGGAGTGAAATTGAATGTATGGTTGCCAAAATGCTAGAGGTTGGTATAATTATCCAACCAAATTCGATAAATGAAGCAAGGCATGAATGGAAGAATGACGAAGTAGGGTGGGAAACCATTCAAAAGTTGCAGAAGATTCCAGTTCAAACAATATTGCTAGAACTTGACAAGGAAGGAAAAATCATATTGGAACCTGAAGTAGTCATAGAACCGAGGAATCGACAGCTACAAAATTGATCAATTTCAGAGTATCTCATCAAGTGGAAGAACTTACCCGCTGAATATTCCACATGGAAGGATGATAATTTTATACAGAAGCATCCAGAACTACTCAAGCATTGAGGACAACACTTTTTGAAGGATAGGGGCATGTTAGGTCCCTATACTACTATTGTAACCCCTTATTGTTATTAGTGCAACCCCCTTATTATATTTTTGTGTCCATGTAGTACCAATATTGTTATTATTGTACCCCATAGAAGCCCACTATTGTTATTGTTGTGCCCTTACATTATTATTGTTATGTCGGCTTTGATTATATTATGACCCCTTAGACTCTTATATATAGAAAGGAGGTCTTGTCATTTGTATCATCCAAGAATTGTTCATTTCTGATATGTAAAGGAGCTTTCCCCCTCGAAGAGGCTTATTTTGAAGGCATTTATCTATCTTTTCTATCTTTTGTGAGTTGGTTTCATAACATACATATTAAGCACTATCCAAAATTAGGTTACATCTTATCTGACTATTATATCCAAAATCTCGTGAAAAGAAATAGAGAGTTCCTATAATAAAGAAAGAGCATCCATTTTCAACTTGTATGCTACAATTTATTATCGTTTTCAACAAAAGTTTTTTTCAATATTGGATAGAGAAGGAAAATTCCCAAAAAATGTGTATTCTACAAGCCTGTATAAGATTCACATCCATTTGTTTTCATGTTGACTATAATTTTTGAGTGAAAATTTCACCTCTAAACAATAATAGGAATCTATGATTTATAGGAAAAAAAAATTGCAGGTTGATGAGTCTTCTTTCAAGCTATAAGTTGTTGAATACAGTTCAAATTCTCTTAAATCCAATGAAACAAAAGAAATATTTGCCAAGAAAGAAAGTAGAGTATATATATATTTGAACAAATAGATAAGATTTAGAAGGGAATTAGTTATTCCGTGGGGCAGAGCTAGAGAATTCTAAGCACACCTTCATTGTTCTCTTTGATTTCCCACTGGTCTTTAGCCAATGCCAATCCTCTTTTCAAAAGGAAATTGGATTCTTGATTCTTTCCATGTATACATGTGAGAAGGAAATGTGTGAGAAATTTATAACTTTGTTGGAGATGTTTTGATAAACTGATAGGAGAGTATTGTTATTTAAAATATTTTTCCCATTCATCTAGTTGAAAACATTCATACAATCCCCATAAATATATAACTCATTTATATGCAAAAATTTAGCTAGCTGGAGGAGTAGTTTAATTGCAAACAATTGCACAATTGTTTGTTGTTGTTGATCTAATACTGAACAAAAAGGAGAAAATATGATGTTTTGAAAATTAAATGAGTCCCCCTGCCCTTTCAAGGAAGGATTTGTACTATATTCCCTATCAAAGAAAGTCCATGGCTTAATATCCTTTTGAATGGAATTTTTTTGAGTGATGATGGCTTCAAAGATTTAGGAGGTTCTTAGGGAAAGAGTCCTGTAAATACATGCTATTACAAACCACCCTAATGTATGAATTCCTTTGGTCTTAAAAAATGGTAGCATTTTGTTCTAGCAAGATACCTTAGCAAACCATCAGAGGCAGTTTTTTTATAGATTCCATTGGATTTATGTTTAACCAATCTACTAAATAGGCCTCCACAGAGATTCCACTCCAAGAGTATTATGCCCATTTTATCTTTTGACTTTATTTCTAGACTTTGGATGAAATGACATTGAATAAAGATACGGGGAATGGATTTCACCTCCTAGAGGCACAAGGAACATCTACTTATACCTATGAAAGGAAATTTTTTTTTAGAACCTACCATGTGGGACATTTGTTTCTTAATGGCAACCATAGGAAAAGCTTTGACTTTGGTGGGTAGGAGAATTTTTAGAGTTTCTTTGACCACCTAGGAGGGGGAGGCATATTTTATCTCTTTGCAAGTGTTAGATATCTGAAATTTGGGTTGTAGTGACCAGAAGAGGCCATAAACCAAATCAAGGAATTCTCATTTGAAAAAAAGGAAATGGGAAATTGTTTTAATTAGTTTGTGTAGAGAGGCCATTCATGTGCTAAGTGATCTTCAAGGTTAATTTCATTTGCATATTTCATTGATTGTATTTCAATATATCCAATCCTATTTGAGACTTGACACAGATAGAAATATCCCTAATCATTTAATGTCTGAATGAATTTCTTAGCTAGGATTCGTGTCTCCCTACTATTGATTCAAGGGTCCTTACTAATG
This sequence comes from Pinus tabuliformis, assembly GCA_031772625.1. NCBI lineage: Eukaryota > Viridiplantae > Streptophyta > Pinopsida > Pinales > Pinaceae > Pinus > Pinus tabuliformis. Next base: position 1,922,516,166 of record CM062817.1, on the reverse strand, counting down.
AAAATATTCATGCCATCATCCACCTTCCATTTTAGGGTGGATTTTATGAGGTCCACTGAATTTATGTTAGCTCTCCAGAAAATCGATCCATTGTAGGTTAATTTATCTGGAGATGTGATCTATTCCAACAAGGAGGATGGGGAGATCTATTCTTGTTCCATGATTTGAGACCAAATATAGGAACCATTGATCAACTTCCAATCTCCCTTGGCTGATAGAGCCTTAGAGAACCAAGTGATATCCTTTAGACCCTATCCCCCTAAGGATTTCAGAAGCTAATAGAGGGTTGAGTAGAGAGGGAAACAAGTTTTCTATAATTTTTTTTGTACCTAGAGATATCTTAGAGGGATTTGCTTGATCTTATTTAGAGTACCCTTGGAATCCAATCTAGAGAGGCCCAACGCACTGGAATAACTTCCAATATAGATTTACATAATACTAGTCTACTAGCTTTGGAGAGCCATTTATTACAACATATTATAATTTTGAGTTCCAATTTTACAATGAGCCAAGCCCAATAATCTTTCTTATAATTGTTTGGCAGCATAAAACCCAAATATTTCAAAGGCCCCCCAAAAGGGAGATGCAATTTTAAGAGAATCCCATTGATAATATCAACTTCTCCCTGATCAAGTGCACTTCCAAGAAGGGAAAATTTGTCATGATTTATCTTCATTTGGTGGCCAAAGGGAAGGTATCCAAAATGTGATTGATAACTTGGAGGCTTCCATAGTCCAAAGCTAAAACAATAATAATATCATATATGAATAAAATATGTGTTAGGAAGAAACTTTTTGTGATGGAGATTGTTGCGGGTGAGAATACCCCAGGGTCTTGGGTTGAGAACCCCAATAGGGTGGAGGGAAAATCACAACAATAAATGCTCAGGTAATCAACCTAAATGCTTATTCTATTGAACTGTGTAAGAGTGTCCTTATGTGGATGTGCTAAGTTTGAGTAGATCCCGCAGGGTGCAAACCCTCAGCTTCTCTTGATGTCTTCGAAACTTGAAAATTATTCAAATTAAACATGTACATCAGTAGAAACATAAAGAATGTTGATGATATTAACTTTAAATCATATAAATGAATGAACAATTACGTATCAATGTAAGATTCATAAACGAATTACAATATAAATAGATGCATAAACACATTTAATATTGGAAACAAAACAACATTCCTTTATTGAAGTTAGCTACAAGTAAAGTGGAGAAATACGACCTGAGTCCTTCTCTGGCTACAAGCAGAACCGTCCTTTGGATCCGTCCTTTCCCGGCCTCAACAATCTTCCTCCATCACCAATACAAGGATATCTCTAGAAAGATGAAATATATCTCCAACAAGGAAGCAAGGGTTTCTTGAAGCTTTGGGGAGTGCAGGAGGCACAAGGATTTTGTTAGACTTGATTAGGGATAATCTCACTATAGTATCAATATCTCATATCTCCTCCCTTAAGGCATTCCCATGGAGGTTTATTTATACTTCTCCAGATTAGTTTTTTTAGTTGGGAAGCAGTTGGGCCACGGGAATTAGGAGGTGAATAATAGGTAAAACCCGTGAACTCCGCTCGAAATTAAGGAAATTTATTTTTTTAAGTGTTTTAACATATGTATGCAGGTTGGGTATATGATGACCTGTGTGTACACACTTTTATCATAGGGAAAAGTAGCGTATAGGGAATAAAACACTATTTTTTAGATTTTGGACCAAGTCTGGAAGGAAGGGTTTCCCTAAGCCATAATCATAGCATCAGATCTACCAATAGTGGTAAATGGTGCTATAACAGATGCCCCCTAATATATGACATCAGAAGGGGTACATGATGGCCGAAATGTATTAAGTGTATATAAGGAATCATGCTGAGACCAAGGAGGAGTTCACTAGAATTCATCTTGCTAAGCCAACAAAAGAGATCAGAAAGAAACTGTTGTCTGAGGAGGGCATACCCATGCTTAGAAATAGTAAAGCATGGTCGCATATCAAGTACAAAAGCGGATCCAATATGCATATAAGTATAAAGAAACTTTAAATACATAATGGATCATATGATCATAATCAAGAAAGTACATGTCTGAATATCACACATAAAGAGCTGATCAATGATGCTGAAGTATGAAGATGATCACTGAAGTCAAGAAACTGATCCAACTAGTACCAAGTGAACATGATGGAATAAATGGTACTACACTGCAAATTGGGTGCCAACATATAAGATATCACTATAATGAACTGCAACATATAAGGTGGATGGTGTCAACTAGCAAAAACAGGAGCAAATGACAAGTGAATCAAGACATGTTGATGCAAACTCGAGGTCTTCACCGACCGTTGTGGTACATTTCTACACAATGGGAATACATGATCTGAAATCGACCATGTGAGAAATCGTTTGATTACTGGTCATTGATGTATACCATTAACAAACATGAGGCTACTCACCGATAATGATGATGAGAGTCAAGTTATCCAATACAATTTAACAAGTGCGAATAAATGAGATGTAGTCGAACACTTGGAAGAATCTATCAATCAGGAGACAATGATGTTTTCCCACTGTCGATAGTGAAGGAATATGCCACTAAGGACTGAAAACCCTAAGGTACTACCAAATGGACTTTAGAACTCCTTCCTAGAGCAATGAACTGAAGTCGATGGGAAACGATTTGCTAGAAGGAAGGCGTTAAGGCATCGTTCATCAATCTAGCGCGAGTGTAACCCATAGGCCAATAATGTGGAAGGAATCGGATGAACAAAGATGTAGTAACCTAACCGAAGCACGTTTCCGGCATACATAAGATGTGGCTAGTGCACGATAGAAACCCTCTGAACCAACCAATAATGAAAGGTGACACAAAGGCGAGGAATCCACCAATAGGATCAAATGGAAACCAAGGCACTGCATGAATACCAATGTGTGGTAATGAAAGATGATTTCAAACACAAGGGAAACCACTCAGTCAAAGACCCATGATACTGATCGATGTTGAGCACAAGGTGACCTATCAATAATGAAAATAGGGCCAAGGTGCGGCTCTAGATCTACCCTCAAAGCAATTTGTCATAGTCGATAAGAACAAGATCCGCCAGTAAGAAGTCAATGGAGACCTTCTCAAACTGGCACGAGCAAAGGACCAATATAGCTAATGTGATAACAAACATGACACTGACAACTAGGGATGGCCAACTGAAAAATAGGTCAAGAGACACTGCAAAGAGGCCGACTCAGGTTACTTCCCTTGAAAAAAAGCACGATTCAATTTTGACTACATGGCAGCATATGATAACTTTGTATAAGTTCGTCATGCAGGAGGCATAAGAAAACTCTCCATATGATTAGAAGAGGTAACCATTCGAATGAGTACTGACTTAATAACAAGGTTAAGGCTCTCCTAAGTCAAACTAAGCCCATCCCAATGGAGGAAAAGACTTACTTTTGAGTGCTTTGTCTAAGGGCGACACAACTGACTCTAGCTACCATCAAATATTGTAATAATGTCTCGTTATCGCTCTTTTTTGGAATATATAAATTTTTTTTTCTTTTTTCTTTTATATGAAGCTTGAAAAGGAATAAAAGAATGCTATAGTATAGTGGAAAGAACGAGTGTCAAAAAAACATATGCTCTAGTTCCTGGGAGGGGAACTTTCCTATGCTCAATGCAAGGTGGTGAAACTGGTCAAGGATGCACAAAGGAATTTTCTTTCCATATGTAAAAGGGTGTGTCAAGTCGTAGAGGCTAAGTGATTGCAAGGTTGATTTTGCAAAAGACATGGCCAAAAAGTGGCTTAAACACGAGTCCAAGTGAAGCTGGCTCAAGGCCAAAAGTTGCCAATAGTCAATATGCAATGCAGCAGTACAACTCAACACAAAGGAGCCTCTAGGATATAAAGCTAGAAAATAGTGCAAAAGAACAAGAATGAGTCTTCAATGCACAAGTAATGGCAGCACTAAAGATGAGTCCCGAGCCTACTCAATATAGCAGCATGGTCAACAAAAGTCAGCAAGGATCTAACTAAGATGCCCATGTAAAGGTTGGCTCTACCATCACTTCATGATTTTAAAATTGGCGAGTGAAAATGGTTTGTGAAACAAGACATGATGGGGTCGACCCTATGGCAAACATATCACAGTATGGAGGCTAGTATGCAAAACGCAGCAGAAAGTGGTATTCCCTAACCTATATGCCAGTAAGAAAAAGATACCTGCCATGATGGGGTTGTGGTCATGGGACCAAAATGCTTTCTCAAAGAAGTCTCCAAAATTTCTTGTAAAGACAACCCATTCCCAACACTCCAAGCCAAAAGATCAAAAACTAAATAAGTTGAAAATCAACTTTTAAAAAGATAATTTTCATTTTGCAACCTATATAAGGACTTTTGGACTCACATTTTGTCATTTGTGTTTTGAGCAAGGAATTGTGGAGACAAACTCAAACAAACTTCCTCCATCTAATCCAACTGTTCAAATCGCTCCAAAACTTCTAGGTAACCCTTTTATCATGCTTTTAATCATTTGTGATACTTTTTAGATGTTTTTTTCATAATTTGACCATAGGAAAATATGTTAAAAATTTCAACTCTACGTACACGTGGGTTGAATACAGGTAACCTGCATATATGAGGGCCCTACATGTGATTGTGTAAAAAGGGAACCCGCGTGTGCACGAGTAAAAAAATTAAAACATAAATCTAATGATTTGAAACATCTTTTTTGGGTAGGATGACAATCACCTGGCGAGAAAGGGAGCATAGTGCCATTGATAACCAAGTAATGGAGGATCAAAATGCCTTAGATTCTTTGAGAAGTTGTGGCTTGCTAGAATTCTTTAAAATGCTAAACATGAAGGCAAATACACGATTGTTTGAGTTGCTTATTCATTACTAGAGTGCAGAGGATGATGCATTCATGATCAATCAGATGCCCCTAAGGATCAAGATAGAAGATATTTACTTCATTACTGGTCTTTCTCAAAGGGGAGAGATAGTGCATTCTACTAGCAGGACGAGAGGTAGTCTCAGTGTAGAAGACTATGTCCACATATATTGTCTTGGTCATCCTAAAAAAATTCGAATTCAGATTCCAATCAAGCACGTAGAGAGTTTATACTTGAAGATCCTACTATTTACCATCGCCAGGGTAAATAGTTCTACTAGTTTACATTAGGCCTCACGTGTATCCATGAGCCTAGCATTGGAATGCCTCACTACCGTGTTTGATTGGTGTACACCTCTATTGACCAACATGAAGAACCAACTCACTTCCATTCAAAAGGGCTAGACAAAGAATTTTGGATACGGCACAATCTTATGCTTGTTCTTCTTTGAGAAAGTACCTGGGCTTTGACCCAAGCTATATCAATCATCAGCAGCCTGAGGGATCTACGGATGGACAAATGGACTGACCTGATGAAACACCTAGGGGATGATGATGTCCCCAGGACAACTTTTGATGACGAGTTTTTTAGATGGTGGGATCAACAGGTCATCGCAGTCAATGACTAGCCCTATGCTAGGATGGATTTTCGAGGAGATCCAGATTTAGTATTACCACCAGATGCAGCATGGGGTGCCATAGGTAACAATTTTTTATTTTTTGAATTTCTTAAGATTTTTTTGGATTTTTAATATAAATGAAAATATATTTTTATGAGACATGACACTTACAAAATATATGATCATGTTTCAGATGTGGGGCCAGTGAGACTTGACAGATTTCCTTGACATAGGCATCATGGAAGAGATGCCGAAGGGGCTGTAGCTAAGATAGAGAGAGTTCTCCATGTAGTTCACAGGAACATGGTGAGACTGACTCACCAAGTACCCATGATAACCATAGAGGACTTACCTGAGGAAATACAACGTCGCATGGTAGGAGTACCACGAGACTCAGTGCGTTTGTTTTGGCGTGTGGCCAATGCGTTGTTTATTTCCTAGCTTCTCATCCTGAGCCAGCTAGATAGATGATCAGATATTTTTATGATTAGACATGATGATGGGCATATGCCCAAATTTTGTAGGGAATTTTGTCCTGATTTTTGTATATTATTTTGGACACAAACACTCTATCTATATAAATTCGATTTTATGATGATCATATATACAGATGATACTTCATTTATTTTTTATGTTTTTTAATTTGATGAATGATATATATGCCAATCCAATGCTTGATTAGCAATAGAATCTGCTAAAGAATTTTCTGATCGTGAAATGTGAACAAATGTGATATAAACAAATGATCGTTGCAACAACTGTACTCTCAGAAATTGGCGATACAAATAGGGATCTCGTACTCGATAAACATTATTCAACTAAGATACCACTAGTTGTGAGTCTAAATAAACCACTAACGAATCAATATCAAGAGATATTGCTTCGGATAGAAAATTAATAACGATAGTATATTTGACAATATTATTCGAAGCAAGACTGATACATACTCCTCTCGAAACCATCAACTGGCCAGATGGATAATAAATCACCCAAACCACGGAAGCAAGGTTCTGGGTATTCCTACTTGCACCATCGGTGAATCCTAAATATATTGAATTGTCCATGAATACCTGCCAAAGCAGATAAAAAATATCGACATCACTAAAACCGTAAATATATATGTACAAACATACAATATATACAAACAAGTAAGTGCTCGGCCGAAGCCTAAGCAAAGTACTTCTTAAGGTAGAGCCCATTTTTGGGCTCCACCAACTTGTTTCCTTCAAAGTCAATTAATTCATAAGCTCCCTTTTTCAAAACTCGCTTGACTATAAAGGGATTGTACTACATAAACTTAAACTTGCCTACCCCCAAGGTGTCTTTGTCTTAATCGTAGACCATGAAAACGTCACCTTGAGAAATTTTTTTAGGATGGACAACTTTATTGTATTGAGTTTTTACCCTTTTTTATGGGCTTCTCGATGCTGCTCATTGAGATGCTCCAAATGAATGAGTCGCTCCTCGAGATTAGAAGCCTCTGGAAGAAGTTCAACAACTAGTTTAAGGGAAGGAATTTCACATTCAATAGGAAATATAGATTCCAACCTGTAAACCAGTTGAAAAGGAGTAAAGTCAGTGGTAGTCTTAACTGACATTCAGTATGCCTAAAGTGCCGGATACAACATGATGTGCCAATTGGATCTAGCTTTTTTAATTGTCCTTTTTAGGATGATTTTAAGGGATTTGTTCATGGATTCAACCTACCCATTGGCTTGAGGATAATATGGAGATGAATTCTCCTGCCGGAAGCCCAACTTGAGAGCCAATTCATATATCAGTTGATTTTTGAAATGATTGTCGTGATCCGTGACAATCTCTTTAGGGATACCAAACCAGGAAATAACTTGGTTGAAGAAAAACAAGGCCATTGTTTCACTGTCATTCTTAAAAGTAGGCATGGTCTCAGCCCACTTCGTAAAATAGTCTACGACCATTATGATGTACTTGTGATTTCTTGCCAAAGGCGGATCACAAATAGTAAAATCAATGCCCCACTTTGTGAAAGGACCAACGATGATAACAGGGAAAAGTAGAACTAGATGTGCGCACATTTTCCGAGTATAGACCTGACAAGGATGGCATATTTTGACTGCTTCAATACAATCTTTGAAGATCGAAGGCCAAAAGTAGCCTGCTCGCAAAATTTTTTGGGTTGTTGCAAGCCCGGATAGATGACCACCACAAGCTCCACTGTGGCAATAATTAAGAATTGACTCAGCTTCTTCCAAGGTTAAACAACGCCTAAGGATTGAATCAATCCCGCAACGATATAATGTGTCACCTATAATAACATTATTCTTGGCGAGGTGATGCAAGTTTATACTCTCATCTTTGGAAAAAGCAGGAGGAAGCTTCGAAGTTTGGAGATATATAATGATATCCCCATACCAAGGATCTTGTGAAGAAAATTGATATAAGTGTTCATCACGAAAACTTCCCTCGTGAATAATTTCTTCCTCACAACACAGCTCTGATATCAACTCTGCAAATACTAAAGATTTCTTAGATTTAGTTAACATGAATTCAAGATCAATTTTTTTTCAAAATGACAATCCATCTATTATATTTTCCCCCAATTACTCGCCTACTGAGAACAAACTAAAATGGATTGGAAACTGTTAAGACAATTTTTTTTTGAATCAAAATGTAATTCTAAAGCTGCTGGATAGCATGGATAGCTGCCAAAGCTAATTTCTCGATGGGAGACTAGCACAATTCAGGACCTACCAAGCCTCGACTTAGATAGTAGATTACATGCTCATTTAAGGCATCATCTTCCTAAACCAGAACCATACCAATGGTTGATTCTACAAAAGTGAGATACAAGAGGAAATCTCTACTATAATCAAGTGGACTCAACAATGGAGCAAAGGTTAATGTTTTTTACAAAGCATCAAAAGATCATTGCGCGAAATCATCCCATAAAAATGAGACCCCTTTCTTAAGAAAATGCACAAATCCTTTTGTGAACTTGACATAATTGGCTATAAATCTCCTTAAGAAATTTTATTTTCCTTAGAGACCTTGAAGTTGACGTATGGAAGATGGGGGAGGAAACTGAAGTATTGCCTCAACCTTGAAGGGATCAACATGAATCCCTTTTGTTGACACAATGAATCCTAACAACTGTCCGGATGTGACTGCGAAAATGCACTTATTCGGATTCAACCAGATTTTACAAAAATGACAGCGCTCAAAGATCAACGGAAGGTGTTTAGGGTGATTAATTCTATTTCGAGAACGGGCAGCTAAATCATTAAGATATGCTTCGACAACGTGCTTGATTTCGTGAAAAGCATAAGACATAGCCCGCCAAAAAGGGGCTCCAGAATTTTTGAGGCCAAAGGCATCCTTTTGTATGCAAACATACCCCAAGGACAAATAAAAGTTGTCTGTGCTGATCTTATGGACGGATAGTAATTTGACTGTAACGAGAGAATCAATCCATGAACGAAAAAATTTCATTACACACACATTCATCAATAATTCGATCAATAAAGGGTCTGGGTTAATTGTCTTTCAGACAAGCCTTATTTAGGTCCCTAAAGTCAATAAATACTCAAATCATTCCTTGATTTTTCTCTACAGGGACTGGATTAGAGACCCACTCAGTCAGAGGAACGGGGTATATGAAACCCACCTTTAGCAGCTTTTTCACTTTAGCTTTGATAGCTACTGCTTTTCTAGGATTAATCGGTCAAAGTTTTTGACGAATAGGTTTAGCATTTTTTTATATCTTGATCTCATGCTAGACAATAGATGGATCTATTCTAGGCATTTCCTCATAAGACCAAGTGAACACATCAAGAAACTCTTTGAAGAGATCGGTATAAGTTTGAATTTCTTCAGGGGAACAGTCAGCTCCAATGAAGACATTTTCTATTATGTTAGGGTTCTTAGAGATGTTCACTAGTACAGTTTGTGAGATAACACACATGTTACCTTCGATAGAAAACTATGCTGGGGCCAAAGGGCTTAAACTTGTATGAACATCACTAGTAGAAGGACTGGACAAACTTGACTCAATTTCATGCAAATGAGGGAGGAAATATGAATGATGACGTAGATCATCCCATGGTCTATCAACACCCATCATTGCTTCTAGGATTTGTTCCTCAAATGGTAAGACTATATCTAAGTAATCCTGAGCTGAAGTTGAATCGAGGGTCTAGGCCGGAGCCACATCTCCATCTAACTCCTCTGGTGAGAAAGGAATAGGATGGAAGCCTGTAGAATTAACAATATACTGATAAGAAATTTCTGTTGCAGACATAGGACATGCCATTCCACCTTCCCACCCTCCATCTAATGTGGCGTTAGATGAAGGTAAAGGCCAAGGGTTTGAAAAATAATGAGTTCGAAAGAACTCTCTTCGATAAGGTCCCTCGGAGGATGAAATAGTGTTGATTTTAGTTGAAGGAGCAGGAAGATAAAAAAATACCCATTAAAGAAGAGTACATCCCAACTCCTAAAGTCTTGATAGGCTACCTAGGATTGTCCACTAATGGAAGAGTAGAATCACAAGATGCATGGGAGTCACCCGGAGATTAGTCCATCTGATCAACTTTTACAATCCTCCCCTCATGAGGAAAACAAAGGATGCGAAATAATGATGACATTATGGCATCCATCTCGTAAATCCAATTCCTGCCTAAGAGGAGGTTGTAATCAAGATTCACATAGACTGTTTCTACCTTAATATTTACCACCTTTCCCCCAACACAGATGGGAAAGGCTGGAATAATCAGGTGCGGCCTATGAGAATGTCCAACAAATGCTATCAATAAAGTTGGTAAAGGAACAACATAAGCTGATAAAATGGCCTTCCAACATGACATGGACATCACACATGTGGAAGCTTCCTCATCAATAACGGTTCGAAAGATGTTGGTATTTCAATATGTAGACTTTATCTGAAAGGCCATATGATGGGGGAATCTCTTTTTGACATTTGACATATCAAAAGTGAGCACAAGAGATTTTTTTGGATCTACTGCTTCAATTGCTGAGAGTGATTCACTCCTCTAAGTGGGGCACGAATGGAGTACCTCTAACACTGACATAGCACAAGGACTATAAGCAAAATCTTCTACAATCGAGTAGTTCTAGGCTGTCCTAGCATTAGGGTTAATGGTCGAGCACTTTGTAGAGCCTTTCGGCATCTGAGGTATAGACTCAACAGAGGGCCTCTCAATATGGAGTGGCTCTAAGGCATCAAAAGAAAACTTAGCCTTAGATGGTTTCGATTCACTGTAATCACACGATCGCGTAGCGACGTCGATATGCAAACTCATCATGTAGACATTTGACGAATTATCCCCTTCCTGGTTGCCCCCTGTGAGGGTACCAACATTAGAGTTTGTACCAGCAAGTAATTGCTGCCCTTGGGGAAAAGGGTTAGTGAGGACAGCCTAGGAGCTAGAGGACCCCTGCTACACTAACAAGCATTGAGCATCTTGGATCTTAGGGCAGAGATGAGTCAAATGATCCCCATTGCATAACTTGCATGGAAATTTTAATTTTTTCTTGGACTCTTTCCTACCCCCTCCGACATCATTGTCGGGTTTGTTTGCATTGCCCTTCCCATCTTGGCTCTTTTTCCTACCTCGTCCTTTCTTCTTCCCATTGGATTGTTGGTTTCCTTTGGGGTTAGAAGTTTGGACGACATTTATAGACATTGGTTGGGAAGGTGTAGATACAGACGGTGATGCCTGCATAGAAGAAGCAGTTTGTAAAGACAATTGTTGCAATTGATTCAATAGGTTAGCCGTGTTGGCATCAATTGATCTGACTAGCCCATCGGCATGGGGACCTGGCTTCGGTTTGGCTATATCCACCTTGGATCTAGGAGTGTCAGGTAGAATTTTTTGAAGAACCCCAGACTAAGAATATAAAGGTTCCAACTATTGGGCTTTGAAAATAGCCTGCTCTTCGGTGAAAACACCGGAGAGAGACATGTCCTTAGAGATCTCAAGTTGTAATGATTTAAGAAACCATTCAAGAAGAAATTCTTGTGGAATATCGACTTTAATGAGCCTCTTCCTTCTCCTTCATTCCTGGATATGATCCGAAATGTGAGTTGCCTGATCCTGTTGAAAATTAGCCAGAAGCTCAGTTCCAACATCATATCGGACAAGCAATTGAAAATGGTTCAAAAAGATAGTAGCCAAATCACCGAAAGAAGTGAAGGTGCCCCCTGGAAGTTCTATGTACCACTTAGCCGCATTTCCAGTTAGGGTACGTTGAAATAATCTCAACCTGATTGAATCGTCTATCAAGGAGTTGGATGAACACCATAAGTGGAAAGTGGTTACATGGTCGCCTGAATCTTCACTAGTCTTCCCCTCGAATTTTAGTATATCTGAGGGAAGTTTGGTTGGGACTGGAGGCAAAACTGGGTTATACCTAATCGGATCATTAGTCAATTTAGAGAGATCTAGCAAGTTTAACATTGCCAAAAAAGGGAGTCTTTGCGGACCCTGAGGATTCCACCCGGTGTGGGCGGAACTCCCAACATTCTAAAAAGAATTTCTTGGATTTGTGGAGGCACCAAGTTTCCTGAAGTAATTCATAGACCTAACTAAACCATAAGGAGCTCCTTGTGGTCTAGAAAAAATTGGAGTTTGACCAACTCCTTCCAAAAAACCTTCGTAACTAGTAAAGTTCCCCCCTAGAGAAGTGTTAAAAGGAGAAGAGATCCCTTGGTAAGCGTTCCATGCATTATCATAGGTGGAAAAGTTCTGGAAAGACTGATAGAAGAATATGGCATATTCCCTTCTTGGCAAAAATAAGATTGATCACCAGCTCCTAACCAACTAACCGCAGGGTTTGTCCAACTTTGAAACAAATTATAACTTTGACCTGTAGAGGAAAAAGGCAATGATCCCAGAGTTGGATTGGAATGTGGTATATGACCACCCGTAAATGGGAAACCCTAAAAAGAAATTGATCCACTTGCCATGGATGTGGAGGCAGCTGATGGAATACTTAAAGGAACCGAAGGAATCACACTGGTCGACATTCCAAAAGGGAAAAAGGCAATGCCAAAGGCAACAACTTGAGAATTTCCACTCGAAGATGGAATGGAAATAGAACCAAATATAGCCGTGCTAGGAGTAATAGAAGGTGTAGAAATGGTTCCTCCTCCTTGTATAGATACTAGAGTTTTCATACTCATAGCACTTGTCATGGATTCCATGCTTCCAACAGTGGTCATCGAAGGAAAAGATCGATATAAACCTGGGCTCAAAGGCCTGTTGGTCGGAGTCCTGACGTATAATAAAACATTTGGATAATCAGGAGGAAGAGGAGAATTAGGAGCTGCAATAGAATCAAAAATCTGTTCAACCTCAATATTGTCTTCTGACTCGAAGAGGACTCGAGAAAGAACTGGAGTGTTCCTCTCTAACTCTCTACTTGTACTAGGTCTATCTTGGGAATCAATAATTCCAACCGGAGGACCAATCTTCGATGCATATGCTACCACCGGTTGAAAACCATTGGTAGGATTTATCCTACACCTTTGAGGAGAAGGCTCGGGACTCGTAGGTGATAGCCCACGAGGTCTCCTGGACTGATGAGTCGTTCGATCAGCCACTTTGGATTATTTTAAAGAGATATACTGAAAGACTCAAAAAATTGTAAAGCTAGGCTAAATAAGAGAAAAGAGCACTCTCTAAAAGTCCCTAAAGATACTAGAAATAAAAAAATTTCAAGTATTTCCGCTCTAGGTGATTAGGACCGGACACCAAAATACAAGAAAGTCAAAATCAAGGGCCTTCAAAAAATAGTCTGGGGTAATTACACCCTAGGCCTACTAGCGAAGGTATCAAAAGTAATTACTATGACCTCTAGACAACAACCTTTACCGGTGCAAGCACCCAAGCTTTGCAAGGGTACCCTCCAGAAGTACTGCTAAACGTGATGCAACGTCAGCCTCAAGTTCCACAAGATTCCCCTATGTAGCCGCCTATGCGATCCATAGGAAAGGAAACTATGGATACCAACTCGTATCAGAAGCCGAGAAGAATAGTCGTGAGGCTGGATCCAATATTTTTCTTTTCTTTTCTGAAACAATCCACACACACCCAAAATCTAAAAAGACTAAGAATGCTTAAAATGAAAACTAACCTAATGCAAGTCAAAATGATGATGCAAGATCCTAAACAACACTCATAAGAAAATGCGGTTCTTTATAGAGACAATAAGCCAACTTGAAAATGAAGAGGGAAAAATTAAAAACAAATCTCTCTCCAAAGCAAGTAGAACAAATTGTGAAAGATCACAATTTGCTTCTCAACAACAAAACAAAAAAAACGTAAACCAAAATCTTGGAAAAAGAAAAACAAAAGCGATGTTTTTGTGTTTTTTCTTTTAAGGAAATAAAATAAAATTTTTGAGGTCACAAAACTACTACTAAAATTCGAAAGATCAAGAAATAAGTACAAGGAGTCTTTAAATCTTGCAAGTTATAAAACTCATAAATAAATGAAACTTGAAACAAGAAAGACTAAAAACTTGCACAAACTGATTTGAACAACAATAAAAGATTTTGGAAAACTGAAAAAATGTCAAGAAAGAAATACCTTCAAACTTGCCGAAAAGACTCTCAAAGAAGCATGAAAAGAAACAAGGCCACCAAAAAAACAAAGCAAGGGAACTTGAAATTTGGGCTGAAAACGAAATCAAAATCAATTTCTTGTTCTAGAAAACCAGAACATCCAAGAACTTCAAAGTGAAGCCTTGAACCTAAGACACAAACTACAAACTTGCTTAAGAAGAAATCCTAGGCCAATAAAGACTTTTCAATGAGAAGGAGATTTTGAAAAAGAAAGCTTGCAAGAAAACTGAGTTCTCCAGACAGCAGATGACCATACAACAACATAAATCACCAGGCAGTAGACCTAACTGGGCAAAAAGATTTGAAAAAACAATTCAAAAAATTGCATACGCGACTGTGTAAAGACACATAAGCGTGCACACACGTTTCTAATACAAGAAACTCACGTATACGTGAGTCTGCTTGAAGAAACATGCGTGTATACGCGATTGTAACCCAAGAAAATAGCGTATACAAAGCTTAATTAGGAAAAAAAAAAAAAAAAATTTGATAAAAAAATAAGACTTGATGCCTAGGACACTAATGGATCAAACAACACTGTAAAAGCAAGCAATCAAGAAATTGAACCCTGCTTTGAGAACAAACAACCCAAACCAGGAATAACAAGAATGTTATCCCTAGTGGAGTCGCCAATTCTATTGCGGGTGAGAACACCCTAGGGTCTTGGGTTGACAACCCCAACAAAGCGGAGGGCAAACCACAACAAGAAATGCTTAGGAAATCAACCTAAATTCTTATTCTATTGAACTGTGTAAGAGTGTCGTGTTGACATGGCGAATTTTCGCTATACCAACAAGGGGAACTAACCCAATCGCAAGCCCCAATTAGACCTACTTTCATTTGGGATGGTTAGTTCCAATGGGTTTTAAGGGACCCCGTAAACTGTTAAATGAGTTGAAAGATTGCTTTCGGGAGGAAGACTTCAATTAAATCAACAAAATAAAACAGCTAACCTCTATGTATTAAATCCTATCTACACTACTTCTAACTACTCTAATCTAGTTCTAGCTATCCTAATCTATCCTGCAGGAGCAAAATAAAAGAGATTAAACACCATAAATAAATTCCAAGTCCAAAAGAATCAATTACTGAGTTCATAGATGAACAAGGTTGTATTAGAGCTTGATTGCAATCAGATTACTCATACAGGAATACACATTCCTTTCCGTACAAATAAACTAGCAACTGGTGTTTAATACGGTTTTGAATCAGAGATCGCTCATAAGTTAACCATGTAATTGAATCATATTCAAATAAACAAGACTAATCATGAACAATATGCCATCAATATGCATAAACACAAATCACATTTATATTCATGCCAACAGCAACACCCTGCTTCAAAACACCTCAAAGCAAAGGAAAATAAATAAGAAACTACAAGCTCTTTCTTCGACCAAAATAGTCCTCCTTATTTACCATGAAGCCAAAATGTTCTTATCCAAACAAAAATCCCCTTCTCATCTGTTTCCGGGAAAACTAGTGTCTATTCAGATCTGCTAGTCCCACTAAGATGGGTAGCTATCTTAGAAACAAACAATTCAAAGAAACTTGTGTTTTCCTTTATGAGAGATAGATGAGAGAGAAGAAGAGAGTACCAACATCAGTATTTCGCTTGTCTCCTTACTTGTTTCCTCTCTCCCTTGATAGAGCTTACACCACTCCTTTCTCACTTGTCCTGCTTCAAAGAACACCTGTAGAGTCAAAGCAGCAAAATACCATCAAAGCATAGAGATCTATAACCATAAACAATGTAGAATCAGATGTACATTAACCATACAAATGCATACACAAATACAAGATTCAGAAATATACAAGTATATGGAGGAAAACTCAAATAAATTTATTGATAGAAGTAGTAGAAGAGAGGATTACAACCCAGTTGTCTGATCCAGCACCATCCTCCCAGCATGAAAGCCCTCTTCACCTCATGAATATCTAGATTACCCAATAATACAATGCTTCACAGAGAAACCAACAACACTTCCTTACAAAATACAAAATTCCAGCCTTTGGATCTCTAGGATGAGGGATCCATATATAGATATTTTGTTGGGTCCCTATAATACTAGTGATTACCCCATTACTATTGTAGTTATACCCCCTATTTATATTGTTGTGCCCCTATTACCCCCATATTGTTATTTCTGTGCCCCATAGAATCCCTCTATTGTTATTTTTGCGGCTTTATATTATTATTGCTAGGTCGGCTGGATTATATTGTGACTCCTTAGACTCCTATATATAGAAAGGAGGTTTTGTCATTTGTATCATCCAAGAATTGTTCATTTATGTAATGTAAAGGAGGTTGCCCCTCGAAGAGGCTGAATTCTAAGGCGTGGATTTATCTTTTCTATCTTTTCTTGAGCTGGTTTCATAACATTTGGTATCAGAGCTTTGGATTCTAGGGTTTCGCTGCTCCAAACAGGTCATCGTGGAATTTTCACTATAACTTTTTTTCTGTGACGTTTCAGAAGTTGCAAAAAAAACCCATTTGAGAAGAATTGACACTGAACCTTGGGTCCGAATTTCAGAGCTTTTCGCGTGATATTTTCGGAGATATGATCTGAGGGAGTTGGCCTTTTTGCAGACTCCTGAATTACATTCAAAACAGGTGACCTGGGGAAAATCGTCATAACTCTCTCTCTGAGGATCGGATTGAAATTTCATAAAAAGGTACAGAAATAGGACGGATGGTAGTTTCTTGTATGTGTGTTTCAGATTCAAAGGTTGAAACAGTGACTCGTGGCACGTCGTACAAGTTCGCTCTACTGAACCAGTCTAAAAGCAAGTCACTGTGGGAGATTTCACATAACTCTTCCTTGGAGAATCCAATTTGGCTCAGACTTGTGGCATTGGAAAGAGGACACAGAAGGCTACTACAGGTAGCAACTTCAGAATTGGATGATCCGAAATTACAGAGATACATCAGATTCAATATCAGGCTTCTATAAAGTGAAAAAAGGTGTGTAGTTTTTTTTTTTTAATTTTTGTGTAAGCTTGGTTTAACGGAATTCAAAGGGCATAGTAAAGCATTATTATCGGTAACTGATGCCCCAAGGAAAGAAAATGCAAACACCTAGTAAGGAACCTGAAAGCTCTAGCATGACTCATGAAGAAGAGGAAGAAATGCTACATGATATATCAAAATTACAAGAACAAGTGCAACAAATGTCACGCTCACAAAAGCTAACAGAAGCTAAGATAAGTGGCGTGGAATCTAAGGTAAATGGCGTGGAATCTAAGATAAAGGGCATGGAAGCTAAGATGGATGGCATGGAAGCTAAGGTGAATGGCATGGACGCTAAAATTGATGGCATGGATGATAAGATGGATGAATTGAAGAAGTTGCTACAAGAAAGGGTCACTAATGGTGAAAAGGTAGTAAAGGAAACTCATGATGAGAATAAAAGAAATGTTAATCATGATTCCATAGACTCTAATGTTGGATCGAAGACTCACCATGTTCCAAAAATCGATATGAGGAAGTTTGATGGCAAGGATCCCGCCACATGGATATTACAGATGGAGCAATTCTTCGATCTCAATAATGTGCAAAACACACAAAAGGTACGTATGGCAACTTTATATTTGGAACCAAATCAGTTTGTATGGTATCAATGGCTTTGTTCTCGTAAACAATTTATCACTTGGGCAATTTTTATGGAAGAATTGATAGCACATTATGAGGATACAAAAAGCAACACTTTTTTTAGCCAATTGATAAGTCTCAAACAAAAGGGTTCAATAATGGAGCACATTGAGGAGTTCCAAAAATTGAACATAAGGGTAAAAGATATTCCAGAGGAGCATAGGATTGATGTGTTCATAGGGTCTTTAAAGGATAATATCCAACATGATGTGCGCCTTTGGGAACCTGATTCATTAGAGAAGGCATTCAGGTTAGCAAGAAAAATGGAAAGCAAAATTATGGCAACTAGGAAGCATACCGTTCACAACTATAAAGACGGAAGTGTTGTTGCCCATAGTCTTCCACAACCTACAAGGTTGACACCACAACAATTGGAAGAAAAAAGAGCAAAAGGGCTTTGTTACAATTGTGATAGCAAATACACAAAAGGTCATAAGTGTGCTGAGAAGAAATTATTCTACATAGATTGTGAAGAGGAAGAAGAAAAGGAGCAAGAAAGGTCAAAAGAAGAGGATATATTCCAGGAACAAAGCCTAGATGAAGAACAAATAAATCCGACCATATCTTGTAATGCATTGGCGGGAATTACCACTCCTCAAACCATCAAGATAGAAGGACAAATCAAGAAGAAAAAGGTAATAGTGTTGATTGATTCAGGAAGCACCCACAATTTTATTCATTGTAGGGTAGCAAAAGAATTGAATTGCTTCCTATATCCAGCACCAGAGTGTCAAGTGATGATTGCAAATGGAGGAACAATAAATTGTTCTGGAAAGTGCCATAATATCAAGCTATCCATGGGAGAATATGTATTGACTAGCCCAATGCTTTCCATTCCAATGGGAGGTGCTGATGTTGTACTAGGAGTCCAATGGCTACAATCCTTGGGTACAATAGCTTTTAATTTTCAAGAACTTTTCATGAAATTTTCTAAGGAAGGAAAGGAAGTTGAATTAAGTGGTATTGCAAGGAAACCAGGAAAGATAATCAGCTCTAATGGCATGACAAAGCTTCTAAAAAAGGAGCAAAGAGGTGTAATTGCACAATTATGTTCGCTAGATGTTTCCACATTGGAATCATCTATTTCTCCAGATCTCCAAAAAGTCCTGGACAATCATTCCAAGGTATTTGAGACTCCCAAAGGTCTCCCACCTATGCGTGATCATGATCATGCTATTCATCTGATTCCAGGAAGTGTTCCTCCAAACATCAGGCCGTACAGATATCCCTATGTCCAAAAAAGTGAAATTGAACGTATGGTTGCAGAAATGCTAGAGGCTGGTATAATTCAACCGAGTCAAAGTTCTTTCTCAGCTCCAGTAGTATTGGTGCACAAGAAGGATGGATCATGGCGCATGTGTCCAGATTATAGGGAGCTCAACAAGCTCACTATTAAAGATAAGTTCCCCATTCCTGTTATTGATGAATTACTGGATGAATTGCATGGATCAATTTACTTCACCAAGTTGGATCTTCGTTCGGGATATCATCAAATCAGAATGAAGATTGAAGACATTCCGAAAACAGCATTTAGAACTCATGAGGGTCATTATGAATTTTTGGTCATGCCTTTTGGCCTTACCAATGCACCTTCAACATTTCAAGGTTTGATGAATTCAATTTTCAAACCATTCCTTAGAAAATTTGTGTTAGTATTTTTTGATGATATACTAATCTACAACAAGTCTTGGAAGGATCATGTTGAACATGTTGACAGGGTGCTACAACTATTGGAGGAGAAACAATTATATGCAAAAAGATCCAAATGTTTCTTTGGAGTCCAGGAGGTGGAATATTTGGGTCATATTGTATCTCATGAAGGAGTTAAGGTAGACCCTAGCAAAATTAAAGCCATTAAGGAATGGAAAATCCCCACATCCATAAAGCATCTGCGAGGATTTCTTGGGTTGACAGGGTATTATCGCAAGTTTGTTAAGAATTATGGGAGAATAGCAGCACCTCTAACAACATTATTGAAGAAAGATTCATTTTCATGGACTTCGGAAGCAACAAAGGCCTTTGAACATCTTAAAGAGGCAATGTGCCAAGCACCGGTCTTAGCTACGCCGGACTTCACAAAAACCTGATGCTTCAGGAAATGGAATTGGTGCTGTTCTAATGCAAGATGAAAGACCCATTGCTTTTGAAAGTCGTCCAATCAAGGGAAAGTTTTTAAACAAAGCTATTTATGAGAAGGAAATGTTGGCAATACTCCATGCACTTAAGAAATGGCGACCCTACCTAATGGGAAGACACTTCAAGGTAAAAACGGATCATGATAGCCTTAAATACTTTTTAGAACAAAGATTATCCTCTGAAGAGCAACAAAAGTGGGTCACAAAGATGTTGGGTTATGACTTTGAAATCATCTACAAAAAAGGGAAGCAAAATGTGGTGGCAGATGCACTCTCAAGAAAGGATGAGGATGTGGAAGCATTGTTGTGTGCCATTTCTATTATCCAACCAGATTGGATAAACGAAGCAAGGGAGGAATGGAAGAATGACGAAGAAGTGTGGGCACTTATTCGAAAGCTACAACAAGATTCCAGTACTTCTGATACATTTAGCTGGCAAAATGATTCGTTATGGTACAAAGATCGCTTATACCTCTGTAAGAATTCCCAGCTAAAACAAAAGATTCTTATGGAATTGCACACTTCTCCCTTAGGAGGGCACTCAGGATTTTTAAAAACTTACCACAGGGTTAAGAAGGAATTTTTTTGGGATGGCCTTAAATCAGATATTCAAAAGTTTGTGGCGGAATGTTTGGTTTGCCAACAAAATAAAGTTGAAACAATTAAGACACCAGGTCTATTACAACCTTTATCCATTCCAAGCCAACGTTGGGAGGAGGTTTCAATGGATTTTATCACAGGTTTACCCAAGTCTGAGGGAAAGAGTGTCATCATGGTGGTAGTTGACAGACTTACCAAGTATGCACACTTTTGTGCATTATCACATCCATTTAAAGCCAGTACAGTTTCTACTGCATTTATGGAAACAGTTCAAAAGCTACATGGAAACCCAAAGATTATTGTAAGTGACAGAGATCCCATTTTCACTGGAAATTTTTGGACAGAATTATTTTCTTGTCTTGGTACTCAGTTAGCTCATAGCTCATCTTATCATCCTCAATCTGATGGGCAAACTGAGATAGTAAACAAATGTTTGGAAGGATATCTTCGTTGCTTTGTATCTGATAAACAGACACAATGGGTCAAATGGTTGCCTCTGGCTGAATGGTGGTATAACACTTCCTTCCATACAGCAACAAAAATGACCCCATTTATGGCACTTTATGGGTATCAACCACCATCCATCACATCATATTTAAGAGAAAATTCTAAGGTTCAGGCAGTGGAACATCACATCGAACATCAACAACAAGTCCTCCAACTCTTAAAGGATAACCTCGTGTTGGCACAAAATAGAATGAAACAACAGGCAGATCAACATCGCAGTGAAAGAAGTTTTGATGTAGGTGATTGGGTATTCCTACGGCTACAACCATATAAGCAAATGTCCCTAAAGCAAGCTAAGAAGGATAATAAATTATCACCAAAGTATTATGGTCCGTACAAGGTGTTGCAAAAGATTGGTACTATGGCATACAAATTGGAGCTTCCTGCAGCTTCTCGATTGCACCCAGTTTTCCATGTTTCATGTTTAAAGAAGGTTATAGGTGACAAGCTCCCAATTCAAACAATATTGCCAGAACTTGACGAGGAAGGAAAAATTATATTGGAACCGGAAGCAGTCACAGAAACAAGAACTCGACAGCTACGAAATCGATCAATTTCAGAGTATCTTATCAAGTGGAAGAACTTATCCGCTGAAGATTCCACATGGGAGGATGAGAATTTTATGCAGAAGTATCCAGAACTACTCAAGCGTTGAGGACAACACTTTTTTGAAGGAGAGGGGCATGTTGGGTCCCTATAATACTAGTGATTACCCCATTACTATTGTAGTTATACCCCTATTTATATTGTTGTGCCCCTATTACCCCCATATTGTTATTTCTGTGCCCCATAGAATCCCTCTATTGTTATTTTTGTGGCTTTATATTATTATTGTTAGGTCGGCTGGATTATATTGTGACTCCTTAGACTCCTATATATAGAAAGGAGGTTTTTTCATTTGTATCATCCAAGAATTGTTCATTTATGTAATGTAAAGGAGGTTGCCCCCTCGAAGAGGCTGAATTCTAAGGCGTGGATTTATCTTTTCTATCTTTTCTTGAGCTGGTTTCATAACATATTTGCAGGGGGTGAGTCATGGGATTTTGATTAGTGTCATTTCACTGATAGTTCTTGGTTCCATTTGGAGATTTCATGATCTCTTACTCATCCCTGGGCGAATTCAGAGAGGCAAGTGTCATATGAGCAGTTTCTAGAAGATTCTCTGGGTTTCCACCTAGAAAACTTCCTCTGCCATTTGTCTGCTCTCGCTCATCGCACCCTATAGAAGGGCTTTTCAGTATGCATCACACCCTTTGTGTGTAGCAGGTGAGATGCATCACACCCTTAGCATGGAACAGTCTGTATGGTCCAGTTTTGACCAGTTTTGGGCAGTTTTTCAGTGAGAAATTTTGGGAAATGATGTAATCAGTTGACCTTGATCCTTTAGGGTATGAAACAACACTTTTAGGGGTTTAGAAGCCCTTGGTTTATGGACATATGTGATTGGGGTTGCAGTGCCAAAATATGTTTATAACAGTTGCCCCCTAAAGCATGAGGTCATAAATCTTCTGATGTCGGGTGAAATGCTTTATCATGAGGATCCAAGGTTTTTCGAACTGGAAGGTGACCTATAATAAGATACAATACAATACATTATCTTCATAATATTTTCATGATCTAGCTGAGGTGGTCATTCCCATGCTCAGCTTTATAAATTCATTTTCATGTACATAGGACAGACAACCGTCTGTGTGGCAGACTAATGGTTCTGGTAGAGCCATCATCCCTTAGCTTAGATGATTATCTGTGTAGCTATGGAGTACATTTGATGTCTTTATTTTTCTGAATATATCGCAGCCCAGATGGATGAAACTAGATCTGGGGTCTTCAAACTCGTTCAATCTTCACCCGATGTACAAGTCGATCCATGTGAAAAGATATTCTGATGTCGAACATGGAAAGACATCACCTGATTACTAGCCAATGATGTAAGTTGTTAACAGGTGCGAGAGGAATCACCAATAATGATAATGACCCTCAAGGTACTATAGTACAATTCATGTGGTGTGAATACATGAGTCAATGTTGAACACCACGCAAAATCTTTCGGTCGAAGGCCATTGATGTAAACCTGTCGGTGGAAGTGAGAAACTTGCCATTGAGGCATGCAAGCTTCAAGGTACTAAAAGGGTTGTTCCTAAGTCAACTTCTTGGATAATGAGCTGATGTCAAAAAGAAGTGATTCATCATAGGAGGGCCTTAATTAATCCCACATCTACGACACGAAACAGAGCAAATGATTTTGTGGAGGTGAAAACGATCGGATGATACAAGGTTCAAGGTGGCAGTCATGAAAGAATGGAGCATGAAGGTATTGCAGCGGATGAGGCGTTAGCTGGGTTGGTGAATTCTCTGAGTGAATTTTCTTGAACATATTAGCGATACTGAAATGGATTGGCAGTGTTAACCCCAAAAATGGATGGTACAGAGGACCAATGGTGATATGACCGGTGAATGGAATAACCAAACCCAAATCAATCATGGTGATGGAGTGAAAGTGTCATGTTCAAGAGTGACTTGCTACCAATGAAGTTCTTCAAGTTTTCTTCCCTTTTTCCTAAGTCATTGCTAACCAGTACCTCTTTATTTTTGTCAAGCTTGAGGAGGATAACATATGCTTGTTCTATAATTTGCCCTTTGGGCAAACCTGTCGCTATGTTTTAGCGAGCCTAGCGACAGGGAAACTCGCTCTTGTCCATATGGACAAGTTTGTCGCTATTGTTTTAACAAGTTTAATGACAAAGATAGCTCGATCCTTTTCAGTTTTAGAGAGTCTGAAAAGAGACGGAAAGGAAACTCTAGTAGTCATTTTTCGTAGTATAATCCCTTAATTCTGAAAAAGTATAAAATAATACGAAAGGGATGACTTTTCCGATCACTTTAGCGTGCTGAAAAAGACAAGCGCTCAATCTTTTTGTATAATGATCCCTCAGGTCCAAAAAGTTTAAAATATATAGGAGGGATGGCACTTCCAATCACTTTAACAAGCTGGAGAGGCCAATTGCTCGACAATCTTTTCATATTTTATGGGTCTAAAAATAGCTTAAAAGAGACTCATTTTTGAGGAACAAGTGATGTTTTCGGGTAGCAACTGGTTCCAGGTAAGTTTGGAACTTTTCAATCATGGCATTGTAAAGAAGGTGGCTAACAGAATCACTCATTGCAATTATTCCTCAAAAGGGTAAAAATTCAAGTGGAGGCGTATGATCGGCTAAAAGAGTGGAGGTGATGGTAAGAACACAACCAAGGCTCAAAAGCTGATAGCAATGCGATCACAAAGATTATTTACCGAAAGGTGGGTTCATTTTTTAATGAGCTTGAACTCTGGGGGAACATATGCTCATTGCTAGGTTTATTTTTTAACGAGCTTGAACTTTGCGAGAACATTGCTTGTACCAGTCATTTATTAAGGATGTCTCTCATTAGTAGGTTCATTTTTTAGGGAGCTCGCCCCATGCAAAACTTTGCTCCGATGCCTCTTGTATGCAAGTTAGGAACGACCAACTACTATCCTAAGGGTTAATGAAATATTGAGGTTAGGTAGGATAGTTTCATAGAAAACATTTCCTTTGTTTTTCTGGTACCGTTGTCCCCTGCAAAGGTGAATGGTGGATTAGACCAATCACCTAACTTAAGTAGTTGAAGTTAGTAAAAACTACGGGGTTAGATGGTCTCTTTTCACTTGCGTAAAAAAGGTTTGCATGCCCCCAGGTATAAAGAAAAGTAGAGTTTCCAGGTTACCATATGGAAGTTCTTGCATTAAAGTGTTGAGAATGCAACAAGATGATGGAGCTTAGTGGAAAGAAGTCGCCTTCACTAAGTGGGCCCGCAGGCTATTTTTGGCGCAAAGTCTATTTTTAGACATATGGATCATGGTCTATGAGTTGCATGATAATATTTGTGGATGATTGGTCATGTTGGTAAAAATAGATGGACTTCTATTTTTAGACATATGAGCAGTTTCTATTTTAGACTGCCAGGCTAAAAATAGAACATTCGAATATTATTGTCTCATAATAATATTTGGACTATAAACATTATCTTATCCTCTTGAAGCACTTCAATTTGAGCTAAAAATGTGGCACATGCAGCTGTCAGAAGGAAATACGCTTTATTTGTGGGTTAGTTGAGTTATTGCATGCAGGACTTCAGTTAGAACTCATGTGGTTGAGTTTGGTGGAGTTGATTGTGGAGGCAGGCAAACAATGGAGGAGATTTGAGGCTTCAGATCTGAGCTAGTTTGTGTGTAACAGGTGGAGATAGTATTGAGTACTTGTGAGGAGTATTGTACTATGTATTGTTACATGTTCTCTATCATTATAATATATAGATAGTGTGGGGTTTTCAGCTGTATGCTTTCCCCGGGTTACATACTGTGTTAATGTGTGCATGCGATTCATATTTCATTGTTTTTAATTTCTAAATTGATGATCAACGTAGACGAGATTATGTATTGTGCATGTATTCTGCAATAGTGTATAATCGGGATAATCTCTGTGAATAAGTGATTAATTATTCAAAATTTCTACATAAAGCAAGGTTGTTTCATCCATGTTGCAGACAAAACACTTCCTTGGCTCTGTCCATCGAAACAGACAAAGGTGAAAGGTGTGGATCCACTGCCAATCACATAACCTTTGATGAGGAAATCCTATTCTAGATTGATCCCATATCCTAAAGAGACGAGTGTGTCAGACTAGTCATATTTCCTACAAGGAAACCTATCTTTTATCTGGGGTTTTCCTGCTGACGCAGACTAGGGTGCATGCCCCCTGGGTTCGTCACAGTCACTGAATCACTCTCGGTCATCAGGTGGATAGACTGGAGGTTGATGAGACATTCCTTGTGCAAAGAGACCATTTAGGGATGGCATTTGACTAGTAGCCATGTTTGAACTAGGGAATGAAAGCTGGTCAATGAGTTGGACCATTCTGCCTTCATACAGGAAACACATCACCCGAAAGAGTGAGGAAACAATAGCCCCCATGCTATAAATGTAGTCACGCCCAAGGAGTAGATTGTAATCTAGAGGCTCTTGGACTAGCATCACGTTCAGATGAATGGTTTTCCTTCTCAAAGTTACAGGCAAATTTGGAAGGATCCCTAACAGTCGACTGGTTCCTTTATTGAAGCCTGACAAATTTCGAATCTCATGCAGAAGCAATGGCGAACCAAGTGCTTTATAAGTAGTTGAGGAAAGGATACTCATAGAAGCCCCTTCATCTATGATATTGCCAGCCATGATCATTCTGTAAGCTTGTATTATGATTCAGAATGGTACATTAGATGGTAGGCGGGGTCTCACTAGTAGATTCCAATCAAAAGAAATGACTAGATTGCTCGGAGGAGGGACCAAATAAATGGCCGAATGAATCTCTTGAACTGAGGAACTTCCCTCCTGTGGTAGAGGAACAGGTAGATTTCCCCCATTTTCATCAGACTCTGTGTTAACAAAAAGAATTTGAATGGTGTCATTCTCATTCTCTTTGGAGATTGTATCATCTGAAGGTGGACCTTCTGAAGACAAGACTGGGTCGACTGCCGTCTCAACCTGCTGACTTTGGTCCGATGTGGACTCAGAGGATTTATCTCCAACGATAGGTGTTTCGACCGACAATAGAGGTGTTTCAGTCGGATTTTCAACTAGCGATGGACTTGGCAAGAGTTTCTTGTATCTACGTGGAAGTCGCTGTGGTGAGGTAGGACGATTATCCATGACTCTTTTAGCTTCGTCCAGGAAAGGAAAACGATGGAGGGCATGATTGCCTTCACATAACCTACAAGGGAATTTAGATCTTCCCTTTTTTCCATTGACTTCATTTTCACTAGTTGATGGTGTACTCTCAACATGATCGACAAAGGTTGAAGACACCGGATTGTGCAAGCGGGGAGACCAATCTCTCAAGATCCACGGGATGAAAGGACAATCTCGATGATAGTGTTATCCTTTGCAAATGACACATGGAGATTTGGGTTTGGATGGTGCAGTGTGTGGATTTTTGCCAGATGATGCATGGTTGCCCCCTTTCACCATTGGCTTCTTCTTCTTCTTCTCCTTCCCTTTCTTCTTCTTCTCAGTTACTTGGTTTTTAGTGTTACTAGTTTCACCAAGCGAAGAGGAAGAAGGAGAGGGAGAAACAAACAAAGTGGAAGGTGGGGGAGCAACTTCAGTATCATCTGGTTGCTGATTTGATTGCTGAGGAATTACGGTGTTTTGAACGACAGAGGTCGAGAATAGCCATACTGGCAGGCCAATTGTGAGTCCTGGAAGGGACAATGTAGCCATGTATGGAGCACCAATATCTCCCCAAGAAGAGAAAGGACTAGGATTTCCCCCAAGGGGAAATCCTTGATTGGTGGACTCCATTTTCTCAACCTAAGACCAATGAGGGAACAGTGATATTATTCCGAATAAAATAATTTTTATGACGCTTTGACACAACTTTATTTTTCAATTTTTAAGAGTCGAGAAAAAGCTAAAGATGACTCTAGTGGCCTTCGATTTTTAATGAGCCTGAAGTGACAAGTGCTCAAATGGACCTTTTCTTTTAAGGAGTCTGAAAAGGAACGAAAGTGACTACTCTGGAAATCGAGACAGAGGGATTACCAAACCAATCATAGGACTACAATATACACCTCGATGGTAAATTATAGATAAATTACAGAGGACTTTACGTACATCAGTCAATATTACTGAATGTTGTGTTCAGCGCATTGCGATCGATAGGGCGATAGACACGGCTTCCTAAGGATAAAGGATATCAGCCTATTGTGGTCTCCCAATATATACTCGACGGTACGTGGGAGCACAAGAGGAGGAATCACCCAACCTACGATGAAAACGATAGTTATCAGGCTTTACGATGCTAGAATACATCTCTAGCCTAGACTTCTAGATGTTGTGCATTAGGTTCCAAAGCATTTTTATGTTCATTGAGGTTTATTTTACAGTTGATCTTTCTTAAGAAGTTTGCCTTTCAAGGTTCATCGCATGATGTAGATGTACAATTCCTAAATATGCAATCTAAATGATAAACAGTCGTTTATTTTCTTTTAGTGATGAAAATCCTAGCTACTAAGGAAAGAAGAGTAAGATTCTTTCAACATAGCGCAGAGAGCACACACTAAATGCACTTTTCCTAAATCAATTTCCGCATGCAATCTAAATGCAAATGCACATGCATGTATTTGTTTTTATGTTTCCTTAATGTGAGAATGACAAAAAGAAAACTAAGTATAGATCTGAACTACTTTTCTCAAAGCGACACTTTAGCAATTTCTTTTCAAAAAACGAAAGGAAAGCTAAGACGACACTTTCACTTTCGAATGGAAAACTGCTTTTGCCACTTAAAATAATTGACAATTCAAATCAAATACAATGGCAAAAGTGTCATCAACTATCTAAAAGAGGAAGACTTTATGACACTCTTTTTCTTGACCGAAAATGACAATTGTGACACGTTCGAATCAAAAGACGATAGTTCAATTAAGCTACTATTTGCAAAGGAGGACTGTAAATGATGAAAAATACATAAAAAACATTCACAATTCCTTATCAATGGAGGTTTAATAATGTAAAAGAATAAGGTTTCAACAGTGATATATGTCTAGTCAATTTAACGTCTTAAATTGCTCTACATAAATTATCAATCCGGGTATCGTAAACTGATGAAGTGTGGTGCACCATATGTGCTTAGTTAACCTTTTTCTTACTTCGTTGTTTTATAGATTTTATTTTGTTTTGGGGTTTTGTTTTTGTTGGTTTCCTAAAGTGTCTAATGCAAATGGAAATCCTATTCTAAGGTCTTAAGAATACTTTTAAAGGATAAGTATGGATAGAGATTTCAAGACAAGGCCTATGTCCCTAATGGTAACTTCCAAAACTTAGCACTTCAAAAGATCTCAAAACATGTTATTGGTGGAATTAGTACTTGAACAAAAGTGTAAATATGCAGCTACTTCAATCAAAATGGAATGCAACAACCAATCAATGAGCTAGTGACTATGAAACCCAGTATCCTTGCTGCTGTATGAAAAAGAAAGTAAAAACTGAACTTAAAACAACTCAAACACTGAAAGCAAAGCAACTAATTCATCACACTACTTCAACTCTTCTGATCCTTTACCCTTCAGCTCAATCTACCTTATGGGAAGCAATCATGAACAAGTTAAGCAATATGATATCTAAATTGCAAGAAATTAAATTGCATAAAGGAAACTAATCACACTACTTCAACTCTTCTGATCCTTTACCCTTCAGCTCAATCTACCTTATGGGAAGCAATCATGAACAAGTTAAGCAATATGATATCTAAATTGCAAGAAATTAAATTGCATAAAGGAAACTAATCACACTACTTCAACTCTTCTGATCCTTTACCCTTCAGCTCAATCTACCTTATGGGAAGCAATCATGAACAAGTTAAGCAATATGATATCTAAATTGCAAGAAATTAAATTGCATAAAGGAAACTAATCACACTACTTCAACTCTTCTGATCCTTTACCCTTCAGCTCAATCTACCTTATGGGAAGCAATCATGAACAAGTTAAGCAATATGATATCTAAATTGCAGGAAAATAAATGAGCAAAACAAAACTGACTGAAATAACAATGCTGGAATTAGAACTCAAAAAAAAAATCAGCAGAAGGACAAGATGATTCTGTCATGTCATTAGTCATTAAAAAGCTATGTGCATTACTAACCTACAATCAACTGGTTGAACACACTTGCATGAATTAAAATTGCATGAATGAAAAATCTAATCTATCAACTTGAAAGCAATCAAATGACATAATGGAATCAAAGCAAAATTACAAAATGAAATCTACTCTACCTTACATTCTAATGTGCTCCATGACATCTACTTCACATCTCCTTCCATGTTGAGAACTTCAAAGCTTTATTCAAATTCTTCAAAATTACAAAGTACAACAAAGCTCTCCAAAGCTTTCAAAAGCCATCAAGGAAGAACTACAAACTCACAAGCTAAAAAGACTTAAGAACTCCAAACTCTAAGCTCAAGAGGACTAATTAATGAAGGAGAGAGATCTCCTATTTATACAAAAAGATGAGAGTCATCTCATTAATGAGAATCCATGAATATCTCCCTCTACCTCTAGAGTCCTAATCAAAGTAGGAACTGATAAGACACATGTCTTCTTAGAGTTACAATACAATTAGGAGATGTGACACATATCCTCATGATCCCATGATTCTTTCCACTCAAATTCGAATTTGGCCTTGGGGTGCCACATAAGGGTCTTCTAGAAGCCTTCTTTCAACCTACACATGTCAACAATCTCAACCCATTTGTTAGGTATAAGAATATGCAGATTATTTTCTAATGTTTAACCACAAATTCACTTAAAAGGCTTAGAAATAATAAAGATTGGAAAAACATAAAGGTGGCCCAATGATAATGAAAGTGGGATGAATGTGGTGACATAGTAGTAAAATGGATGTGATATAATGGACATAATAGTGAAAGTGTAATGGAAATGAATGAAATTTTCAGGACTCAACAATATACTGATCATAGGCTGCAAAACTACTGAATAGAGCTGAAAACAATGAAGAAAAAACCAAAATCTGGAGAGAGGAACAGTCTCACTCAATCATTGTGTTAGGCCCCTATACTACTAGTGTAACCCCTTATTATTATTAGTATAACCCACTTATTATATTGATGTACCCATGTAGTGCCCATATTGTTACTCTTGTGCCCCATAGAAGTCCACTATTGTTATTATTGTGGCTTTATATTATTATTGTTAGGTCGGCTAGGTTATATTGTGACTCCTTAGACTCCTATATATAGAAAGGAGGTATTTTCATTTGCATCATCCAAGAATTGTTCATTTATGTAATGTAAAGGAGGTTGCCCCCTCGAAGAGGCTGAATTTTAAGGCGTTGATCTATCTTTTCTATCTTTTCTTGAGCTGGTTTCATAACATTTGGTATCAGAGCTTTGGATTCTAGGGTTTCGCTACTCCAAACAAGTCATCGTGGCATTTTCGCTATAACTTTTCTTCTGTGACGTTTCAGAAGTCGCAAAAAAAAACCCATTTGAGAAGAATTGATGCTGAACCTTGGGTCTGAATTTCAAAGATTTTTACGCGATATTTTCGGAGATATGATCTGAGGAAGTTGGTATTTTTGCAGACTCCTGAATTACACTCAAAACAGGTGACCTGGGGAAAATCGTCATAACGTTCTTTCTGAGCATCGGATTGAAATTTCGTAAGAAGGTACAGAAAGAGGACGGACTGTAGTTTCTGTTTATATATTTTTCAGAGTCAAAGGTTGAAACAGTGACACGTGGCACTTAATACAATTTCGCTCTACTGAACTAGTCTATAATCAGGTCACTGTGGGAGATTGTGCATAACTCTTTCTTGGAGAATCCAATTTGGATCAAACTTGTGGCATTGGAAAGAGGACACAGAGGGATACTACAGGTCACAATTTCAGAACTTAAAGATTCGAAAGCACAGAGTTACAGTCGTTTCAAGGTAGAGCTCCTAAAATCAAGAAAAAGCAAGATGAGGAAGTTTGATGGCAAGGATCCGGTAAATTGGATACTTCAGATGGAGCAATATTTTGATATACATGGTGTACAACTGTTACAAAAGGTATGTATTGCATCTTCATATTTAGAACCAGATCAATTTTTATGGTACAAAGGGCTTTGTTCTCGTAAAAAACTTGTTACGTGGTCAATTTTCACGGAGGAAATGATAGCACATTATGAGGATACAAAGAGCAACACCTTCTTTAGAGCAACACCACAACAATTGGAAAGAGTAAAAGGGCTTTGTGACATAATGGAAAGCAAAATTATGGAAACCAGGAAGCATACCCCTCACAACTATAAAGATGGAAGTGTTGTTTCTCCCAGCCTTCCACAACCTACAAGGGTTACACCACAACAATTGGAAGAAAAAAGAGAAAAAGGGCTTTGTTACAATTGTGATAGCAAATGCACTAAAGGTCATAGGTGTGCTGAGAAGAAATTATTTTACATAGAATATGAAGAGGAGGAAGAAAAGGATCAAGAAACATCAAAAGAAAAGGATATACGTCAGGACACCACCCCAGAGAAAGAAGAAATGAATCAGACCATATCTTGTAAAGCATTGGCAAGAATTACCACTCCTCAAACTCTCAAGATAGAAGGACATATCAAGAAGAAAAAGGTGCAAGAAGTGAAAGATCACATCGAGAAAGAAGAAATGAATCCAACCATATCTTGTAATTCAATGGATGAAATTACCATTCCTCAAACTATCAAGATAGAAGGACACATCAAGAAGAAAAATGTTCAAGAAGTGAAAGATCACATCGAGCATCAAGAAATGAATCCGACCATATCTTGTAAAGGACTGGAAGAAATTACCACTCCTCAAAAGATAGAAGGACATATCAAGAAGAAAAGGGTTCAAGCAGAGAAAGATCATATCGAGCATCAACAGCAAGTTCTCCAACTTTTAAAGGATAACACCACTTCGGTGCAAAATCAAATGAAACAACAGGTAGATCAACATCGTAGTGAAAAATGTTTTGATGTAAGTGATTGGGTATTTTTACTGATACATCTCAAGCAAGGTATTTATGAGAAGGAAATGTTGGCAATACTACATGCACTTAAAAAATGGCGACCTTACCAAATGGGAAGACGCTTCAAGGATGAGGATGTGGAAGCATTGTTTTGTGCTATTTATATTATCCAACCAAATTGGATAAACGAAGCAACGGATGAATGGAAGAAGAACGAAGAAGTATGGCCACTTATTCAAAAGTTGCAAAAGATCCCAATTCAAGCAATATTGCCAGAAATTGAAGAGGAAGGAAAAATCATATTGGAACCTGGAGCAGTCACAGAAACAAGAACCCGACAGCTATGAAATCAATCAATTTCAGAGTATCTCATCAAGTGGAAGAACTTACCCGTTGAATATTCCACATGGGAGGACAAGAATTTTATATAGAAGCATCAAGAACTACTCAAGCGTTGAGGACAACGCTTTTTGAAGGAGAGGGGCATGTTAGGCCCCTATACTACTAGTGTAACCCCTTATTATTATTAGTATAACCCACTTATTATATTGATGTACCCATGTAGTGCCCATATTGTTACTCTTGTGCCCCATAGAAGCCCACTATTGTTATTATTGTGGCTTTATATTATTATTGTTAGGTCGGCTAGGTTATATTGTGACTCCTTAGACTCCTATATATAGAAAGGAGGTATTTTCATTTGTATCATCCAAGAATTGTTCATTTATGTAATGTAAAGGAGGTTGCCCCCTCGAAGAGGCTGAATTCTAAGGCGTTGATCTATCTTTTCTATCTTTTCTTGAGCTGGTTTCATAACACATTGCACCTGTCCTTATGGGAAACAGGGATGTAGCTCACCTGCAGCACACGGGAGGTGCGATGCATCTAGACTGCCAATGAGAGACAATGCGATGGTCCAAGGATGAGACTGAGCTTGGTTTTCACCCACAATTTGTAGCTAAGTTTAGGGATTTAGGCTGAGCTTATGATAGGCAGTAAACACAAAGTATAGGGGCTGATCTAATGAGGTTATTAAGCTACCACTAGGGCACTTAGGATGTTTACAAGTCAGATGTTCAGTTCATAAACCAACCCGGAGATTGACTGAAGCAGCGTTGATCTACTTTGCAGTTGCATAGCAAAAGTAGTTCGAAGGCTAGCTGGCTTAACTTTAGGCTTCATTTGTAGTTTATAAAGCAAACAAAAGTAACAAACAAACAAACTATTCGCTCCCCAGTGAAGTCACCATTTTGTTTCCGGGAAAACTATTGTTTATTCAGATCTACTAGTCCCACTAAGACAGGTAGCTATCTTAGAAACAAACAATTCAAAGCAACTTGTGTTTTCCTTTATGAGAGATAGATGAGAGAGAAGCAGAGAGTACCAACCTCAGTCTTTCGCTTGTCTCTTTTCTTGTTTCCTCTCTCCCTTGATAAAGATTTCGCCACTCCTTTCTCACTTGTCCCACTTCAAAGAACACCTGTAGAGTCAAAGCAGCAAAATACCATCAAAGCATAGAGATCTATAACCATAAACAATGTAGAATCAGATGTACATTAACCATACAAATGCATACACAAATACAAGATTCAGAAATATACAAGTATATGGAGGAAAACTCAAATAGCTTTATTGATAGAAGTAGTAGAAGAGAGGATTACAACCTAGTTGTCTGATCCAGTGCCATCCTCCCAACATGAAAGCCCTCTTCACCTCATGAAAAGCTAGATCACCCAACAATACAATGCTTCATAGAGAAACCAATAACACTTCCTTACATAATACAAAATTCCAGCCTCTGGATCTCTAGGATGAGGGATCCATATATAGATATTTGCAGGGGGTGAGTCAGCTTCTGGGATTTCGATTAGTGTCATTTCACTGATAGTTCTTGGTTCCACTTGGAGATTTAATGATCTCTTACTCATCCCTGGGCGAATTCAGAGAGGCAAGTGTCATATGAGCAGTTTCTAGAATATTCTCTAGATTTCCACCTAGAAAACTGCCTCTACCATTTGTCTGCTCTCACTCATCACCCCCTACAGAAGGGCTTTTCAGTATGCATCGCACCCTTTGTGTGTAGTAGGTGAGATGCATCGCACCTTAGCATGGAGCAGTCTGCATGGTCCAATTTTGACCAGTTCTGAGCAGTTTTTCAGGGAGAACTTCTGGGAAATGATGTAATCAATTGACCTTGATCCTTTAGGGTATGAAACAACACTTTTAGGGGTTTAGAAGCCCTTGGTTTAGGGATATATGTGATTGGGGTTGCAGTGTCCAAATATGTTTCTAACATCATCCTCTGAGGTCATACTTATGAAAAAGCCCTTGATTTTAGGCCTTCCCTACCTCTTCATCTTCCCCTATTGTTTTCGATATACAAATCGAGTATACAGAGATAGGATCGTCAGCGAAACTGCTAACACATAGAAAGCATATCCGCTGGAGCACTTCATTTCCTGAGGAAGTGAACAGATGTTGATAAAAGGGTGACTGTGTGTCACCTTTCCATGATGAAAACCGGGACAAGTTTGCTTTCAGAATGCACAGGCAACACGTGGGATTCCAACCTGAAATGCCCAAGGCCAGACCTTCAAACACAACGCTTCTGCATACACGACTCTTCGAATCCACTCCTGCGTCCTTTACTTCTCACCTGCAGAGATAGTTATCATTAGCTTCATGATTGTGAGCAATATAACAAAAATTTTCAAATAAAACATACATGCTGCCTTCATTAACTTTTATAAAACTATGGGGCACAAGCGTGAAAAAGGATTTATGCACAAAACACATGCAACACACAGTTTCCCGGTCAATCCATAGGCTTGGCATGGTTTTCAAGGGCTTCACTTAATTGCAATCGGGTATCGGCCCCTCCGCGGGTCGCAGTACCCATGCCTTCCACTTCCCCGATGTGCGATTACACTATCGGGACTCTACAGGCCCGCCCTTTACACTAAAAACCTGCTCCCTTTGTTATATCGGGAATTTTGTAAAACACGGGAATGCAAAGAAAATCCCGCTCCGATCACTTAGGTCGGACCTCAAATTTTATGTATCGGGGCTTATAAATATTGTCAGGTCTGGCTATCACCCCTCCGCTAACTGCATGACCCCCGGGCTCTGCCGATTGCGATAAGCAATCAGGGTAGGCGGACCCGAAATATATATATATATATATATATATATAGATATATATATATATATATATATAAAATATGTATGTATGTATGTATATATATATATATATATATATATCTATATATATATATATATATATATATATATATATATATATATATATATCTATCTAGATATATATATATATATATATATATATATATATATATATATATATATATATATATATATGACACTTAATAGTCCTGGCGGGTCCAGAGTGTATGATTTACCTTTGAAAAGTCCTGACTTCAACGTTTTTTTCCAAAACACAAGAATACATGGGAAAACCCCATGTCCGGCCATAAGGCCAGACTTGAAATGTTATGCGCTCTGGTCTATAATCATCGACAGGTTCGGTAAACAGTGGCATGCCTTATACAAAGGCTTTGGACCGGGCCGATTGCGATATGGCTCCAAACCCGATATATGTATATCATGGTTAATAAAACCATCGGGTCCAGAAGATGGTAGCACACTATATATACATAAGCCTAGGACCCAGCCGATAGCGATATGCGATGGGGCATTCGATGTGTTTTAATGTTGGTTGCGGTTAAGTAAAAGGGGTGATTTATGCGTATTGATGAAGGATTTTCATTATAAAGGGTTATAATGGGAATGAGGAGCGGTAGAAGGTTTTGGAGGGTTAGGAAGGGTTACGATGGAGGTAATGAATGGAGGGTTTTGGAAGGGCTAGAAATGAATCATGTGGCAGATTTTTAAAGAGGGGTTTAACCATTAGGAGATGGAGATTTGGCTTGGCAACAAGTTAAAATATCTGGAATAAAACAGATCATTCGGATAAGTGGAAGATCAGCTTTGGGGGACCCATTCAAAATTGATACCAAGGTAGGTTTTGGTAGGGTGGTAGTTGTGGCTATAGCATGTCCTTACTCGGAAGTCCTATGTTTGAGTAGATCCCGCAAGGTGCAAACCCTCAACTTCTCTTGATGTCTTCGAAACCTGAAAATTATTCAAATGAAACATATATAGCAGTAGAAACATAAAGCATGTTCATGATATTAACTTTAAATCATATAAATGAATGAACAATTATGCATCAATGTAAGATTCATAAACGAATTACAATATAAATATATGCATAAACACATTTAATATCAGAAACAAAATAAAATTCCTTTATTGAATTTTGCTACAAGTAAAGTGGAGAAATACGACCTGATTCCTTCTTCGGCTCCAAGTAGAACTGTCCTTTCCCAGCCTCAGCAATCTTCCTCCATCACCAATACAAGGATATCTTAAGAAATATGAAGGATATCTCTAATAAGGAAACAAGAGTTTCTTGAAGCTTTGGGGAGTGTAGCATGCACAAGGATTTCGTCAGATTCGATCAAGAATAATCTCACTATAGTATCAATATCTCATATCTCCTCCCTTAAGGCCTTCCCATAGAGAGTTATTTATACTTCTCCAAATAAGTTTTTTCAGATGGGAAACAGTTGGGCCACAGGAAATAAGAGGTGAGTAACAGATAAAACCCATGAACTCTACCCGAAATTAAGGATATATATATATATATATATATATATATATATATATATATATATATATATATATATATATATATATATATATATATATATATATTTAAGTGTTTTAACATATGTACGTGAGTTGGGTATATGCTGACCAATGTGTACACACTTTTATCATAGGGCAAAGTAGCGTATAGGGAATATTTTTTTTTTTTTAAGATTTTGGACCAAGTTTGGAAGGAAGGTTTTCCCTATGCCATAATTAGAGCATCAGATCTACCAAGAGTGGTAAATGGTGCTATAACAAAGATACCTTTTATTAGATGTCTCCTTTTTTCATCTAGAATGGCTCTTTTTAGAGCTTCCATGACCATGAGGAAGAGAAGAGGGGACAAAAGGCACCCCTGATGAATCACCCTCTAAGGATTGAAAAAGAGGGAAGTAGAGACATTTATTAATAGGGATATGGAGGAGGAGCTAATACACCCATACATCCAATCTACAAATTGTGTATTGAACCCTCCCTGAAGTAATAACAACAAGATATAGATCTAGTACACCCTATCAAAGACTTTTGATAGATCCACATTATAAATTATGGCCTTTTGTTTTTGGATGTGAAGGGAGTGAAGAACCTCTTGTGTTAGACCAATAGCTTCATGGATTTGATGGTCTTTCAAAAAATTGAATTTATCAAGAGAGATGTGCTCTGAAAGAATGAGCTTCAAGCAAAGAGCAATAATCTTGGAGATGATTTCATAAATGGAATTGCATAAAGAGATAGGATGGAATTTATCAAAAGAATCAACCTTGTGTGTTTTTAGAATGAGGGCCAAGAAAGTGGAATGAAAAAGAGCAAGGATCCTTACATTTAATTTGGAGTGCTCTATGAATCCCTTCAATTCTTCACCAAAAAAAACTCAATGGGGAGTCCATTTGGCCCAAGCCTTTTATCTATTTTGAATTTGTTGAAAACCATTTCTAGCTCCTCTTTAGTGACCTCCCTCATAAGATCCAAGTTTTCTTCTTCATTTACAAACTTTGGGAAGAAGCTAATCATAAGGAGAATTGTATCTATATTTGCATGTTCATTAGTTTTGAAGAAATCTTTGAAATAAGAGCATCCTTCATCGACTATTTCCTTGAGTGTGGACGCTTTTGAGCCATCAGATTTTGTAATTTCCCAAATAGTACTAATAGAATTTTTGTGATTTGCCACTATATGAAAAAACCTTCTATTTTCATCCCTTGATTGAAGCTGTAAAGCTATGCTTTTCAGCATCCACTCTTTTTCCTGATTAAGCATAAGGTTCCTCCTCTTTTCCTCATGAGATTTTAGGACATTTTTTTGTTCATCCGCGAAGGTGGAATTATTGGAATTTTCCAGGAGTTTTGCAAGCTCTTCTCCACTTTAGTAAGTAGTTTCACCATGAATTCATTTTTCCTTGGCCCAGATAGTTATGGTTTTTTTTTGGCTCTTTTTAAATTCTCTTGACACTAAATGTGGGGGGGGGAGAACCCAAGGTTTGGGTTGTAGAGAACCCTTGAATCCCTGATTTTTGCACAAGGGAGGGATGTTGCAACCATCCTGGGCTTCACTTAAAAGGGCTCATTCGCTTATCTGACCCTGTATTCAAATCCACAATGATATGGTCATGACCACACTCCCCTTTCAAAGGCTACCCATTGTATGAATTGAAAATATTGATCCAAGAGGCTTTTTTAAATGAGAAAACAATCCAAACTCTTAGCTACGTGGTCATCGTTAATTCTATTGTTTGACCAGGTGCGAAGGATTTTTAAAGGCATAATGTCCACCAAACCCATCGATTATAGGATGTCCAAAAAAAATCAATTAAGGGATTGATATGGGTTGAAGGCCTCCATATTTCCAATTGACCTAGGGTGAAAATTTAGGTCCTCCTAATGCATAATAGATCTGATCCAAAACAGGGCAGATTGAAAAATGTTCTTCTAAAATGGTTTCTTGTTAGCGTAAGGCCTATAAAATTTTAGACTAGTGAAAAAGAAGCCATTGTCCCTGTCAAAGAGAGATGTATCCATGTAAGAGGAGGAAGCCCATACCACAAAAAATGTAGGAGAGAGGTCTACTAGCCCAAAATTAGTCCCCCAGATTTTCCTGCAACATCCATGTGATGAAAAGACTAATTGAGGAGAACGCCAGAGAGAATAAATTTTTCTTTGGAGCCCTCAACCATTGTTTCTTAAAGAAAGTAACCTAAGGGGAGAGAGTGGAAATTAATCTTTTAAGGGCCAATGTTTTTTAGGGTTAGCCAGACCCCCAATGTTCCAATATAAAATTCTCATCGCAAGGCCTTCACTGGGGCCAATCCTCTAAGTGCCCTGGGGATGGATTTATGCTTTCCTAATTTAACCTTTTACAATGCCTATTTCATGGCTAGTAAGATGAGGGATTTTCTTCCCCTA
The DNA here is from genome assembly GCA_031772625.1 of Pinus tabuliformis. NCBI lineage: Eukaryota > Viridiplantae > Streptophyta > Pinopsida > Pinales > Pinaceae > Pinus > Pinus tabuliformis. The sequence continues at coordinate 1,922,476,466 of CM062817.1, read as the reverse complement.
CCTGAGTTATGTGGAAGAGAGTAGTCTAAAAACCCTAAACCTCCACTAGGTTTAGAGACAAAGTCTACCAATATTAAGTCCTCAAGGACTTTATGGGAAACCTAAGAATGCAAACTGTATAGATGACATGCCACAAGGGCTTGGGGGGAAAGAGAGTCACCCAACAGAAATGCTAGGTTTGAGATATGGGACATATTATATGAGGGGTAATTAGGGGGACAAAGGGGAATTGTGGGAGAGAGGGGGACAAGTACAAGACTCTAAAGAGCAAAGGTTAAATAGTTGGCCGAGGGCAGAGGGCAGAAACACTCATATAGTGTGAGGTGACAACATCAAAAGTAAAAGAGTGAGGAGGAAGTCGGGAACTCATATCCGTCATCGAATCCATGTTTGTTGAAATATGTAGGTTCATGATCTCTTGGGCTTGTTCCGAGGGGGGCTGATGTTGTTACCGGTTCTTGTTGATCGAAAATTTCATAGCTAATAGACTCTGAGGAAGGGGCCAAATCCTTTCACCCCTTTCCTTGATTATCTCACTTTGAATTTGTGAAGAAAAAGTTGGCCGAGTCCATATGATTTTTTTACCCATTTCTTCTATGACAGTCCTAATTTGCAATCTTCACATAGGTGCCCATATGAGTGGCACCTCATACACTTGAACCAAATCCCTTCATAGTTTAAGGCATATTTGTGAATTTTTGTTTCGACTTGGATGAAAATTGTGTTAAGAAACTTAAAAGATATTTTCACCTCAACCAAAATCCAAAATATCCAACCATAACCATATAACCAATCTTCCTATAACACTTTTAAGCTTCATAATAACAGCCTAAAATATTCCTATTTCCTTAAAAGCCTCATCGATAAAAACTACAAAAGGAGAGTCAGAAGATGGATCCAAATAAGCACGATTGATTGTAATTGATTGTAATTAATGGAGTAAAATTTTGGTGGTAATTAATTTCAAAGTTATATACACAATGTTATTGCAATTATCAAAATTCTAAACTAAAAATATTGGCACATACAATGCCATAAGCATATGTGAATATATCCGGATGCGCTACCGCCTTTCCTTGTCTTAGTCTTCATACCACTAAATATTAACATACCTATCAAAACTCTTTATTCTAAGATAGACATGATTATCATCTAGGTCAAATACGACTGCATCCATATCTCTCACTCGGTTTCTTTCATCTCCTCATATATTTATTCATTTCTATTGACTTTGTTATCAACATACCTATCAAATATATTTAATTTTTAAAGAATGTAATGGTTATATGTACGTATGGAAAATGGCTCACCACTATATTGGACTATATTGCTTTTCCTTGTCATAATTATTCAATATATTGTTTATCCTGATCACAATTATTCATTTCATTAATTTTGGAGGAGAATAATTTTTTAAGACAGTAGTTAGGATTTTTAATTAAAAATCCTAACCACTATCTTAAAAAAATATCTCCTCCAAAATTAATGAAATGAATAATTATGACAAGGAATATATATGTACGGGAAAGATAAACATTTTTTTTTGAAAAATAGGAAAATAATATATTTTTGTAGGTTTATAATGGGATTAAAATTATATATATATATATATATATATATATATATATATATATATATATATATAATTAAAAAAATAATAATGATGTATATTATTTTTTAAAATAACATTTAAAAGTTTTTAAGATAAGTATTTTTAAATTATTATAATATTGACTAGTTAAAAAATTATAAAAATTGGTATTATAATAGATATTTTGAAATTGAGATTTAATGGAATGTGAATAAAAGTTCTTTTAATCCATGTTTTGAGAATTGTCTAACCCCTCATGATTTTATTGTGAAGCTTGTGAGAATTTGTTGAAAGAAATGAGTAGAATAATTATATTAATCAAAAGTTAGTTACAAGGCCAGTTCCCTTTACATTTGTCAATGGTTCCATCATGCAATACAACTCCGAGTACGCAAAAGGGAGCTCTACTACTATTCCACTTTGCAGGTGCTTATAACACTGCCAAAATATTCCACTTCTTTTAACATAACGACATAACATATAAGCTAATTGAGCCAAGAGGCTCATTCCACAGCCCAATATGATGTGTAACCATGTCCATCCGTCATCAAAATTGAAATTTTGCTCATATTCGCTAAAATAGAAAATTTTAAAAATCTAAAAATTAGAAAAATTAAATAACTATACAAAACATTCAAATAATGTGCACTCATAATTTTTTTTTTTCAAAAAGTCTAAAAACTAAATAAATAAAATAACTATACAAAACATTTCATAATATGGACTCATATTTAGCTCATATTAAATCTGTATTTAAAATGGATATATACTAGTTAAAATTAAAACAAACATTAAACATCGGATTACAAAAACTCCACAAACTTGACATAGACCACCTCCAGGTTCGTCACGATGCCTTACTGCACCCATTGCTCTACACAGCTAAATATCCTCAGCCACTGCCTTTTCCAGTTAACAGACGCGAGCTTCCAAGGCCTGATATAGATCTCTGTACCTTAAGCATGTAATTCTCTCGGCATAAATGCAGAGAATGTTTCTCAATCTCTCTGCACATAACAGAGACTCAGGGTCTTTAATAACCCATGCCACTTGTATTGTCCCTTCATTGTTTGATTACGCTAGGTGGCGTGGAAGGTGAGTTGTTCTAGGCTACCCCTTGAGGCATGCACTAACCTCCTTTGATACGTCCCCACCTTCTTAAAACAAGCCCACATCCTTACTACTCGAAGACCACATGCAAACTCTGCTCCTTTTGTACTTTTGCACCTTGGGCCAATGTCCCAAACTTTCTTATAGTTCAATTTCTTCATTAAGGAATTAGGAAGTAACATTTATTACCATGGTTGAGTGGGTCTCCTTGCGGAAATCCTGCCCTCATTTTTGCCATTGAGTCTCCCTTGGTGTTCAATTCCCAAAGAACATGAAAGAACTTTATATGCTCAAAACAATGAATTTGATTGGATATTCTACGAGTTATTGGGAAGTCACTGTCATGAGCTTTCCCCTTGAGGGTATGAATTTGCTAGATCACTAACATTGAATTTTCATAGATGGTTTAGTTTATTATTCTTTTTTCTAGTGTTATTTTCAAACCTTGCCAAAGTGCCAAAAATTCAGCATGATTGTTGGTTGTGGTTCCTAACCTCCAAGCATACCTTATTTTCTCATTTTCAACAAGGCCATAAATGACCCCTCCACCTCTTGTCGCTCCCGAGTTTCCTTGCGAGGATCCATCAAAAGACAAGATGCTTGAGTTCTGTGACCTTAAATGTTGTTGAAACTCTTCTTCACTAATCCAGATGTAGAATTTTCCGTTTGAAGTGGGCCTTTGTTTTCTTTGACAAATTTGACAAGGCTTAGTACCCACTTGAACCTATGCTTGTTCTATTTTAGAAAGAGCTTCCAGTTCTGTTTGTTTGTGCCCTCGCATTGTTATTGCTTCAAATAAGAGATAAATAGCTTTAATGGCAATAATCATGGGCCTTTTTGCCTTGTTAAAAATTGCATTATTTCATGCGAGCCAAATAGACCAACATAGAAACTTGGTGAGCGTAGTCCAACATCTCATTAAAAGATGATTTTGAGATTGGGGTATGAGAGCAGTTCGACCTTCCATCATTTTGTCCCAAGTTCTGGGTAGAACATTTATTGATATCAGACGAGAATAGGCTTCCTGCCTCACTTTCAATGACTATTCACATTCATGAAACATGTGAGGAATGTTCTCTTCATGACTTTTACACAACACACACCACAATGGTCTTGTTATATCCCTCTTTCACTTGTTGATATTTTAACAATGTGGATTTTTTTCCTTTTCAATGATTAAGAAAAAGATACTTTTGGTCTTTAAACTAGGGTTAATTATCTGATGTCATTCATTTTGGAGCTTGTAAGAGTTTGTTGTTATTTTAACAATGTGGATTTTCTTTTTTTTTCAATGGAAAAAACAAATAGATACTTTTGATCTTCTAAATTGGAATTGATCGCCTCCTTATGGTATCTTAATTTTATTTTATCTTCTAATTCTCTATCTCACCAAAATTTATGCTTAAATTTAAATGAAATAATAATAAAGTAACATCTTCATTTATTCCTGAGAAATTTAGCCATGATATGACATCTTTATGCCACCCTTGCTTCAACCTTAAGTGGTTTTGACTTGAATTTGTAACAATCTTAGGAAGCTTTTTATCTTACATGTTTTTTTTGTTCTTGTACTTTAGGAAGCACCTAGTCATAGTCATTCTCTTAATGGGGAAAGACTTGCTTCTATGATGAGGATAATATAGAGCGTATTTCCCTTATTTTTTAGATTATAAGTTATAAAATGATTTTGGATTTCTATTTCTCCGCTATTCTCTAGAAAAATTGTAGTCCCATGCTTTGTTGGGTTGTGTTATATTCTTTCCATGTAGTTAACAGGGGGTTTGAAGGGCACCCGTAACCCCACTTTATGGGGTCCCGGGCAGCACCCCAGAAAATTTTGGTTTTGGACCCTATGTTAGGTTGGGCGGACCCACCTATGGTTTTGTGCATGATTTTCGCACATGTTTTTTGGATGCGATGGTTTTCGGTCCATGGTATTGGACGCGATGGTTTTCTGTCCATGGTATTGGATGCTTCGACATGCATAAATATCTATTGTAACATTGAAATGAACATAATGAAAAATCAAGCTGGTAGTCCCGGTTTTGGGATCCAGTGAGAAAATCTCTATGTATATGTGTTTTATGTGTTATGCTCTCGCATTGTTTATTTTTCTGTGTTTTAGAATTCGTATGCAGGTAATTTCTGTACGGGGTTAAAACATACATGCTTCACAATCATATAAGATAATATGGGTGATGAGAGTCTCAGAAAGGAGTTTTACTTATCCCATAGCCAAATGTTTTCTAACTTACAACTATTTTCAAGCTCATTGTAACCTTTCCACTCTCAATTTATCCTTTTCTCAATGTTATTGTTGTGATTAAGTTTGTGATGAAGATCAATTATGAGATATTTGTATCGAGACACTTCCTTCAAGGTATTGTTGTTATACATGAAATTAGTGTAACCAGTTTTTTTGGATTTAATTATCATAACCTTCATTGTTTCACTGTTAATATATGTACCTGTACTAAAATATAAACGCTTAAGGATTTTTAGTTTCTTGTCAAGACCAATGGGACATCTCACCATAAGAATAATATTGTTAGTATAAAGCAAAATTATGATCACTATACTAGTGAGAGTCAGGTTGAAACAACCAACTTCTTCCAAAAGAGCCTCTTACTTGTTAATGCATATGCCAATAAGGGTAGCAGACAAAGGGCAATCTTGCTTAATTCCTATATTATAATTTATTTCTTCTAACTAGCCCTTAGTGTTACCAAACTTAGTAATAATGTTCTCACACAATCCTATCATAGTATCTCTCAACTTAAGAGGAATTTTTAGTTTTTCTAACCTCTTCCAAAGGTTATTCTTGGGCATTGTGTCAAAATATTTCTTAAATTCAATGAACAACACATGAGATTGGTTTTATTCTTGCAACACTCCTCCATAATGATCCTAATCATAACAAGGTGGTCAATTATTTAATAATAACTCTTAAATTTAACCTAGCATCTTGCTATTTTTTCATGACTTTCTAGCCACATGTTGATCTTACTTTCTAAAATAATTCCATACAACATGACTAAAAAAGAGATAATCACAATGGTCCTATAGTTATAAGGATTTATTTTATCCCCTCTTTTTAAAATACATATAATGAGACCTTGAGTCCAATGTTTAGGGAATCACTGCTTGACTACTAAATTGAAGAGCTTATGGATGTGAGGAGCAATAGACCCTTCAATGTTCAATATTTTGCTTGAGAGCCTTTGATGACCTTAGCTTTACATTTTGCAAGTCATTGACCCAAAACTCTATGCCACTTATAGAAAATAATTCTTTGTTTGTAGAAATGGTTTGGATGATATTAGGGGATTTGCTAAGATTTCATGACTCACTATTTAATTCCAATCCCCCAAGAGAATCATATTGTTTTATATAGTTTTATGAGTTGGAATTTATCTCAAAAGTTTTAAAATCTAATTTAGATAGGTACAAAGTTTTTCTTCTCTTCTATTTATATAATATCTTTTCTTCTTTTTGATTAAGGCTTTGTATCTATTTATCTTGTCATATTTTAAGGACTAATTAGAAGCATGCTTAATGAATTTCCTAGCAATATTACTCTCTTTATCATACCAAGGATTGTCCATTATATTTTCATTTTTACACGACACCTTAATAGAAAACTTGTTGATGGGAGTGGAGAGGGTTGTTTTTGAAATATGATAGAGATCATTGATGTTGTTCTTATTTGATAGGAGATTTAGTTGATTATTTAAATGTTTCCAAGAAGTTCATGTTTATTTTTGTTGAAAATCAATTGCTTTTGATTATCATAATTTTTTTTTAATGAGACTTTATGCATGGAAATATTTATGATTATATGTTATTGATTAGGGTCATGATCATGATTTTTTACGAGGCTGAAATTTACAATTTGGTTGTAAGGATATTAGATATCACATAATCTCTGAAACTACTGCCAAGCTTATGAATAAAAATCACCACATAGGAGTTTGGTTACTTTGTTAGACCATTGTAAATTATTAGATCTTTAGAACCATAAAAATTGATTAACTTGGTACCAAAAAATTTCTTGGTGAAGCCTTTAGAGTTTCTTTTGTATATACTAGCTAAAATGTTAATTTTAGGTATGTTCTATGCTAGAGCAATTTATTTCAATTTTCACTCATTATCTTTTCCAGATTAGCAATCACATCAGCATTAAAGTAAATTGCAGATAGAACATAAATATAAATCACAGAAGACAAGCCAAGACAAGAGGACACAGGATGTGGTGCTAGCTAGGGACAAACCCCAATGTGGGGAAACCCTTGATCAATTCTTCTTTTATGTTCTTCAAGGTTTAGCAGAGGAAGAGAGAGAGAGAGAGATAGTGCAATTACAATAGAAGTCAACACTTTGACTTTTGATATTGGCATAGATTAGTTGAAGACATATTGATTCAACTGATTCTTTAAGGTGACTCCTCCACCTATCATAGAGCTGCCTCTCGTTCATTTTCAGCACATTACTATGTGACACCTTGCTGTACTGTCACATGTGTTGAACTTTGATGTCTGAGCTACTCTCATCTTCATGCTGCATATTCCATGGTCTTATTCATCATCAAGTTGCCCATGCTCATGATCTCATTAATCATCATGCTGCCCATGCTCATATCATCATGCATCATTATGCTGCCCATGCTCATATCATCATGCTGCTCATAATGCTGCCCATACATCATGTTGCTCATGATGCTACCCATACATCACGTTGCTCATGATTTCGTACATCATTTTGCTTCTCATGATGTTGTCCATACATCATGCTGCTCATAATGCTGCACATACATCATGCTGCTCACAATACCTTTTCATGACATCGTTGCTATGTCTCATTGACCAGCATATATATATATGTCTTCATACACAGTGTATCATTGTCTTATTGCCCAACATATATATGAACAACATATCTATGTCTCATTGAACAGCGTATCATTGTCTTATTGGCCAGCATATATGTGCCTCCATTAATGACTACGTTTAGGGCTATTGACATCATCTTGAACAACATATAAGTGACTGCGTTTAGGTCTCCATGAAAAACTTATAAATCCCAGCGTATAAGGTCTCCATGGACTGTGTATATGTGCCTCCTTTGCTACATACAAACTTTTGTTGGCTATGGCCTAGGGCAACCTTAAATGCAGGGGTTAGGTCTCTCCTTTAGGATTGTGTATGGAGCCTTCTAGGATAACGGATTAGGGCATTCAATCTATGTCTTGAATCTTTCCTTTACTGCGGCAAGATCTCACTCAACTGCGGCTAGGATCCTTTCCTTCATGACTATAATTTAGGGTTGCGTATATGGCCGTCACCTTCACTACGTTTAGGGCATCATCCAGCGTATATTTTAGGTGCCCCTCCTTCTCCAAAAACCCAAGACGTGGAGAGGAGGAGAACACATGAATAGGATGTGTGTTACAAATGATTTCAAGTCCTCTATATTTATACTAAAATGTAGATGATGAATAGGCATGTCTATTGGGCTTCTGAGCCTATTCATGTTGCTGGTCGGCTTGATAATAATTCCATAATCAAAATAAATTCATATCTCCATAAATACTTATCGGAATCGGATGATCTTTAGATTAATCCTACACCTCTCGACGAGAGGGATCTAATAAAAATATCAGTTGCCATAAATAAGATGACCCACATGGAGTTTGGCCCTAGTTTCCAATTTTAACACTCCCTCTCAACTAGGGAGGACTCCATCTGTTGATCCATATGTTCGACTGTACTATCTCTGCCATCAGTGCCCTACACTGCTTTTCTCAGCTCTGTTTAGCTCTTACTGACTCTGCTTAGCTCTACTTAACTCTGTTGGCTCTGCTCTACTTTGCTCAGCTCGACTCAGCTTTGCTGGCTCTGCCCAGCTTTGCTGGCTCTGCTCAGCTCTGCTAAGCTCTACTTAGCTCTGCTGGCTCTGCTCTACTCTTCTCAACTCTGCTCAACTTTACTGGCTCTGCTCTGCTCTGCTTAGCTCTGCTAAACTATGAAGAAGAAGAATTGATTGAGAATGTCTCATACCATTCTCCACTGACCCGAAGTCAGTCTCAGAGTGCGTACCAATGGTCCCAAACTAGTCTCAATGTTATAGACATTTTTGTGCCTTGCATCACTGAGCATGAAATGTCAATAATCAAGGGATCCAAAGTCCCTAAACATGTTGTTCCTACCCCTAGAGGAACAAGGCTAGAAAACCACAACAATTCACAAAAGTTCTCCACTTGAAAACACTCAAAAACAAGGCAATTCTGGATCATGTCAACTGCTCCACTGAGCATCTGCGCTAAATGTCAACTGCTCCACTGTCTACCTGCGTTGAATGTCAACTGCAACAAAGGCTACCTGCGCTGAGCGAGTTTGGACAAGTGGCAGAGTCATTTCTCAAGGTGTCAATGCCCAGGAAGCTTCCAAAATGACACTTGGATCAGGGAATTCGACTGGTGATGAGTAAGAGGTTCCAAATCTCCAAGTGGAAGCAAGGACCTCCAAGTGGACTCAAGAACTATGAGAGGGAGAGGACACTAGTCGGTTTCATACCAGTCTCAAGCTGACTCATCCTCTCTCCAATATCCCTATATATAGATCTCTCCTACAAGAGGTCAGGGGGGCTGGAATTTTGTGAATGTAAAGAATTGCTGTTGGTTTGTGGCTGGATACATTGGGTGTTTATGCTTTGAAGGGAGCTGAAGAGGGAATTCCATTCTGCTGGGAAGGAGATGCTGGATTGGAGCCCCATGGGTTGTATCTCTTCCTGAACCCTGTTACTTTCAATAAAGCTATCTTGATTCTTTCCTATATGCTGGTGTATTTTGTATGATTGCATTAGTGTATTTGATTTACTTCTAATCCCGAATCATTTATGAATATGTATATGTGCCTTTGTATTGTGTTCTTCTCTTGTCGCAGGTAGCTGTTCTCTTGTGACCTCGTGGGATTCAAGTAGCTGTTCTCTTGAGCAAGCGAGGAGGCGAGTAGCTGTAGACACACAAAGGGAAAGAGGGTCTAGATCGAGGGACAACCGGAAGACAACGGTAAGTCTGCCAATCTCCCCCCTTTCACATTTCATAAAGGAAGAAATCATAATAGCTGTATTCGTTTGTTGCTAAGGCGCTGTCACACCTTAGGTGGATAGGATCGTCCTAAATAGGAATTTTTCCCCACAACAAATTGGCGACTCCACTGGGGAAGAACTTGTTTATTCATTTCATTTGTGTTTCCGTCATTTGTTTACTTCATAGACTTGACAACAACTATTGAACTGCATCTTTCCAGGATGCAAAGTAGAAAGTTGCTGCTTTGATCCAGTTGTTGGACTTGTCTATGATCTGAACAATGGACTCACAAATGACTTGATGATCCTTTGTGATAGTCTTTAGTACCCTCTCAAAGCATCCCTTTGTTTATACCTTGCTTGTGTTTCTGATTTGGCCTGAAACAGTTGATTTTTGAGCATTTTATGACCCGGAAACCAAGAGAAACGAGAGTTTCTCCTTCAGCGCGACTGCTGTGAAGGCATTCTGCATTTCAGCGCAGGTCCCGTGAAGGCTACCTGCACTGAATGTCAAAACCACAGTGTTGAGGTTGCGCTGAACCAGTTTTTCCTTGTGCAGCTGGGGTTCTCTGCTGTCTTTTGCCCTGTTTTGATCTCTGTTTTTGCGGCCTTTAACCAACATAGGTACCAGTCTGATAACCCCTTTTCTTTGCTTGAATTCTGCCTCATTTTTGTACAAAAAGACTGTAAGTGTTTTTATGTGTTTGTGGCGTCATTTACAGTTTTCCTTTGCATGAGTAAAGTAATCATCCTATAGCCCTTGATTCAGATCTGATTGATTGATTGATTGTGATCTTAGGAGAGAGTTCATTGGTTGTTTGCAATTTGATTATACATTTGCTTTTACCTATTGGTTTGAGTTTGTCACTTTTGAATGTCAAAACAAGTATTAATTTCGAAAATCACAAAGTGATTGTAATCTCTTCTACCCTTGTTGATTTTGGAAAAAGTAAACATGTTTGTTTCAGTCATTTAAAAGCAAATTCAAAATTGTACAAAAAGCTTTCTTTGTAGGCATTTGTACTAAGAAAGTGGAAAACAAACACCTGCATTGTGCATTTGCATTTTGATAAGTTTGCATGCTTGGTTTAGGAAGAGTGCATTAGAGTGTGCTGATTGCTCTTTGAGAAAAGATAGTCACTCTCTTTTCCCTTAGTAGCTAGGATTTTCAAAGTTGAAAGATTATAAAGCTTGCTTATCATCTCAGACTGCATTTAGGAATTTGTACCATACATCTCGTGGTGATCCTGAAAGACAAACTTTAAAAAGATCAACCTAAAATAAACTGAATGAACCTAACAACGCTTTGTAACATAACGCACAACATAGAGGTCTAGGCTAGAGACGTGTTCCGGCGTCGTTAAACATAGTGTCTGTCGATCTCGAAGAAGGTGGGTGATTCCTCCTGAGAGACGGTGGCGCTAATACGGATTGTGCTCCCACGTACCGTCGCGTATATATTGGGAGACCCCTATAGGCATATATCTTTTATCCTTAGGAAGCCGTGTCGGCTGCCCTACTGATCGCAATGCAGTGAACACAGTATTCACGAAGATTGACCACCCGTACCGTAAAAAGTATTCTGTGGTTTTGCGAAAAGTTTGGCACACCCTCTACCTAGATCTCCAGAGCAGTTTCTTTTGGCCTTTTTCAGACTCTATAACAGAAAAAGTCCATCCGAGCATTTGTCACTTCGGGCTCGTTAAAACATCGAAGGAGACTAGAGTCATCTTTAGCTTTTTCTCGACTCTTTAAAACTGAAAAAGCAAGTTGTGTCTAAAGCGTCGTTAACAATTTATTTTTAAACGGAACAATCACCCTTTATTCCTGCGTTGATATTCTAAGTTAGTCTACCTTCATCACAAAGTTCTTGTAGAATCGCTAGGAAATCTTTTGGATAGACTAAATATGTCTGAACAACCGTCGACATCCAGGACTATGTCATCCGACACAGCAGCGGTAGAGCCTCCTGCTGCTACTCCAACGATGTTCGCTGGTATACCATCTGTCTCGGAAAATTGTCAACAACAAGCTGGAGTCCAATCAGAGACTGTTTCGACGACATGGTTAGTTCCTATTTCTTCATCCGGATTATCATCTGGTATCTTATGTTGAAACTCAACGACTTGATCCAATGTGTCTTCAAAGGCCAATCTACCCTTTAAGCACTGGACTGCCACCATATGGAGGGTAGTATGCCTTTTCATTGTTCCCCCCCGGAGAACAACCATATGGGAGTTTACAACAAAGTTCAGGTCAAACTGGAATTACATCCAGCGGATGGGTACCAATACTGCCTCAACAACCAAGGGTTGCATATTCAATGCAACCAGTCCACCCTGTGTCGAATGTTGCCACTATACCTGGTATGTTGATTGCGTCGCAAGTACAAGCGCTACCTGTTGTATGTCAACCCCAAGTTTCTCAGGTTGCCATACAATAGCCTCTTGTCTCGACAGCTCAATCACAACCTCCGGTTAGTGCCTCCTTATCTGGAGCGACTCAGGCTCAAACAACTACTATGACTCCTCATCTTGGTCAATCATCTAGTATTGGACAACAGCAAATGGTCCAACAACCAGAGCTGGTTCAAACTCAACAACCGCAATTCCAGCAATCATATCAAGGACCCGAGCAACAAGTCTTTGCAAGTAATGGGCAACCATATAATAATGGTTATGCCCATCCTACTTGTCAAAGTTGCTAGCATCAAATACATTATGCTGGTATGCAAAGATCCACTGCTCAGGCGATTCCATCTTATCCTGGGTATGCTCCGCCTAACCTGAATCAACAGTTGCCCTTTGTAGCAACTCTAGAATTACCAGATCTAAACCGGCTGATGAATGATCCAATTGCTTATGCCCCTTGGTGGCCAGCGATTCCGCATAAACTTCCATCGGACATTCCTAAATTCAATGGAAATCCGGGTGAAGACCCATCGAATCACGTCATGACTTTTCATCTGTGGTGTTCGTCGAACACCCTGAACGATGATTCGATAAGGCTTCGCCTTTTTCAGAGGACATTGACGGGTCCAGCGGCTAAATGGTATATTGAATTACCTAGAGCCTCTTTCGACAATTTCAGTTCCCTAGCCACGACTTTCTTAACCCATTTTCAATTACCGATAAGGTATGAAACTGGAACCGAAATCTTAACCAACTTCAAGTAGACGACGGCCACACATATATCCGATCATATACATGAGTGGCATCGTCGTCGTAGGATGGTAAAGACTTACGTTCTAGATCAGCTATTAGCTGAATGGTTTATAAAGTCGTTACTTCCTGCCATAATGGAAGATGTGGCCAAGGGGGGAGTCGTAACGGAGGAGCAAGTTATTGCTCGTGCACAATATCTAGACTTAGTATATACTCAGTCTGGCACGCTCTATGATAAAATACCTGACGCCCCTAGACCAAAATTTTCAATTCCTCCTCCTCCTAAATCAAATAGTGACTCTCATGTCGGCGATGGCGTGATTGGCGCAACAGACATGAAATCGATAAAGGCTGTATCTAAAAAGGCCCGTAAGATTTCCGGTCAAAATACAAATGAGGAACTTCTTGCCTCGGAAGTAAGTGCTGTGTCGGACGACAAGGGCAAACAACTGAAGCAACCAGGGGGCAAGAAGAAAAAGAAAGGGAGAGAAAGGAAACCCCCTACGGGGTGTCATATATGCGATGAGGATCATTGGACAGCAGATTGTCCATACAAAGCTGAGCTTAAAAGATTCTTTAAGAGTTCGAAAACCTCAGCTGTGTTGACTGATCCATTTCCAAGCCCGAGAATCGAGCTGGTTGCTAATCAAAATGCTTCCCGATCCCAAGTGCTTATGTTGTCTGTATCAAAGCAGCAAAATGGTGCTTTGACGAGGAATAAGGATTACAGGAATCCAAAGCTGTCGAACAACAAGGCTAATGAACAACCTAGTAGTTCGACAACAACTTTGACCGAAGTTGTGCCACCCATAGTCCCTGAGCCAATGATAAAGTCGCAAAAGGGAGCAGTACACAAATCGACATTTAATCCTTGTGCGAAAATAGCACAGATAGAGGACCTGGCCCAATCACCATCCGTTATGTCGACACTTGAGGTACCGCAAAATTGCTTCTCCCAAGAGCAAGCTTTATTATCAGCAATAGGTGGAATTGACCCAATGGATTCCAATCTTGTGGCCTTTGATCAGAAAGGATATGACCCTCAGTTACCAGCTCAACTAGCTTTCCTTATTCAAGTGAAAGCCCTCAACAAAACTGTTCATCGAACAATTATTGATGAGGGGGCATCTACATGCATTATGTCGATGAGTTGCTGGAAAACTTTAGGATCTCCAACCTTGTCGAGGTCTGCGACGACGTTAAAAGCATTCGACGGAAGGACATATACCCCATATGGTATACTAAATAACTTGAAAGTTGAACTAGAGGGAAAAACGGTAGAAATAGATGTTGAAGTCATCGATGGGAATCTTGATTACAACATCCTACTAGGAAGACCATGGATATATGCCATGGCAGCTGTTGTGTCGACCTATTTTAGGAAGATTGCATTTCCCTTCCAAGGAGGAATTACAATCGTTGACCAACAAACTTTTATCCCCAACAGTTCGCAAGTTACGGGAAGCATTCCAATGATCCATGGAAAGAATCATTCGCTCCAAAATATCGGAGTAGGTCTCCTAAAAGACCCTGCCTTAATGGGTACTTTTGCCCTACCGCCTACGAGTAATCTAGCGGAAGTGGCCACAGTGGAATATGAAACCTTCTACATCTAATGGATTTGGATGCCGAGGACGGTTCTTATCTTGTGTCAACCTCATTAAAAAATGAAACAAATCCCCTTTCTCAAAGGTAAACCTTCATTCCAACCACCGAGTTGAATGCAATGAAGCTTGGGGGACGTGCACCACGATTTGCATTATTATGCTGGGGGCATGCAAACTTATCACCGAGCAGTTTTAGCACATAGTTCATGCTCGTTAAAAAATAAACATAAGATTGAGCAGTGTTTTGGCGCATTCAAGCTCGTTAAAAAATGAACCCATCCCGGTAAATAACCATTGAGTATGTAACCTGATCAACCATAAAAGCCTTGGTCGTGTTTCGTGCACCGTCACCTCCACCGTTCATTTGGCCAATCGTTTACCTCCATTTTATTGTTTACCCATTTTGAGGAACAGCTGCGAAGAGTGATTTCACCTAGCCATCCTTGTGACACTGCTGTGATTGGAAAATTCCAGTCTGTACCTGGAATCAGTTGCTATCCCTGTTTATCACTCGTTCCTCAAAAGACGAGTCTTCTTTAAGCTCTTTTCAATTGACTCGTAAAATATGAAAAGATTGCCGAGTTTTGGCCTTCCAGCTCATTAAAGGATAGGAAGAGTTATCCCTCCTCTAGATTTTAATCTTTTTGGACATGAGGGATTATTGCATAAAAAGGTCGAGCGCTTGTTTTATTCGGCTCGTTAAAGTTATCGAAAACTCATCCCTTCTGTATTGTTTTATACTTTTTCGGACTTAAGGGATTAGATGACGAAAAAGGAATTTTGGAGTTGACTTTATGTACCTTTTCAGACTCTCTAAAAATGAAAAGGACCGAGTTATCTTTGTCGTTAGACTCGTTAAAATGATTAAATAGCGACAAACTTGTCTTTAGACGAGAAAGAGTTTCCCTATCGCTAGGCTCGTTAAAACATAGCGATGGGCTTGCCCGAAGGGCAGGTTATAGAACAAGCATATGTTATCCTCCTCAAGCTTGACAAAAATAAAGAGGTACTGGTCAGCAATGACTGGGGAAAAATTGGGAAAAATCAAGAAAAATTTGATGGTAGCAGGTCGCTCTTGAACATGACACTTTTCCTCCGTACCACATTCGGGTTGGGTTGTTTCATTCACCGGTCACGTCACCATGGCCTCGCCATGCCATCCATATTTGGGGTAATGCTACCAATCCATCGCATCAGTGTCGCCATATGTTCAAGAGAAGTCGTTCAGAAGGAGTCAACCGGGTCCCATCCACTGCCATACATTATCCTTCATCCATTCATGACCGCCACCCTGAATCATATGTCACAGATCGTTTTCACCTCCATTAAAGTCATTAGCTCCGTTCCGTGTCACTGATGTGGGATTCATTAAGGCCCTCCTGTGACGGATCGCTTCTTGTCGACATCAGCTCATTATCCAAGAAGTTGATCTAGGAACACCCCCTTCAGTACTTTGAAGCTTGCATGCCTCAATGGCAAGTTTTTCACTTCCGGCGACAGGTATACATCAATGACCTTCGACCAGAAGATTTTGCGTGGTGTTCGACGCCAAGTCCTTTATTCACACCACGTGAATTGTACTACAGTACCTTGAGGGTCATTATCATTATCGGTGATTCCT
The DNA here is from genome assembly GCA_031772625.1 of Pinus tabuliformis. NCBI lineage: Eukaryota > Viridiplantae > Streptophyta > Pinopsida > Pinales > Pinaceae > Pinus > Pinus tabuliformis. The sequence goes on along the minus strand of CM062817.1, from coordinate 1,922,460,287 downwards.
CTCGCGCTTGTTAACGGTTTACATCATTGACCGGTAATCAAGCGATGTCTTTCCATGTTCGACTTCAGCGCAATTCTCACATGGATTGACTTATACTTAGAGTGAAGATCGAACGAGTTTGAAGACCCCGGATCTAGTTTCATCCATCCGGGCTGCGATATATATTCAGGAACAATAAAGACATTTGACATGTACATCATTACAGCAGATGATCATCCTACTCAAAGGATGATAATTTCACCAAAATTATCAGTCTACCATCAGACGATCGTTTGTTCTATGTACAAAAATGAATTTATAAAGCTGAGCATGGGAATGCCCGCCTCAGCTAGATCATGAAAGTAGTATGAATCATAATGTATTGGATTGTATTTTATTACCGATCTCCTCCCAGCAGATGGATGAACTTCGGACCCTCCTGGATAAAGCATTTCACCCGATAAACGGCCTCATACTTTAGGGGGCAACTGTTATAGACATTTTTGTGCCTTGCATCACTGAGCATGAAATGTCAATAATCAAGGGATCCAAAGTCCCTAAACATGTTGTTCCTACCCCTAGAGGAACAAGGCCAGCAAACCACAACAATTCACAAAAGTTCTCCACCTGAAAACACTCAAAAACAAGGCAATTCTAGATCACGTCAACTGCTCCACTGAGCATCTGCGCTGAATGTCAACTGCTCCACTGTCTACCTGCGTTGAATGTCAACTGCAACAAAGGCTACCTGCGCTGAGCGAGTTTGGACAAGTGGCAGAGTCATTTCTCAAGGTGTCAATGCCCAGGAAGCTTCCAAAATGACACTTGGATCAGGGAATTCGACTGGTGATGAGTAAGAGGTTCCAAATCTCCAAGTGGAAGCAAGGACCTCCAAGTGGACTCAAGAACTATGAGAGGGAGAGGACACTAGTCGGTTTCATACCAGTCTCAAGCTGACTCATCCTCTCTCCAATATCCCTATATATAGATCTCTCCTACAAGAGGTCAGGGGGGCTGGAATTTGTGAATGTAAAGAATTGCTGTTGGTTTGTGGCTGGATACATTGGGTGTTTATGCTTTGAAGGGAGCTGAAGAGGGAATTCCATTCTGCTGGGAAGGAGATGCTGGATTGGAGCCCCATGGGTTGTATCTCTTCCTGAACCCTGTTACTTTCAATAAAGCTATCTTGATTCTTTCCTATATGCTGGTGTATTTTGTATGATTGCATTAGTGTATTTGATTTACTTCTAATCCTGAATCATTTATGAATATGTATATGTGCCTTTGTATTGTGTTCTTCTCTTGTCGCAAGTAGCTATTCTCTTGTCGCAGGTAGCTGTTCTCTTGTGACCTCGTGGGATTCAAGTAGCTATTCTCTTGAGCAAGCGAGGAGGTGAGTAGCTGTAGACACACAAAGGGAAAGAGGGTCTAGATCGAGGGACAACCGGAAGACAACGGTAAGTCTGCCAATCTCCCCCCTTTCACATTTCATAAAGGAAGAAATCATAATAGCTGTATTCATTTGTTGCTAAGGCGCTGTCACACCTTAGGTGGATAGGATCGTCCTAAATAGGCATTTTTCCCCACAACACTCAACTAACCGAAAGTCAGCTTCATAGTGGGTACCACTCCTAATACTGGTCCCAGACTAGTATCATCAGTCTCAAAGAGTGTACCGCTGGTCCTAAACCAATCTCAACCAACCCGAAGTCAACATCATAGTATGTACCACTCTCATTGGTCCCAGACCAGTCTCCACTGACCCAAAGTCAGTCTCAGAGTATGTACCACTGGTCCCAGACCAGTCTCAACCGACTCGAAGTTAGCATCATAGTGGGTACAACTCTTACAACTAGTGCCAGACCAGTATCATTGATCCCAGATCAATGAAGCTCATCCTAGCATAGGGAGTACGGTAGATACAACGATGCGTCCATCAGTATTACTATGGTCCCTATACTCATTTCCCTACTCATTGATCAGATGAGAGGTACTTCCCATGAGTCCCAGATTACATGGGTAGGATGCCTTGACAGGAGAACTAATCACTAATCATCCTGCTACACAATCGTCATGGAGAACACATCATCCAGACCTCATAGGAGAACTAATCATCCTGCTACACAATCGTCATAGAGAACACATCATCCAAACCTCATAGGAGAACTAATCATCTTGCTACACAGGAGAGCGAATCATCCCGTCCCACAAGAGAGCGAATCATCTTGTCCCACAAGAGAGCAAATCATCTTGTCCCAGTGCACACCACCAAGGGAGGGTGAGTCACCCTATGGTTGTATGTTGCTCTAGTAAGAACCGCAAGCCCCTAGAGCTCCCAGAGCTCAATGTATGCAACATGAAGGACCCTTTTACAAGGGTCTCTTGACGACTCCAAGTAGTTCGATAAAATCACAAATTTGATCTTTCCTTGGGGCTTTGACAAAGTGTAGCGGCCTGGGCATCATCTCAGTGTGATGGAGCCTCCTTGCTCACCAACTTACCATATCCCATATAAGGCAGTATCTGAGGTCTATCTGCTAGAGAAATCATTGAATACGAGATTCCTCAATAATCGAATCCCACCTCTGGTTGTCATAGAGAATCATAGTCGTATTCATCATGTGTGCTCACTGAAGGGTTTCCAAAACCAGGCAACTTAATACGAGGTCATACTCGTAGTTATGTATCCGGTCTTGGCGGTACTTATAACAACCAACTTCTGCTTCCTGCTCATCCAGGATATCGAAGCAGATCCCAAGGAGAACCAGCACTGAGAAGTGCTCTAGTGATCCTCCACACTGCCTGCCCACACAACATTTGAAATATTTCTGGAAATGTATCTCAATCCATGAGAGATTGTGCCTTGAAGATATCTTAAAAGATTCTAGGCACCAATCCAGTGAAGCTTAACCAGATATGAGCTCACCATCCTAACTGCAAGACATATGTCCGGACAGAGGTTCACCAAGAACATCAATGCGAATGAGTTTATGAAACTCAGAGGCATTTCCCAAATCTGGTCCAACATTACTACCACGTAACTTCTGAAAGTTAAGATCCTCGAGGTAGTCATAGGCTTGCATGTTATAGACTTTTTTGGGCACTGCAACCCCAATCAAACATGTCCATAAACCAAGGGCTCCTAAGTCCCCAAAAGTGTTGTTCCATCCCCTAAAAGAACAAGGTCAGCTGATTACATCATCTCCCAGAAGTTCTCCATGAAAAACTACTCAGAACGGGTCAAAACTGGATCATCTCACCTGCTCCATGGTCAAAGTGCTATGCATCCTAGCTAAATGCACACAGGAGGTGCGATGCATCCCACCTAAATACACACTAGAGGTGCGATGGGCGAGAGTGGACAAATGGCAAAGATAGTTTACGAGGTGGATGATCATGGAATCTTCCGGAAACTTCTCCTGTGACACTTGCCTCTCTGAATTCGCCCAGGGATGAGTAAGAGATCATCAATCTCCAAGTGGAATCAAGAACTATCAGAGAGAGGGTACTAATCAGAATCTCAGAAGCTGAATCACCCCCCTACAATCATCTATATATGGATCCCTCATCCCAGAGATCCAGAGGCTGCAATTTTGTATCTTGTAAGGAAGTGATGTTGGTTTCTTGTTGGAATATCATAGTATTGGGTGATCTAAGCTTTTCATGAGGTGAAAGAAGGGCTTTCATGCTGGAGGATGACGCTGGGTCAGAAAAATTGGTTGTAATCCTCTTTGCTATTCTTGATTATTAATAAGCTATTCAAGTTTTCCTCCACATTCTTGTATGTTTTATGATATATGTATTTGTGTGGTCAATATATATCTAGTCCTATATTGTTTATGATTGTAGATCTCTGTTATTTGATAGTATTATGCTTCTTTGATTCCACAAGTGCTATTTGAAGCTGGGTAGATGAAGGAGAAGCAACAAAGATCTGTCAGAAAGGAGAGGAATCAAGCAAGGAATCGAGCGCAAGACTGAGGTTGGTGTCCTTCATTCCACTCTTATCTACTTCTCATAAAGGAAGACAAAAGTGGTTTTAGTTTGTTTGTTTCTAAGATAGCTACCAGTCTTAGTGGGACTAGCAGATCCGAGTGCACACTAGATTTCCTGATAACATTGCAGTTTATCTTTCAACATTTGGAATCCAACTCCCCCTATCTCCTACAAATGAGAGGGTTTGCACTTGTCAGACATAGTTGCTGGTATGAGAGGTCTATCATCCACAACCTTCAAGTAATGGATTGGATCGATTTCACTCCTAGTGAATCTCAGCTTCATTAGACAACAACTGATCCTCTCATACTATGCCTGCAGTGATTTGCTTCAAGCCATAGAGGGCTTTCTACCACCTGCATACATGAGATTCCTGATCATGAATCTCTAACTCCTTAGGTTGTTCCAAACCTGTGGACCTGTGGACCTGTGGCATGAGGGGAATGGTACCCTTATAAGATTTTCCTTCAGTACATCTCAAACATGTACCTTCATGCTCTTTTTGAATTCAGGCATCCCGGTCACCATCTAACTCAAAGACCTCCAGTGCTATGTTAATGGACATGGTCCCCAGTGGACTTACTGCAACTTGATACAATCCTAAACTCAAAAACATCTTTGAAAAATCTCTTTTCAAACAAATACCTTCCCATTGATGAGTGCCACCTTGTAACCTTTGACTTCCATTGTTGACATGGATACCAGGTTCTTCTTACGATCAGGTACATAAAAGAGATTCTGTAAATGAATCGAGTTACCCTCATTCAATTGAGGGGTAATATTCCCTACACCCTTTTCAAGATAGGTGGTATCGATTCCAAGTATAATCCCACAATTATCTATCCGATGAAGTGCCTGGGGTTCCTTGCTTTCTTTGAAGAGTTGACCATTTCTCCTTGATGAACTATATTACCAGTCATTCCTTTGATCATTGAAGATGTCCTTGGAATGATTGTTATCTTCATCAAGACATCTGTCTCTACCATTTAGATACTCCTTCGCATAATGGTCGAACTTATTGTAACCAAGGCATCTGTCTTTCCTTCCACCCTTAGATCTGAACTTCCCAATGAAGTGATATTTAGATAGGTCATCAGAACCTTCCGCTGTGCCATGCTGATGATATTCTCTACTTTGAATTCACCCTGGGTGAATTATGAGGAACCCATTGATCCTTTTGTCTTTTCCCAACTGTCTTTGGTGATTTCTCTTTCACTCTTTCTTGGGCATTGTCTTCACCTCAGCTTTGATACCATGTTACTTTTAGGTATATTCTATGTTAGAGCAATTTATTTCAATTTTCACTCTTATCTTTTCCATATTAGCATTCACATCAGCATTAAAGTAAACTACAGATATAACATAAATATAAATCACAGAAGACAAGCCAAGACAAGAGGACATAGGATGTGGCACTTGCCAGGGACAAACCCCAATGTGGGGAAACCCTTGATCAATTCTTCTTTTATGTTCTTCAAGGTTCAACAGAGGAAGAGAGAGAGAGATAGTACAATTACAATAGAATTCAACACTTTGACTTTTGATATCGGTAGAGATCAGTTGAAGACATATTGCTTCAACTGATTCTCTAAGGTGACTCCTTCACCTATCATAGAGTCACTTATTGTTCATTTTCAGCACATTACCATGTGACACCTTGCTGTACTATCACATGTGTTGAACTTTGATGAGTGAGCTGCTCTCATCTTCATGCTGCTTATCATGCTGCATCTTCCATGGTCTTATTCATCATCAAGATGCCCATGCTCATGATCTCATTCATCATCATGCTGCCCATGCTCATATCATCATGCATCATTATGCTGCCCATGCTCATATCATCATGCTGCTCATAATGCCGCCCATACATCATGCTACTCATGATGCTGCGCATACATCATGCTGCTCATGATCTCATACATCATGCTGCTCATAATGCTGCCCATACATCATGCTACTCATGATGCTACCCATACATCATGCTGCTCAAAATGCTACCCATACATCATGTTGCTCATAATACCTTTTCATGACAGCGTTACTATGTCTCATTGAACAATGTATATATATGTCTTCATACACAACATATCATTGTCTTATTGACCAGCGTATATATGAACAATGTATCTATATCTCATTGACTAGCATATCATTGTCTTATTGACCAGCGTATATGTGCCTCCATTAATGACTGCATTTAGTACTGCTGACATCATCTTGAACAACGTATAAGTGACTGCATTTAGGTCTCCATGAACAACGTATAAGGTCTCCATGGACTGTGTATACATGCCTCCTTTGCTGCATACAGACCTTTGTTGGCTGTGGCCTAGGGCACCCTTAAATGCAGTGGTTAGGTCTCTCCTTTAGGACTGCATATGGAGCCTTCTAGGACAATGGATTAGGGCATTCAATCTGTGTCTTGAATCTTTCCTTTACTATGGCAAGATCTCACTCAACTGCGGCTAGGATCCTCTCCTTCATGACTATAATTTAGGGTTACGTATATGGCCTTCACCTTCACTATGTTTAGGGCATCATCCAATGTATATTTTAGGTGTCCCTCCTTCTCCAAAAACCCAAGACGTGGAGAGGAGAAGAACACATGAAGAGGATGTGTGTTACAAATGATTTCAAGTCCTCTATATTTATACTAAAATGTAGATGATGACTAGGCATGTCTATTGGGATTTTGAGCCTACTCAAGTTGCTTGTCAGCTTAATAATTGATCAGGTGCTCATGTCCCAAGTGTCGTAAAATGCTCAAAAATGAAAGTGCTAAAAACTGGTTCAAAATTGAATTACTGGAAAGAGCTCATCCTCCTGATTCCGGCGCTGCAAACGGTTCGAAAAACGGTCTCCGTATGCAGAAGTTATGCCAAAAACAAAATCGCCCAATGACTCTTAATTTTTGAATTTTTTCAAAAAAGAAATTAAAAAAAGAATATTCCATAGAATATTCCTTGGAATATTCTAGGGAATATTCCTTTTGGGGAAGCGAATGGCAGGATTCCACGTGGCAGGCCCGGAGGCCGCCACGTGGCCCAAGGTGACATCAGCATATATTTGTGGCGCATTTCAAAATTTTGTGGGAGGATGGAGGATTGAACCCACAACCTCGTATGTATTAGCAGTCCATCTTACCGTTGGGTCACAACAGTGGTTCTTGTTATGTGGGCGCACTGAACTATAGTTAAGGTTTGAAAATCATTTGGGGCGGGAAAAGAAGGGGGCCAGCCCCCATAACACATGACCGCAGCCCCAAAACCTTGGGCCTTAACGCTGAAACTGCGCGGTTGTTGTTTAACGGTCACCGCATATGGATGTTATACGTGGTCACATTTTAGTTTAAAGCAGGCTAATCAACACTTAATGGGTAGTTAACCCGAAGGGCATGGCGCAGACTCCAATGCAGCAAAAACCGCCAACGAACCGATCACATGCATTTAACCCAAAATCCAGTTGCATTAAACCATAACGGTTTGTTTGGCAGGATTCTTGGTGGACCGCAAAATTTGGGCGGTCCCGCCATAATTGGCGGAGTTAACTGGACTCCAACTAAAGTTAGCTGGAGTCTTTTTAGGACCAGCTGGCATAGGTTTTACAGTCATCTGAGGTCATTTGCAGAGGTTTTGGCGCCGTGGAAGTTCTAGGAGCCACTAGGGCCTAGTATTGTGAGAGCTGTATAGGGTTGTAGGTACCCATTGGAGGTGAACCAGTAGTCAATCCTGAAGGATTTGAGTGTTCTGAATCCGTTTTTACAGTCTATTCCACCTGTAGAGGATTTTATTCAGCTGTATATTCATTTTGAGCATTTAATTAAAACGAGGACAGGCCCATTTGGGAGCCTTGGACCCAGTAGACGTAGCCCAGGAGGGGTGAACTGCTTTATCAACTTCTTTTGCATCTGTGGTTGATTTATTTTGCAGAACAAATTCGTTTTAGTGTGTTAAACAGTAAAAGGAAATAAATCTGCTATACTTAAATGGGTCATGAACAACTGAAAATTTCATTTGTTTTTTTTTTTTTTTTTTGTTTGTTTGTTTTGTTTTGTTTTGTTTCTTTTTTTGTTTTGTTTTGTTTTGTTTTTTATTTTGTTTTGTTTTGTTTTGTTTTTGTTTTGTTTTGTTTTGTTTTTGTTTTTTTTTTTTTTTTTGCAAGACATGGACATCTTTTAAACATGTATATTACTGAATTGAATGCCTTGCAAACCATTTACAAGTAGTTTCAAATTTAGATCAAGATGGTATCAGAGCTATGTTGTTGTTTCTTTGTATCAAAAGCAGTCAAATAAACTATAGACAGAGCCTGAAACGAGCTAGGAAGCCTTCGAAATGCTCTTGTTATACAATTGCAAAGTAGATAAACGCTCTTTCAGTCAATCTCTGGTGTAGTTGTCTTTTGATTGTTTTTGTGCAAATATCTTCTAACTGTCTTGCAAGTATTGATGCTTACCAGGTTGAAACTTAAAAGAGGGGAAGGACAGTTGACTAGAGAACGAGAGAATCCTCAGTCAAGGAAGGCCAGAGAGCCATCACCTCCACCTTCAATTTCGCCCTCAAGAGTCTCAGCAGAAGCTTCAAGAATGTCTGAATAGGAAGGAGAAATTCCTGCAGACATGGATCCAAAAGAAGAAGAAAGAGTCTTCATAAAGGCTTTCTTGGACCTCACTGAAATGGTGAGGATATTGTACCAAGAAAGAAATGAGAAATTGGCTGGAGAAGGGTCCAAACATCCACATGAAGGAGAGGGCTCTTCAGGAGGTAAGAAGGATGATGATCATTCCAAGAAAGGACATGGAGGAAATGGTGATCCACCACCCCCATCGTCACCTTCTTCCTCTTCATCCTCATCTTCTTCTTCTATGCATAAGCATAGATCCTCTGAAAAATGTCTTTTTTTGAAGCTTGATGTAAAATTCGAATTACCTATGTTTAATGGTGAAGTGAATGCAGAAAAGCTTGACAACTAGATTAGGCAGTTGGAAGTTTACCTGAGGATCCAGAATATGCATGATGATGCCACCAAGATTCAGTTGGCTTCTTTGAAAATGGATGGAGAAGCATTGGTTTGGTGGGAGGCCAAGACTAAAGAGGAGATCAAGAAATTTGGTAAGGTTACCTTAACATGGCCTGAATTTCTGTTAGCCATTAAAAAACAGTTTTATCCTCTTGCTCACATGCAGAAAGCCATTATGAACTGGCAAAATTTCAGACAACTTAAGGGACAGAGTGTCCAAGACTACACCCAAGAATTCAGGAGAAGAGATCTCTTGTTAGGGGTAGATTTACAGACCCAGGAAACCTTGCTGAAATACATTGGTGGCTTGCATAGCTACCTTAGACACACCATCTTGATGTTTAACCCTACTAGCCTGGACGAGGTTTGTGTCCAAGCTACCCATTTAGAGGCAAGGGGAAAAAACACATTTGAAGAGGGTAGAAACAAGCCCCCCAAGGGGAAAATCAAAGAAAAAACCTCCAAGGGAAAGGGCAAAAAGAATGCATATGTCAGACAGGAGAGTGAGAAAGTGATCTGTAAACACTGTTCTAAACCAGGCCACGAGGAGAAAAACTGTTGGAAATTACATCCTGAAAAAAGACCTCAATTTAACAAATCCAAAGGGAAATAGAAAACTACTGCTGCTACGTCTACACCACAGGATTTAGGGGATGATTCAGGTGATGAAACCAAAATTGCAGCCATGGGTTTGAAAAACGTGAAGGGAAAAGAAATTGAAATACAAGCCAGAACTAGTACCTCAAACATGTACAAGCTCCTAATGAGGAAGAAAGAATTGAACTGTTTCATGTGAGGGTGATTTCAAAACATACTAAGATTGACACACTTTTTGATAGTGGGTCACAAGCAAACCTTATATCAGAGGACTTGGTCAAGCAGCTTAAACTTGAGATTGTTCCACATCCGAAGCCATATCCACTTGGATGGATTTGCAAGGATGCAAATTTACAAGTTTCAAGAAAGTGCACATTGCGCTTTGCAATTACTGCACATTTTATTGACACAGTTGAACTTGATGTGGTACCTTTTGATATAGCAGGAATTGTTTTTGGAAGTCCTTACTTGTTTGACAGGAATGCTATCTTTCATTGCCATGAAAACAAATATCATCTTTTCAAAGATGGCAAGGAGTTCATTGTTAGAGCTCATCGGAAGAAGACAAATATAGCGATGGTGAATGCAGGACAGGTAAAAAGGCTAGTCAATTCAAGTAAGAATTTTGTTCTTCTTATGATTAAGCCCAAGGTTGATGTGAATCATGAGTCATTTGACAATTGTGATCCAAAACTTAAATCAGATATGTATGATGTAGTTGATGCATATCATGAGATGTTTCAGGAGCCAACAGGTTTGGCTCCTGTTATAGCTCCAAATCTCACTCTCATGATTTGTGATGCTGTATTCATGGCCTAGGGCAACCCCTCCTTCCAGACCTGGTCCTAAAATTTAAAAAACAATGTTTTATCCCTTATACGCGACATTGCCCTGAGTTAAACGCGTGTATACACGGGTATGTGTATAGCCAACCCGCGTATATGTATTAAAACACTTAAAAAAATATAACACTCCTTATTTTCGGGCGGAGATCGCGGGTTTTACCTGCTGATCACCTATTAGTGCCCGTGGCCCAACTGTTCCCAAACAACTCCTAACTAAAAAAATACTTTGGAGATGGTATAAAAAGACCTCAAAGAGAAGGCCTAAAGGAGGGGAGAGGAGAGAGAAAGGTTATTATGCTGAGATTTTTCCCTTGACCAGGTCTGAAGTCCCTTGTGCCTTCTGCACTTCCCCCATTTTGTACAGGAAACCTTTGTTTCCTTGTGTGTTGATGTTCATCCACCATTTATGACATCATGGAGAGAGTCATGGAAGGAGTTTGTTAGAGGCTTGAGGTTGGAACAGATCCGGAAGGAAGCTTTGCTTGGAGCCTGCTGAAGGTGATTGTTATAGACATTTTTGTGCCTTGCAGCTCCAAGCATGAAATGTCCATAAACCAAGGGCTCCTAAGTCCCTAAAAGTGTTGTTCTAACTCCTAAAGGAACAAGGTCAACAAATTACAGCTTCTCCCAGAAGTTCTCCACCAGAAACTGCTCAGAATAAGTCAAAACAGGATCATTTCAACTGCTCCACTAGCTAAGTGCGTTGCATAGCACCTAAGTCCACTAGCTAGGTGCATTGCAACGCACCTAAATGCACTACCAGGGTGCGTTGAATGGGAAATGACAAATGGCAGTGTCATTCCGCGAGGTGGAGAGACAATGGAAGCTTCCAGAATCTTCTCCAATGACACTTGCCTCACTGAATTCGACCAAGGATGAGTAAGAGGCTTTCAGTCTCCAAGTGGAAGCAAGAACTGACAGAGAGAAGCCACTAATCAAATCATGAGCTGACTCATCCTCCTTGCATACATCTATATATGGATCCCTCATCCCAGAGATCCAGAGGCTGGAATTTTGCACATTGTAAGGAATTGCTATTGGTTTTGAGATACATATCAGAGAATTGGGTGATCTATGCTTTGTTGGGGGTGAAGAAGGGACTTCTTTGCTGGGAGGTTGATGCTGGGTCAGAAATCATCGGTTGTAACTCCTCCTAGATCTTCTTGTATATCAATAAAAACTATTTGAGTTCCTTCTCCATGCTTTTGTATCATTGATGCTTGTTACATTTGTATGGTTAACTTAAATCTGATCCTAAGTTATTTATGAATATAAACCCATGTCTTTGTATAGTTTCCTTCTTCTGTGATCTTACAGGTACTTGGTGAAGCTGGGCAAGTAAGGGAGCAGGTAGCTGGAAGCTGTCAAAGAGGAGAGAGATTGGATCGAAGGACTAGCGCAAGACACAGGTTGGTTCATCCTATTCCTCTTTGTTTATAGTTCATAAAGAAGAATACAAAAGTAGTTTTCTCTGTTTGTTTCTAAGGTAGCTGTCACACCTTAGTGGGATAGAGTAGTTCTAAATAGACACTTTTCCCGATAACAAAATGGCGACTCCGCTGGGGATCGTGTCTAATTAGTTTGTTTGTGTTTCTCTTGTTGTTTATTTCATAAACTTATAAGTAGCAATCGAACTGCATTTGCCATTAACAAATGCAAAGTAGACATCTGCTGCTTCAATCCATTCACTGGATTTGTTTATGATTTGAACAGCTGATTCATAGACTATCTGATTGCCCTTGTGATAGCTCTTAGACCCCCCTTAGATCCACCTCTGATTGTGCATTACTGATTGCTTTTACTCGGCCAAAAACCAAAGATTAAACTGCAAATTGTGACCCAGAACCCGGATAGAATTCTCGTTTCTGCCCCAGCGCAGGCACTGTGAAGAGGTTCTGCATTTCAACACACTTCCCGAGAGGGCTACCTATGTTGCAATGCAGTTTCTCTGTGTAACAGGTGCGCTGATAAGCCTAGCCCTGTGCAGCTGAGGTTCTTTGCTTCATTCTTCCAGTTTTGTCTCTGATTTTTGCATCCTGTGATCAGTATATGACTGTTTCAGACCCCTTTTCCTTACTGATATTCCGCCTCATTTGTACAAAAGAACTGTAGATGTTTTTATCTGTTTGTTGAGTCGTTTACAGTTTTCCATTGCAAAAGTATAATAGTCGTACTGTCGTCCTTTGATTTCGACCTGTCGCAAGTGTCGATTTTGATCATAGGATAAAGTTTATTTGCTGTTGATAGTCGATTATGCTTTTACTTTTGCCTTTGGTCTGAATTTGTGACTTTCTAGTGTCGAAACGAGTATTTATTTCAAAATCGTAAAGTGTCGTAATCATCTCTACCTTTTGATTTCGAAAAGAAGCTTGTTTATGTTTGTCACTTGAAAGAAAATTCAGATTTGTACAACAACTTTCTTTTTAGCATCAATATTAAGAAAGTGAAAAACAAATACATGCATGTGCATTTGCATATTGACAGTCTGTTTGGCTTGATTTAGGAAAGTGCATTTACAGTGTGCTCTTTGCTCTTTGCAAAAAGATTGTGTCTTTCTTTTCCCCTAGTAGCTAGGATTTTCATTGCTGAAAAGAGATAAAAGTTTGTTTATCATCTTTAGATTGCATTTTAGGAATTACATCTACATCTCGTGGTGAACCCAAAAGGCAAACTTCATAAGAAAGATCAACTTAAAATAAATTCAACGAACCTAACAATGCTTTGGAACTTAACGCACAACATTTAGAGCTCTAGGCTAGAGACGTATTCTGGCGTCGTAAAGCCTGGTAACTGTTGTCCTCATTGATGGTTGGGTGATTCCCCCACTTTGAGACGATAAGTGCCAGTACGGACTTGTGCTCCCACGTACCGTCGAGTATATATTGGGAGACCCCTATAGGCTTAAATCCTTTATCCATAGGAAGCCGTGTCGGCCACCCTACTGATCGTAATGCACCGAACACAGCATTCGGGAAGATTGACTGCCGTACCGTAAAAAGTATTCTGCAGTTTTGCGATTGGTTTGGTACTCCCTCTACCTAGACCTCCAAATCAGTCCCTTTCGTTCCTTTTCAGACTCCTTAACGGAAAAGGTCCATCTGAGCACTTGTCACTTCAGGCTCATTAAAAATCGAAGGAGACTAGAGTCATCTTTTGTTTTTTCTCGACTCTTAAAAACTGAAAAAACAAGCTGTGTCAAAGCGTGTTAAAATTTATTTTAAACGGAATATTCATACCCCTTTCCTACGTTGATCTTGGGTTGAGAAAATGGAGCCTACCAACCAAGGAATTCCCCTTGGTGGAAATCCTAGTCCCTTCTCCTCTTGGGGAGATGTTGTTGCGCCCCATATGGCCACATTGTCGCTTCCAGGACTGACAATTGGTTTGCCTGTATGGCTCTTCTCAACCTCTGTCGTTCAAAACACCACTATTCTTGAACAATCGAATCAGCAATTAGACGAGTCCAGAGTTGCCCACTAGCCTTCTACTTCCTATAATTCTTCCTCTCCTCCTTCCTCTTCGCTTGATGGAGCTGGTAAAGCTAAAAGCCAAGTTCCTAAGGAGAAGAAGGAAAAGAAGAAGAAAGAGAAAAAGAAGAAGGAACCAAAGGCGAATGGGGGAAAACGAGTGTCGTCTAATGAAAATCCACACACTGCACCGACCAGGCCTAAATCTCCATGTGTCATTTGCAAAGGAGACCACTTTCACAGAGATTGTCCTTACATCCGCCGGATACTAAGGGACTGGTCTCCTCGTTTGCACAACCCGGTGTCGTCAACCTCTGGTGATCATGTTGAAAGCACACCGTCAACTAGTGAAACTGAAGCCCCAAGACAAAAAGGGAAAGCTAGATTTCCTTGTAAACTGTGCGAAGGCAATCATGCCGTCCACCGTTGTCCCTTCTTAGACGAAGCTAAAAGAGTTTTGGATGATCGTCCGGTTTCACCGTTACGACTTCCTCTTGGATATAAAAAACTCTTACCGAGTCCGTCACTAGTTGAGAATCCAGCTGGCCCGCTCAAGTGGTCGGCTGAAGCGCCTATCATTGAAGATAAACCATCTGGATCCATACCAGACGAAAGTCAAAAGGTCGAGGTGGCAGTTGACCCGGTCTTGCCTTCAGAGGTTTCATCTTCAGATGATACAGTCACTGAAGAGAACAAGGATGACACCGTCCAAATTCTCTTCATAAACACAGACTCCGACGAACATGGGGGAAATTTACCCGTTCCTTTACCACAGGAAGGAAGTTCATCAGAGCCGTATCCGGCCGTCTATTCGGTCCCACCTCCAAGAAACCTAGTTGTCTCCTTCGACTGGAATCAACTAGGCAGACCCCGTTTACCAGCTAGCGTACCATTCCGAATTATTGTTCAAATATATAGAATGGTTATGGCTGGTACCATGATAGATGAGGGGGCTTCTGTGAGTATCCTTTCCTCAACTGCTTGGAAAGCGCTTGGTTTGCCATCACTTTTGCCTGAGATGAGAAATCTGACAGGCTTTGATAAAGGAACCAGTCGACCTTTAGGGATCCTTCCCGATGTGCCCATAACATTGAGAAGGAAGACAGTTCGCATGAACGTAATGGTAGTTCAAGGACCCTTGGATTATAACCTACTCCTTGGACGAGACTATATTTATTGCATGGGAGCAATTGTCTCCTCACTCTTTAGAGTAATGTGTTTTCCGCACGAAGGAAGAGTGGTCAAGCTCGTGGACCAACTTTCATTTCCCGGATCACGCATAGCAAATAGTCATATACCGTCCCTAAATGGTATTTTCACGCAAGAAATGTCTCAATCTCCAGTTCGTCCTCCCGATGAGCGCGAGTAATTCGGAGGGATATGACTGAAACCCAGGGGGCATGCATCCTGGTCTGCTTTGGCAGGAAAACTTCGGGTATAGAGTAGGTTTCCGCGGGAGAATATGCCTAGTCTGTACCCCCATCCGTGATTGGAAGAGGGGGTTATTCTAGTACAGGATTCTCTTGTCAAAGTTATGTAAGTGGGCGAGCACCGCCACTCACCTTTGTTTATCTCGGTAGACATCGCCAGAGAAGTGTTTTGTTTACGCCGTAAATAGAACAATCTTTGGGTACCCTGTAAAAGGTAGTACCCTTCCTGATAAAACGAATGTTTTGTCAGCTCGAATAGAGGGTGACCTTGAAACTCTGTTTTATACCTGGGGGCATGCAAACCTTTTGGAGTGCAAGCGATGGGCGACTATTTATTTTTTAAATTTTTAGGACCTCTAACCCTTTAAACTCGTAGGATTAGTCGTCACCTAACTTGCATAAAGAAAGGATGTGGGGCAAAAATCTAAAAGTTGCCGTTTTTATATGAGACATTCTTATCATATGACTGGATTAATCGAGCAGTGTTTACTGCGAGGTTCAAGCTCGTTAAAAAATAAACCCGGACCGAGCAAATGTTTCCACCCGCGTTTAAGCTCGTTAAAAAATGAACTATTCCCTGGTAAATAACCACCGTGAATGTAGCATTTCAGCCATTAAAACCTTGGTCGTGTTTGCACCGTCACCTCCACTTTTCCATTGGCCGATCATTCACCTCCATTTGATTGTTTACCCATTTTGAGGAACAGCTACGAAGAGTGATTTCACTAGCCATCCTTGTGACACTGCCGTGATTGGAAAATTCCAAACCTTACCTGGAATCAGCTGCTACCCATTTTATCACTCGTTCCTCAAAAGACGAGTCTTCTTTAAGCTTTTTTCTGACTCGTAAAATATGAAAAGATTGTCGAGTTTTGGCCTTCCAGCTCGTTAAAGCGACAGGAAGTGCTATCCCTCCTCTAGGTTTTAATCTTTTTGGATCTGAGGGATTATTGCACAAAAAGATCGAGCGCTTGTTTTGTTCGGCTCGTTAAAGCTAATTGAAAATTTATCCCTTCTGTATTGTTTTATACTTTTTCGGACTTAAGGGATTAGATGACGAAAAAGGAATTTTTGAGTTACCTTTACGTACCTTTTCAGACTCTCTAAAAATGAAAAGGACCGAGTTATCTTTGTCATTAGACTCGTTAAAAAGATTAATAGCGACAAACTTGTCTTTAGACGAGAACGAGTTTCACTATCGCTAGGCTCATTAAAACATAGTGATGGGTTTGCCCGAAGGGCAAATTATAGAACAAGCATATGTTATCCTCCTCAACCTTGACAAAAATAAAGAGGTACTGGTCAGCAATGACTGGGGAAAAATTGGGAAGAAAGCTCAAAGAATCTTTATTGGTAGCAAGTCGCTCTTGAACATGACACTTCCACTCCGTGCCCGAGTCGGGTTGGGTTGTTTCATTCACCAGTCACATCGCCATGGTCTCGCCATACCATCCACATTTGGGGTTAATGCTACCAATCCATCACATAAGTGTCGCTGACATGTTCAAGAGAAGTCATCCAGAAAGGCCACCTATGTCCCGCCCACTACCATACATTATACTCCATTCTTTCATGATCGCCACCCTGAACCATATATCATCAGATCGTTTTCACCTCCATCAAAATCATTTGCTCCGTTCCGTGTCATTGATGTGGGATTCATTAAGGCCCTCCTATGACGGATCACTTCTTGTCGACATCAGCTCATTATCCAAGAAGTTGATCTAGGAACACCCCATTCAGTACTTTGAAGCTTGCATGCCTCAATGGCAAGTTTCTCACTTCCGGCGACAGGTTTACATCAATGACCTTCGACCGAAAGATTTTGCGTGGTGTTCGACGCCAAGTCCTTTATTCACAACACGTGAATTGTACTGCAGTACCTTGAGGATCATTATCATTATCGGTGATTCCTCTCGCGCTTGTTAACAGTTTACATCATTGACTGGTAATCAAGCGATGTCTTTCCATGTTCGACTTCAAAACATTTTTCACATGGATCGACTTGTACTTCGAGTGAAGATCGGATGAGATTGAAGACCTCGGATCTAGTTTCATCCATACGAGCTGCTATATATATTCAGGAAAATAAAGACATTGAAATGTACAGCATTGCAGCACAGATAATCATCCTACCAAAAGGATGATCGCTCTATCAGAATCATCAGTCTACCATCAGATGGTTGTCTGTCCTATGTACATGAAAATGAATTTATAAAGATGAGCATTGGAATGCCCGCCTTAGCTAGATCATGAAAACAGTATGAAGATAATGTATTGTATTGTATCTTATTACAGGTCTCCTCCCAGCATTGAAAGAACTTCGGATCCTCCTAATAAAGCATTTCACCCGATAAACGACCTCATACTTTAGGGGGCAACTGTTATAGACATTTTTGTGCCTTGCAGCTCCAAGCATGAAATGTCCATAAACCAAGGGCTCTTAAGTCCCTAAAAGTGTTGTTCTAACTCCTAAAGGAACAAGGTCAACAAATTACAGCTTCTCCCAGAAGTTCTCCACCAGAAACTGCTCAGAATAAGTCAAAACAGGATCATTTCAGCTGCTCCACTAGCTAAGTGCTTTGCATAGCACCTAATTCCACTAGCTAGGTGCGTTGTAACGCACCTAAATGCACTACCAGGGTGCGTTGAATGGGAAATGACAAATGGCAGTGTCATTCCGCGAGGTGGAGAGACAATGGAAGCTTCCAGAATCTTCTCCAATGACACTTGCCTCACTGAATTCGACCAAGGATGAGTAAGAGGCTTTCAGTCTCCAAGTGGAAGCAAGAACTGACAGAGAGAAGCCACTAATCAAATCATGAGCTGACTCATCCTCCTTGCATACATCTATATATGGATCCCTCATCCCAGAGATCCAGAGGCTGGAATTTTTCACATTGTAAGGAATTGATGTTCGTTTTGAGATACATATCAGAGAATTGGGTGATCTATGCTTTGTTGGGGGTGAAGAAGGGACTTCTTTGTTGGGAGGTTGATGCTGGGTCAGAAATCATCGGTTGTAACTCCTCTTGGATCTTCTTGTATATCAATAAAAACTATTTGAGTTCCTTCTCCATGCTTTTGTATCATTGATGCTTGTTACATTTGTATGGTTAACTTAAATCTGATCCTAAGTTATTTATGAATATAAACCCATGTCTTTGTATAGTTTCCTTCTTCTATGATCTTACAGGTACTTGGTGAAGCTGGGCAAGTAAGGGAGCAGGTAGCTGGAAGCTGTTAAAGAGGAGAGAGATTGGATCGAAGGACTAGCGCAAGACACAGGTTGGTTCATCCTATTCCTCTTTGTTTATAGTTCATAAAGAAGAATACAAAAGTAGTTTTCTCTGTTTGTTTCTAAGGTAGCTGTCACACCTTAGTGGGATAGAGTAGTTCTAAATAGACACTTTTTTCGATAATAGTGACTCAGGTGAAAATATTCCTTTTTATGTATTTTATTTGTCTATAATAAAAGAAACACATGTCTTGGTTCCCGAAATGAGTCTTCTTTATGTTAATGATATTCATGTTTAGAATTCATATACAAAAGGTTGTTTGGATTTCATAACTAACTACCTTTCTTTATAACATGAAGATGGTTCCTTTATAAGTCTTTGTCCATATACTGTTGTGTTCTTTGAATTGGTTGTTTTGCAGGACAAAAGAGAAGAAGGGAACTCCAAGAAGGGTTTGTACCCTAAAGGCCTTCTCAAACGTAGGACCAAAGGTACGTACCCTTATCATAGAATTTGCTTATAATAGCATCATGGCTGTATGAATGCATGTTTCTTTGAATAGATAACTTTCAGTCTGCTAGGGTTTCAACCCAAAAAGCCCTAGGGGAGTAATTCCCTCTATCAGAATTGGCGACTCCGCTGGGGACAACACACTTGTTGTTCCTAGTTTGGGTGTTTTTCAAGCCAATCAGGGCTCAGCTGCCTTTTCTGCTTGCTGTTACTGTCTGGTCTATTCTTGAACTTTAAGCTTTGCCAGTTTCTTCAGTTTGTTTTTTTTATTTTTCTTGAAGCTTTTCATATACGCTGTTTTTCTTAGATACAGAGGCGTATATACGCTTGTTTCTTTGAGTAAACCCGCGTATACGCAGGTTTTGTCAAACACAGTCGCGTATACACGTAATCTGTACTTCAGTACAGTCGCGTATACGTTGCAATTTTCAAGATTTATAAATCTTTTTAGTCTCTGAAGGTATGTCTGGTGGTTTGAGTCAGTCTGAAACAGTCATTTTCTAGTATCAGTTATTTGTTTTACAGCGAGCATCTCATTCTAAATTCTCTCTGATTATAAGGAGTATTGGTCTTGTTTTTTGTTGATTGCAAGCGTCATCGTTTTTGGCTAAAGCACGCAAGATTTCTTGCTAGGAATCTTGGCTGCTCTGTTTCATCAGGGTAGGGAGATTGAATTCAATCTTTGTGTTAATCTTACTTTTGGTGACTTTTTGTTTGCTTGAAAAAACCACTTTTTGTGACCATCCACTTCTTTGTTTCATGAAAGTTGTTGATTGACACTTTCTTGGAATTTGTTTTTTTGGATCTTTTGGTTTTCATTGCCAGAGCTTTCATTGCTGCTTTTGATTGTTAAGAGCGATTTCAAGCACATTTATTTTTGTTGAGTTTTCATCCATTGAGTGGTGTTGATTCGCAAAAGTGTTTAAATTGCCTATTCTTCAATCACAAGTTTCAGTGTTGTTGAGAGCATTTTTGAAAAGAATTTTTTTCTTGTTGCTTTGAAGAAGATCTTTTGAAAATCTTAGTTTCGATTTCTTGAACTTGCTTTTCATTTGGTTTCCTTTTAGTGAAGTGAAAGTGCTTTATGTTTGTCTTAGAACTTGTTTTTAGTGTTTAGACGAAATGAATGGTAGCATCTCATATTCCATCTAGACATTGTAAGTGGCAAGATAAAGATTGATAAGCAAGCAACTTTCATTTTTTTTTAGAGTAGTTTTAAATCTTGCATCCACATATAGTTGTTGCATTAGGATAGATTTGCATCCTTTTTTTAGGCATATATAGCTTTGTTAGCTTTTGTGAGTGTGAAGTATGAATTAACGAAAAGAAAAGAAAATTTTGTTTTATTAGAAGTACCACTGAACCCTATAGAAATTGCTCTTCATCGAAAAACGAAAAAGTGCATGTGCATATAGTTAAGTTTTTATTAATTTCTTTTGCGTCAAAAAACACCACTAGTTTCACTTCCGTTACCTTGTGACTTAAAGAACAACCTAATAAAATCAAGCGCTAACTAAAATTCACTAGAACTTTTTGTTTTAGTCAGTTACACCAACAAGATTAGGATTTTAGGGCCTTGGATTAGGCGAGTGGAGAGTTAACTCTCCAAGGCCATATAAACGTCAAACGTAGGAGTCTGAATAACGAGAGAAAATCCAATAGCGTTAGGAAGACCAGGAAAGCTCCAGAACTGGGAGTTAAGCACAAGGGTCTGTGAAGACAGGGAAGAGAGATACCCCCTCTCCTACTTGTCCGAACTTACCTCACGACTGTTCCGCCTGGCTTCTGCAACGAGTTGGTATCCATAGTTGCTACTCCTAGGGAACTACACAGGTGGCTGCGGAGGGGAATCCCGTGGCACCTGAGGTTGACGTTGCATCACTCTCGACAGTACTACTGGAGGGCACCCTTGCGGAGCTTGGGGGCTTGCACCGGTGCAGGCTGTTGTTAGGAGGTCAGCGTAACTTCCTCTGATACCTTCGCTGATAGGACTGGGCCCTCATCATCCCAGACTATCTTCGAAAGACCCCTTAATTCACTTTCTCGTATTTTGGTGTCCAGTCTTAATCACCCGGAGCGGAAATACTTGGAAGTTGTTTGACTCGCTGTATATTTAGGGACTTTATAGTGTGTGCTCTGTGCTCCTAGTTGGCCTAGCTTTCAATTTTTTGAGTCTTTAATTAGATCATAACAAAAAATTCAAAGTGGCTGACCGATCTCCAAGACGGTCTCGAAGACTTCGTGGTCTTTCGCCAGCAAGTTTAGAGCCTTCTCCTAGAAGGTGCAGAGGCAATACTACCGGTGGGTTCCATCCCACGCCGGTTGACGCATCGGGGATTGATCCTCCTCTCGGGGGCATTAGCGGCCAAGCAAGGCCTGGCACTTCTGAACAAGAGAGGGACACTCCAGTCCTTTCTCGAGTTCTCTTTCAAGCGGAGAATAACATAGAGGTAGAAGAACTTTTAGAGTCGTTAGCAGCTCCAAATCCTCCTCTACCATCTGGTCATCCAGACATACTGCAATACGTTGGGACTCCAACGCATAGATCGTCAAGTCCAGGTTACGCTACGCGCTTACCATCGATGACCACTACTGGAAGCATGGCTTCTACAAGTGCTACGACTATGCAAACCCCAACATCGGTGCAAGGGGGAGGAACCATTTCCATCTCCTCTGCTTCCTTGTTTGGATATTTTGCTAGCACATCTTTAGTTGGGTCTACCTCCATTCCATCCACGAGTGGAAATGCCCAAACCAATGCTTTTGGTACTAGATTCTTCCCATTTGGCACCCACTCACAGGGTATTCCATCGGTTCCGTTTAGTGCCGCTACGTCCATGATGGGCAGATCGGCTTCATTCCAGGGTTTTCCTTTTGGAAGTGGTCATATACCACATTCCAACCCGACGGTAGGATCCATGCCTTTTTCTTTTGTAGGACAAAGCAACAATCCTTTCCAAGGTTGGAATGACCCTGGGGTTAGTAGCGCGGGAACTGGGAATCTGTTTATCGGCCAACAAGGGAATAGGCCGTACTCCACGGTTAGCTCGTTTCAAACTATTCCTCCTCTAGCTTCGGCTTGGAATCTGTATCAGGGGTTATCAACTCCTTACAATCCTTTAGGAGGAAACTTTGCTGGTTATGGAGGTTATACGGCCGGAGTTGGTCAAACTCCGAATTTTGCTAGACCACAAGGCTTTCCTTTTGGTTCAGCCGGTTCTACTGGTTACTTCGGGTAGCCTGGTGCCTCCCAAATTCCAGGACAATATTTTCAGAGCTTTGGGAGTTCTGCCCAGTCCGGGTGGAATCCCCAAGGTCCTCCTAGGCTTCCGTTTCTGGTAACGTTGAACTTGCCAGATCTCACTAAGTTAACAAATGACCCAATCAAGTACAATCCGGCCTGGCCTCTGGTCCCAACCAAACTCCCTTCGGACATTCCAAAATTCGAAGGGAAGAGTGGTGAAGACCCAGGCGACCATGTAACCACATTCCATTTGTGGTGCTCATCTAACTCCCTTATCGATGACTCAATTAGGTTGAGACTCTTTCAGCGCACCTTGACTGGTAAAGCGGCCAAATGGTATATAGAGTTGCCAGGGGGCATCTTTACATCGTTCGCTGACTTAGCCAATATCTTCTTAAATCATTTTCAGTTGCCTGTCCGCTATGATGCCGGAACTGAACTTCTAGCCACCTTTCGTCAGGATAAGGCAACCCACATTTCTGACCATATTCAGGAATGGAGACGGAGAAAGAGGCTCATTAAAGCCGAAATCCCTCCGGAGTACCGTCTCAAGTGGTTTTTGAAGTCTTTACAACCCGAGATCTCCAAGGATGTCTCCATGTCTGGAGTCTATTCTGAGGAGCAAGCCATTTTTAGTGCCCAACAATTAGAATTGATCTACTCTCAGTCTGGGATCCTACAGAAATAGTTACCAGATGCTCCTAGATCTGTGGTTGACATAGCTAAGTCGAAGCCAGGTCCGCACACGGATGGTATCATTGGGTCAGTAGACACAACTACAGTGAACTTGTTGAATCAATTGCAGCAATTGTCCTTGCAAGATGCTTCTAACAACCAAGTCACATCATCTAATCCCCCCGCTTCCCAAACTTCTTCAATAAATGCCGTCCAATCTAATAACCCAAAAGGAAATCAAAATTCCAATGGGAAAAAGAAAGGACGAGGTAAGAAAAAGAACCAGGATGGGAAGCCTGATCTAAATAAATCTGGCAACAACGCTGGTGGTGGTAGAAATGAGTCAAGAAAGAAAGTTAAGTTTCCATGCAAATTGTGCAGTGGAGACCATCTAACTCATCTCTGCCTTAAGATTGAAGACGCTCAGCGCTTGTTAGGACAGTAACGGACTTCTAGTTCTCAAGCTGTGTTAACCAACCCGTTTCCCCAAGGGCAACAACTTCTTGCTGGCGCGAGTTCAAACCCTGGAACCTCCGCTGGGGGAAACCAGGAAGGGGAAAAATCGTCAAATGTTTTCATGATGGGTTCTAATGTCCATGTGGCTACTCGGTCACGTGATTATGGTGAAGCCGAAACTTCCAAGGACAAGACTGTTCCTGGAAGTACTGACCTTCATATTGAGCGACCCCCTATCGAGACTATACCACAGATACCAAAAGGTTCCGCTAAACGCGCGACGATTAATCCTAATGCTAGGGCCGCCCAGAATTACTCCATTATGGAGGATCTGGCTCAAAGTCCGTGCGCTATGTCCGGCTCAGAGAAGTGCTTTACTCTCCACAATTGGAGCAGTTGATCCAGCTAACTCTTTAGTGCTCACTTTTGACATGTTAAATGTCAAAAAGTGACTCCCTCATCATATGGCTTTCCAAATAAAGTCTACATACCGAAAAATCAATATTTTTCGCACCGTGATAGATGAAGGAGCTTCCACATGCGTTATGTCGATGTCATGCTGGAAGGCTATCAGATCACCCTCGGCTGTTCCTTCACCTACCATTTTGACTGCATTTGATGGTCATTCTCATAAGCCGCATGGGAATATCCCGGCCTTTCCTATATGTGTTGGGGGAAAGGTCGTCAATATTGAAGTAGAGGTCGTAGACGCTAACCTAGACTATAATTTCCTATTAGGAAGGAACTTGGTATACGAGATGGATGTCGTTGTTTCGACTCTGTTTCATGTCATTTGCTTTCCTCATGAGGGGAAAATCGTTAAGGTTGATCAATTGGACTATTGTCCAGTCGATCCTCAAGCAAGCTCTGACTCTACTGTCCCTTTAGTGGATAACCCTCGCCCGTCCACTGAGAATTTAGGAGTAGGGATGTATTCCTCATTGATGGGTACATTTGATCTTCCCTCTCCTTTCGCTAAAATCAATGTTATTTCATCATCAAAGGAGTCTCCTCGAGAAGAGTTCTTTCGAACTCGTTATTTTTCAGACCCTTGGACCTTGCCTTCACCTACGACCACATTAGTTGAAGGACAAGTAAATGGAATGGCATTCCCTATATCTGCAGCTGAGCTTAGATATCAGTCTATCGTAGACTCTGCCGACAACCATTCTACTCCTTTTTCTGAAGATGAGTTAGATGGTCATGTGGCCTTGGCTTGGAGCCTTGATTCTACCTCCGCCTTGGACTGCTTAGATTCAGTTTTACCTTCTGAAGAAGCAATCCTCGAAGTAATGATGGGTATAGATCGACCTTGGGAAGACTTACACCATCGTTCATACTTTCATCCTGCATTGCAGGAAGTAGAATCTAGATTCTCCAAGCTCCTCACTAGTGATGTTTGTACGGTGTCAAACCCTTTGGCTCCAGCACACATTCGTGCCGAAGGTAATATGTCAGTAATTTCAAAAACGATACCTATAAACATCTCTAGGGACCCTAGCGTCATCGAGAATATCTTCATCGGAGTTGAGTGTTCCCCTGAAGAAATTCAAATCTACACCGACCTGTTCAAGGAATATCGTGATGTATTTGCTTGGTCTTATGAAGAAATTCCTGGCATTGATCCTTTTATAGTTCAACATGAGATCAAGACATATGAAAACGCGAAACCAGTTCGTCAGAGGCTTCGGCTGGTTAACCCTAGGAAAGCTGCAACTATCAAAGCTGAGGTTGAGAAGCTGCTAAAGGCAGGTTTTATATACCCTGTTCCTCTTATTGATTGGGTTTCTAATCCAGTCCTGGTGGACAAAAAGCAAGGAACAATCCGAGTCTGCATTGATTTTAGGGACCTAAACAAGGCTTGTCAAAAAGATAATTACCCCACGCCATTCATTGATCAGATTATCGACGAGTGTGCGGGTAATGAAATGTTTTCCTTCATGGATGGTTTTTCAGGTTATATTCAAATCTCTATCCGTCTTGAAGATCAACATAAGACAACTTTTATATGTCCCTGGGGTACCTTTGCATATAGAAAGATGCCTTTTGGTCTTAAAAATGCTGGAGCCACTTTTCAGCGGGCCATGTCATATGCTTTCCACGACATCAAACATGTCATCGAGGCATACTTGGATGATCTCGCTGCTCGTTCTCGAAAGAGAACTGATCATCCTAGTCATCTTCGATTGGTTTTTGAACGATGTCGTTTTTATAAAATCCGGTTGAATCCCAACAAGTGCGTTTTCGCGGTTACGTCCAGTTGGTTGTTAGGGTTCATTGTGTCTAATGAAGGGATTCGGGTTGATCCCTTCAAGGTTGAGGCAATAGTTCAGTTGCCTCCCCCGTCCTCAATTCGACAACTTCAAAGTCTTCAAGGGAAGGCTAATTTCTTAAGACGGTTTATAGCAAACTATGCCGAGATCACTAAAGGGTTCATGCGTTTGCTACGAAAAGGAGTTCCATTTGTGTGGGACGACTTTGTGTAGCGGTCATTTGATGCTTTGAAAAAGGCATTAGTCTTTGCCCCGCTTTTGAGTCCACCGGATTATGGTAGAGACTTCCTTTTATATCTCGCCGTAGCAGAATCAACCATTGGTATGGTTCTAGTTCAGGAGGACGATGCTCTCGCCGAGCACGTGATTTATTATTTGAGTTTAGGCTTAATAGGTCCTGAACTTCGCTATTCTCCGGTTGAGAAGTTGGCCTTGGCAGTTGTCCATGTTGTCCAGAGGCTCAGTCATTATATCTTGCTACACAAAACTTTTTTCTTAGCGACGGTCAATCCATTTCAATTTGTCCTTAGTAGGCGAGTGATTGGGGGCAAATATAATAGATGGATAGTCATTTTGCAAGAATTCGATCTCGAGTTCTTGTCTGCCAAGTCTAAGAAATCCATGGTTTTCGCAGACCTAATTTCTGAGCTTCCTTGTGGAGAGGATACTGTTTATGAGGAAAGTTTTCCCGACAAACATTTATTCCTCATCTCTTCACTCGACCCTTGGTATGGAGATATCATTGTCTATCTCCAGACTTCGAATTTTCCCTCTACTTTCTCCAAGGATGAACGTCGAAAATTACATCACCTGGCTAAAAACTATGTTATCATTGGTGACACATTATACCGTCGAGGGGTTGATTCCATCCTTCGACGCTGTTTAACCTTAGAGGAAGCAGAGTCTGTGCTCAATGACTGCCACAGTGGAGCTTGTGGTGGTCATTTATCAGGGCTTGCTACAACCCAGCGCATCTTACGTATCGACTATTTTTGGCCTTCACTCTTTAAAGACTGTGTGGAAGCGGTCAAACGCTGTCACCCGTGTCAAATTTTTACTCGGAAGATGCACGCGCATCCAGCTCCCCTTTTTCCCGTTGTCACCGTCAGTCCCTTTACCAAGTGGGGTATTGATTTTACAACTTGTAATCCACCTTTAGCGGCGAATCACAAGTACATTATCGTGGCTATAGACTACTTTACGAAGTGGGCTGAGGCCATGCCTACTTATAAGAACGATAGTGACACGACAACTTTGTTTCTTTTCAATCAGGTTATCTCAAGATTCGGTATCCCAAGAGAAATTTTCACTGACCATGGCAGTCATTTCCAGAATCAACTGATGTCCTAATTGGCTCTTAAATTAGGTTTCTGCCAAGAGCATTCGTCCCCTTATTATCCTCAGGCCAATGGACAGGTCGAGGCAGTCAATAAAACTCTTAATACGATACTCCAACGGACAATCGATAAAAATCGGTCCAACTGGCACATTATGTTGTATTCGGCTCTTTGGGCATACCGAACCTCCGTCAAAACGGCTACCGGTTTTACTCCTTTTTAGTTGGTTTATGGGATGGAATCTATCTTTCCGATTGAATGTGAAATTCCATCTCTTAAGTTGGCTTTTGAGCTTCTTCCGGAGACTTCGAGTCTCGAGGAGTGCCTAGTTCACTTGGAACATCTTGATGAGCAGCGTCGAGATGCCGCCACAATGAATGAGGCCCATAAGAAAAGGGTTAAAACGCAGTATGATAAGTCTGTCCGTCCTCGAGTCTTTTCTGAAGGCGACCTTGTCCTGGTTTATGACCAAGATAAGGACGTCTTGGGGGTAGGCAAATTTAAGCCTATGTGGTATGGTCCTTTCATTATTAAACGAGTTTTAGAAAAAGGATCGTATGAGTTAATTGATTTCGAAGGAAACAAGCTGGCGGAGCCCCGCAACGGGCTCTACCTAAAGAAGTAATTTGCTTAGTTTTGACCAGGCAATGGCTTCTTTGTATTTTATGTATATTTGTACATATATCATCGAGAGTTTTCTGATATCATCACTTTTTGGTCTACTGTGGCAGGTGTTGATGGATGATTTGGTCTATTTTGGGTTCGCCGATGGTGCTAGTCGGCACACTCGGAATCTTTCTTCCGCAGCTTGGGTACTCTATTATCCAACTGGTCAATTGATGGCATCAAGAGGCGTGTGCATCGGTCCTGCTTCAAACAATATGGCCGAGTATACTGCTGTTATTAATTTATTATCTGAGGCAATCTCTCATGGGATCGACTCGTTGGTAGTATATCTTGATTCTCAATTGATAGTGTCTGAATTAAATAACATTTATCGGGTACGGGATCCATCTTTATATCGCCAGTATTTAAGGGTGAGGTTGTGGCAAAGATCATTTACTTATATTAACTATTTTCATATTCCAAGATCTCATAATTGGTTAGCTGATTCTATCGCTAATCAAGCATTAGACTGGCATATCAATCATTCATCACAATAAAATCAAGTATCAAAAAGTCAAACTGTATATATATATATATATATATATATATATATATATCGTAAAACGTCTCGAGTGTACATATGTGTGTCCAAAAAATATACAAAATTGGGACTCAAATGCCCATAATCATGTCCGGCATATCTAATGCCTCGACTCAGGATGAGCGTCTAAGTATTGCACTATAGCATTGGCCACACGCCGAAAAATGCGAACCCAGTCACGTGGCATGCCAACCACATGACGCTGCATATCCTCAGGAAGGTCCTATATGACGGCCATCGGTACTCGGCAGCTCAATCTCACCAAGTGCCGCTGGACGTTGTTCAGAGTCCGTTCTGTATCAGCAGCCACCTCTTTGGCTCCTCGGCCGCGTCGTCCATGCCGCGGGAATCCATCTAGTCGTACCGGCCCGATGTCTGGAACATGATCATCATATCAGTCATTTGAATCTCATGAAAAATATTTTTCAAAATTCATCATATTTGAAAAATCCAAAAAAATCATAAAATCAAAAAAATCTTACCAATCTCGCCCCATGCTGCATTCGGTGGTAACACTAGATCAGGATCTCCTCGTAAATCCAGCCCAGCATAGGGGTAGTCATCCATGACGATGATCTGCTGATCCCACCAGGTGAAGAATTCATCTTCAAAGGCAGTCCTTGGGACCTCCCCACCCCCCAGACGTTTCATCAGATCAGCCCACCGGCCCATGCGTGGATCGCGTGGGGTGCTGATGGAAACTGCTACCCTGGGACGGAGTGCAGGAACCTTCTCGAAACAGAAAGTACACAAGATGCTCCCATATCCAAAGTTTTTAGTCTGACCCCTCCTGATAGAAGTGAGCTGGCTCTTCATGTTGGCCAGAAGAGGAGTACACCAGTTGAACACAGTAGTGAGACAGTCAACTGCCACGCTCATGTTTTGCCGTGACACCTGATGCAAAGAGGATGATCCGTTCACCCAAGCCATGGTAAACATTATTATCCTGAGTGATAAACTCGCCGCATGTGTGATGGAAATCTGGCTCCCAACCTTCTTGGGATGCCTCGGGCAGTATATCTGTACATAGTCCTCTATCGAAAGGGCACTTCGTGTCCTGCCCCGGGACTGTACTACCTCTCCCCTTCAGGAAAGGCCTGTGATAAAATAGATATCCTCCACTTCTACCCTGAGCGGCATCTGATCGATCATAAAAGCTTCCTCATTGACATCCCAATAATCAATGAACATCTCAAGCAGACGCGTGTTCACTTTCATATTTGGCAATTTGAAAAATTTAAGCAAACCGCATCCCCGTAGGGCATCTAATGCTTCTGAACTGTTCATAACTTCATTGTCTACCACTGCGTGCTCTCTTTCACGCCACATGACAGGCATCCTGAGAAACAATTGATTCAGTTTTTGTTTAAAATGGTTCGCGGCGTATACGCGGGTTCCTGTGCACACAGTCGCGTACAGGGCCCGCGTGTATGCGGGTTCGATATTACCAACCCGCATATATGCCGCGAGGAAATTTTGGACAAAAGTTCAACGGTGAAACATCAACCAAAAATCCTAAAACCTGTCACAATTAATTGCAAGCTAAGTATAAGAGTTACCTAGAGGTTTTCGACGAATTTGAATGGTTGAATCTGGCTGTGGGAAGTTTGCTCCTTTTGCTCCAAATCCTTTGCTCTCAAACTCAAATGGTAAAAATGGTGAGTCCAAAATGCTTTTTATAAGTTTTGAAAATGCAAAATTTTTTCAAAATTTTATTTTGTTTGACCTCATGTGACTTTTAACTTGGGAGCTTGGAATGTCGAGATTGGTCTGTTTTTCAGGACATTTTGGACGATTTTCAGTTTCGAGACGGTTCCATGACTGTTGACCCGTCATGGCAGGTATCGTGTTCCCACTGGTATATAGGTTAGGGACACCATTTTTTCCGTTGCATTATGCATACTAGCCTCCATTTGACCGATACATCTGCCATAGGGTCGATCCCATCGTGTTATGGTTCATAAGCCATCTTCACTCGCCGATTCTTTAAATCATGACACGATGGTAGAGCCATCCTTTACATGGGCATCCTACTTAGCACCTCACTGAAATTTGTTGCCCATGCTGCTCCATTTTGAGTAGGCTTGGGAGTCCTCTATAGTCCCGCCATGACTTATGCATTGAAGACTCATTCCTCTTAGCTTCTCCGCTTTGTTCTGGCCATATACCCTAGAGGCTCCTTTGTGTTGAGTTGTACTACTGCACTGCATGTTGACCACTTGCACCTTTTGGCCTAGAGCCGGCTTCACTTGGACTCGTGTTTAAGCCAACTTTTGACCATGACATCTGCAAAATCAACCTTGCATTCCCTTGACTTCTGCAGCTTGACACACCTTGACCCGTGGAAAGAACATATCTTTGAGTGTCACTGACCAGTTTTCACCTCCCTGCATTGAGCATAGGAACGTTCCTTTCCCAGGAACTAGATCATCTGTTTCACCGACACTCGTTCTTTCCACTATACCATAGCATTCTTTTATTCTTTTTCCGACTTAACAGAAAAAGACAAAAAAATTAAATATTCCAAAAAGAGCGGGAACGGGACATTATTTCCATTTATTATTGGCAGCTAGAGTCAGTCGTGTCGCCCTTGAACAAAGCACTGAAAACAAAGTCTCCTCCGTATGGGTGGGATTTAGTTTGACTTAGGTACGCCATAACCTTGTTATTGAGTCAGTTCTCCACCGATTGGTTATCTCTTCCAATCATATGGAGGGTTTGTTCATGCCTCCTACATGGCGAACTTATACAGAGTCATCATATGCTGCCACATAGTCACATTGAGTCGTGCTTTTGTTCAAGGGAAGTTAGCCTGAGTCGGCCTCTCTGCGGTGTCTCTTGACTCATTTTTTAGTCAACCATCCCTGGTTGTCAGTGTCATGTCTATCATCACATCAGTTATATTGGTCCTTTACTCGTGCCGGTTTGAGAGGGTCCCCATTAACTTCTTGCTGGCGGGTCTTGTCCTTATCGACGACGACATCTTGCTCTGAGGACAGGTCTAGAGCTGCACCCTGGCCCTTTTTTCATTATTGATAGGTTACCTTGTGCTCAACATCGATCAGTATCATGGGTCTTTGACTGAGTGGTTTCCCTTGTGTTCGACATTAGCTTACATTATCACACATTGGGATTCATGCAATACCTTGGTTTCCATTTGACCCTATTGGTGGATACCTCACCTCTGTGTCAACTTTCATTATTGGTTGGTTCAGAGGGTTTCTACCGTGCGCTAGCCACATCTTGTGTATGCTAGAAACGTACTTCGGTTGGGTTACTACATCTTTTTCGTCCGATTCCTTCCACATTATTGGCCTACAGGTTACACTTGCGCTAGATTGATGAAGGATGCCTTAATGCCTTCCTTCTAGCGGATATTTCCCTATCGACTCCGACTCATTGCTCTGGGGCAAAGATATAGAGTCCATTTGGCAGTACCTTGGGGTTTGCAATCATTAGTGGCAGGTCCTTCGCCATCGACAGTGGGAAACCATCATTGTCTCCTGATCGATAGATTCTTACAGGTGTTCGACTCCAGCTCATCTATTCACACTTGTTAGATTGTACTGGGTACCTTGACGCTCATTATCATTATCGGTGAGTAGTCTCGTGTTTGTTAACGGTATACATCAATGACCGGTAATCAAACGATTTCTCACATGGTCGACTTCAGATCATTTATTCCCATGGTGTAGAAATGTACCACGACGGTCGGTGAAGACCTCAGGTTGTATCAGCATTCATTGGTTCACTTGACAGTTGCTCCTGTTGCTGCTAGTTGATACCACTCCACGTTATATGTCGCAGTCAGTCATGGCGACATTCTATATGCTGGCACCTAAGTTTGTAGTGTAGTACCATCCTATTCCATCATGTTCAGTTGGTACCTTTTGGGGATCAGTCTTTGATATCAGTGATCCGTTGCATCTTTCAACATCATTGACAGTCTTATATGTGATATTCAGACATGTACTTGTTCATTATGATCAGATGATCCATTATGTATCTTTCAGTCATTTATACTTGTATACTTAGTGGATCCGCTTGTACTTGATATGCAGACATGCTTTACTTTTTCTGAGAATGGGTATGCCCGCCTCAGACAATGTCTCTTTCTGATCTCCTTTGGTAGCTTGGCAGGCTGAATTCTGGTGAAGTCCTCCTCGGTTTTTGACAGACTTCCTTTCCATGTACTCACATAATATATTTCGGCCATCATGTACCCCTTCTGACCTCATATATTAGGGGGCATCTGTTATAGCTCCAAATCTCACTCTCATGGTTTGTGATGTTGTATTCATGGCCTAGGGAAACCCCTCCTTCCAGACCTGGTCCTAAAATTTAAAAAACAGTGTTTTATCCCTTATACGCGACATTGCCCCGAGTTAAACGCGTGTATACACGGGTATGTGTATAGCCAACCCGCGTGTATGTATTAAAACACTTAAAAAAATATAACACTCCTTATTTTCGTGCGGAGATCGCAGGTTTTACCTGCTGATCACCTGTTAGTGCCCGTGGCCCAACTGTTCCCAACCAACTCCTAACTAAAAAACTACTTTGGAGATGGTATAAAAAGACCTCAAAGAGAAGGCCTAGAGGAGGGGAGAGGAGAGAGAAAGGTTATTATGCTGAGATTTTTCCCTTGACCAGGTCTGAAGTCCCTTGTGCCTTCTGCACTTCCCCCATTTTTTACAGTAAACCTTTGTTTCCTTGTGTGTTGATGTTCGTCCACCATTTATGACATCATGGAGAGAGTCATGGAAGGAGTTTGTTAGAGGCTTGAGGCTGGAACGGATCCGGAAGGAAGCTTTGCTTGGAGCCTGTTGAAGGTGACTCAGGTGAAAATATTCCTTTTTATGTATTTATTTGTCTATAATAAAATAAACACATGTCTTGGTTCCCGAAATGAGTCTTCTTTATGTTAATGATATTCATGTTTAGAATTCATATACGAAAGGTTGTTTGGATTTCATAACTAACTACCTTTCTTTATAACATGAAGATGGTTCCTTTATAAGTCTTTGTCCATATACTGCTGTGTTCTTTGAATTGGTTGTTTTGCAGGACAAAAGAGAAGAAGGGAACTCCAAGAAGGGTTTGGACCCTAAAGGCCTTCTCAAACGTAGGACCAAAGGTACGTACCCTTATCATAGAATTTGCTTATAATAGCATAATGGCTGTATGAATGCATGTTTCTTTGAATAGATAACTTTCAGTCTGCTAGGGTTTCAACCCAAAAAGCCCTAGGGGAGTAATTCCCTCTATCCTCTTCCAAACATAGGCATGTACCGCATGTCTATTATGGAGAATGCTGAAATAAAGAAGCAAATCAAGGACTTGTTGGACAAGGGTTTCATAAGGCCAAGTACTTCGCCATGTGGATCACCGATTGTACTGATTCCAAAGAAAGATGGCACTTGGCATATGTGTGTTGATTTCAGGGCCTTGAACAAGATAACGGTAAAGAATCGTTACCCACTCCCAAAGATAGATGATTTGCTAGACTAGCTGAAAGATGCTCGATATTTCACTAAGTTAGACTTGCGCAGTGGATATCATCAAGTAAGAATTGAAGAAAGTGACATTTGGAAGACAACCTTTAAAACCAAACAAGGACTCTTTGAATGACTTGTGATGCCGTTTGGTTTGTGCAATGCACCTGCAACTTTCATGCGGGTAATGGATGATGTCTTGCGTCATTTTCTTGATGATTTCATTATTGTCTACTTAGATGACATCTTAATTTTGAGCAAGTCTAGAGAAGATCATGTCATGCATGTTAGGAAAGTACTTGATGTTTTGAAGAAGAATCAGTTATTTCTTAAAATGTCAAAGTGTGAATTTGGAAAGACTTCTTTGGTTTATTTCGGACACATAGTAGGAGGAGGTGCTTTGAGAATAGATCCTACTAAGATTGAGGCTATTGTGAAGTGGCCTACTCCCAAATCCATTACAGTGGTAAGAATTTTTTTGGGTGCAACTCAATATTGGAGGAAGTTCATCTCTAACTTCTCTTCTATAGCAGCTCCTATGCATGCAGTAACAAGTGTGAAGCATTCTTTCCAATGGGGGGGTAAGCAGCAAAAATATTTCGAAACTTTGAAAGAGAAGATTAGTTCAGCTCCGGTCCTTGCATTACCGGATTTGAGACAGCCATTTGAGATACAAACTGATGCTATTGATTATGCCATGGGTGCAGTTCTTCTACAACATGGTAAGCCTATTGCTTGTCATTCTGAAACTTTTAATGGTGCTGTGGTAAATTATCCTACGTATGATAAGGAGTTGTATGCGTTGGTACAAAGCATCAAAAAGTGGAAACACTATTTGATGGGCAAAGAAACTGTTATACATACCGACCATCAGCCCTTACAGTACTTGCAATCACAAAGCAAGTTACAACAGTCACGACACTTCAGATGGATGGGCTTCTTGCAACAGTTCCATTTGGTAATAAGGTACAAGAAAGGTACTCTGAATAAAGTTGCTGATATGTTTTCAAGGCCTATTATTGCTGCTGTTACTTTACTTAAGAATGATTCCATTGTACATGATAGTTACATAGAACAGTATGCATTTGATGATGACTTTAAAGATGTGTATGCTAACTTGAGTAAAGGGAATCATGTAGAGGAAAATGACTATCACATGCATAACAATTTTCTATTTCATTTGGGCAAGTTGTGTGTACCACAGGGGGAGAGAATAAATGTCATAAGAGAAGCTCATTCTTCTCTTATTGCTGGCCATTTTGGTGTAAGCAAAACAGTTGCACATCTACAAAGGTATTGCTATTGGCCTCGCATGGTAGATTCTGTTTCAAGGTTCATAAGAGGTTGTTCATTATGTGCTACAAGCAAGCCTAGTAATAGGAAGATTGGCTTGTATACTCCTTTGCTGGTACCTTCTAGACCATGGGAGAGCATCTCTATGGATTTTGTAGGAGGTTTTCCAAAATCTAGAAAGCAGGATGATTATTTATATGTAGTAGTTGATCGTTTCAGCAAAATGTGTACACTTATGCCTTGTAAGAAAACTATAACTGCTGAACAAACTGCTGGATTATTTTTTCATCATGTATGGATTCACTTTGGTTTGCTTACTTCCATTATTAATGACAGGGATTCCAGATTTGTGGGGAATTTTTGGTCCAATCTATGGGAGATGATGGACACAAAGTTGAAGAAAAGTACTGCTTTCCATCTGCAAACAGATGGACAAACAGAAGTTGTGAACATAACCATTGTGCACCTCTTGAGAGGTTATTGCAGCAAGCATCCCAAGCTTTGGGATGAACATTTGCACTACATACAGCATGCTTACAATCATGCCAGGCACTCTTCCACAAAAACCTCACTGTTTGAAGCTTGTTTTGGTTACTTGCCAAAATCACCTCTTGATTTCATTCTTGAGAAAGATGTCGCCATTGAGGGACATAGTGATATTGACAAAACTCGTTCATTCATTGAAAGAGTTTAGCAAATATATCAGCAAATTCAAGAACAGCTTGAGAAGAGCCAAGGCAAGTACAAGGAAAGACATGACAAGCATAGGGTTGATCACAAGTTTCAAGAAGGGGATGAGGTATGGCTGTACATTAGTAAGGAAAGGATGCAAGGAGAAGGCAAAAAGCTGAAGCCTATTCGTTATGGTCCATTCAAAATCCTCAAGAAGGTTGGAAATAATGCTTTTCAATTAGATTTTCCTTCCTACATGCAAATGTATTCTGTTGTTAATGTGGAGAACTTACGTTTGTATGAACCTCCTTTGATTGTTGATCATGAAAGTGCTATTCAGCTGCCATCTATAGAAGATTTCTTGCCAGAATTCTTAGATGAGCTTAAAGAAGATACAATCCTTGACAGAAGGACACGCACTTCAAGGAGGGGCAATGTAGATTATGTTCGGGTTGGTTTCAAAGGAAGCAAACCGAACAAGGAAAAGTGGATGGAGGTGGACAGAGTGAGGGAGTTGTAACCTCACCTCTTTAACATGTTGTTGAAGGCTTTTGGGGTCCAAAAACTTCCCAATGGGGAGGCGTGATCAGGTGCTCATGTCCCAAGTGTCGTAAAATGCTAAAAAATGAAAGTGCTCAGAACTGGTTCAAAATTGAACAACTAGAAAGAGCTCGTCCTCCTGATTCCAACGCTGTAAACGGTTTGAAAAACGGTCTCCGTATGCAGAAGTTATGCCAAAAACAAAATCGCCCAATGACTCTTAATTTTTGATTTTTTTTCAAAAAAATAAAATTAAAAAAAGAATATTCCAGGGAATATTCCTTTTGGGTAGCGAATGGCAGAATGCCATGTGGCAGGCCCGGAGGCCGCCACGTGGCCCAAGGTGACGTCAGCATATATTTGTGGCGCATTTCAAAATTTTGTGGGAGGATGGAGGATTGAACCCACAACCTCGTATGTATTACCAGTCTGTCTTACCGTTGGGTCACAATAGCAGTTCTTGTTATGTGGGTGCACTGAACTATAGTTAAGGTTTGAAGATCATTTGGGGTGGGAAAAGAAGGGGGCCAACCCCCATAACACATGACCACAGCCCCAAAACCTTGGGCCTTAACGCTGAAACTGCGCGGTTGTTTTTTAATGGTCACTGCATATGGATGTTATACGTGGTCACATTTCAGTTTAAAGTGGGCTAATCAACACTTAACGGGTAGTTAACCCGAAGGTCATGGCGCGGACTCCAATGCAGCTAAAACCGCCAACGAACTGATCACATGCATTTAACCCAAACTCCAGTTGCATTAAACCATAACGGTTTGTTTGGCGGGATTCTTGGCAGACCGCCAAATTTGGGCGGTCCCGCCATAATTGGCGGAGTTAACTGGACTCCAACTAAAGTTAGCTGGAGTCTTTTTAGGACCAGCTGGCAGTTGGGAGTAAATGGCCATAACTTTGGCTAGGAAAGGCGGTTTTGGACAATTTTTTTTTTGATTTTGGGTCTCTTCGACCTTCTGAAGCCATTGGCATAGGTTTTACAATCATCTGAGGTCATTTGTAGAAGTTTTGGTGCCGTGGAAGTTCTAGGAGCCACCAAGGCCCAGTATTGTGAGAGCTATATAGGGTTGCAGGTACCCATTGGAGGTGAACCAGTAGTCAATCCTGAAGGATTCAAGTGTTTTGAATCCGTTTTTACAGTCTATTCCACCTGTAGAGGCTTTTATTCAGCTATATATTCATTTTGAGCATTTAATTAACACGAGGACAGGCCCATTTGGGAGCCTTGGACCCAGCAAACGTAGCCTAGGAGGGGTGAACTACTTTATCAACTTTTTTTGCATCTGTGGTTGATTTATTTTGCAGAACAAAATCGTTTTAGTGCGTTAAACAGTAAAAGGAAATAAATCTGCTATACTTAAATGGGTCATGAACAGCTGAAAATTTCATTTGTTTTTTTTCTGCAAGACATGAACATCTTTTAAACATGTATATTACTGAATTGAATACCTTGCAAACCATTTACAAGTAGTTTCAAATTCAAATCAATAATAATTCCATAATCAAAATAAATTCATATCTCCATAAATACTTATTGGAATCAAATGATCTTTGGATTAATCCTACACCTCTCGACGACAGTGATCCGATAAAAATAACAGTTGCCATAAATAAGATGATCCACATGGAGTTTGGCCCTAGTTGCCAATTTTAACATGAAGCAAGGTCCTCAACTAGCTATAGAGGACTAGGGTTGGAATATATGCTTAAATAATAGCTTGATTAGTTGTTTTTTTAGCATTAAAGTCTTTTATAAAGAGGATATTGTTCAGTTCTTAGATTGTAAATATCTTGTTCTAACCCATTGTAAGGAAAATTTTAATGTAAATTGTTTTTCTTTTACAAGTTAGATTAAGAGGTGTGAAAGAACAAATTACCATATAAATTTTATTTGCAATAATATCTAAGATCTACATTCACATGTATTGGTCGAAATGGTATTTCTTTTGAAGTCCAATGTGAGTAAAAATTTTCTTTTTTATGTAACAAGATATGCCTTTAATCCTTTTGTGGCATGAGATCTTGTTCTATACCAACTATAAAATAGAGCCTTCTATGTCAAGGATATTAGATTCTTCACGTTTAGAAGTTTTAACAAGTGGCATAATATCAATTTCACTTGGGATCCAACTTGTAAGGCATACAACCTATTATATTGTCCACATAAAAATGAGCCTTTCCCCCATTGAGAACATGGATATGACTAGGTACTTAATGTACAAGAACAAGTTAAGTAACATGGAAGATAATAAGATTTCTAAGATTACTTCAAATTCTAGTCAAAATCATTTGCGACTCAAGTGGGTAAAAATATTTGTAAGTGGGGATAAAAATATTTGTAAGTGGGGATAAAATTTTTTGTAAGAGTATAATAATATTATATATTTTATTTTGGAATTCTTTTTTTATATAAGGAAACAAAATCTCCTTACAAATGAATTAAAATTCTATGTTAATTTTTTTATTAATAAAAATAATGAAATGTTTATTAATTTATTTTATTGTAACGTGGTATTATTTATTTAGTTTTATTTTTGATTGGGTATTAGTTTGTTTTTAACTAAAAAAATTTGTAGCTTACTCATAATTTAAGATTAAAAATTCAAATTTTGTTTTTTGTTTTTTTATTTGATTTAAATTTATTTATTTGTAAGGTGATTATTTGAGATCTTATTATAGGCTATTTAGTAACTTCTTTTTCTATTAATTACTAATTTTTGTTTTATTTATTTTTTATTTAACTTTTATTTTTTATTCTTTTTTACTTTTTTCTATTATTCGCATCTTTATGAATTATAATTTTTCTCCATATTTCAATTTAAGATTACTTATTATTATATTAAAAACACATTTTAATAAATTCAACTATAAAAAATTATATATATTAATAAAAAATGACACACACACACACACACACATATATATATATATATATTAAAGTGTATATATGTTAATATTCCCCCCCCAAGGAAAAATGGTAATTTCCATTATATGAAATAGTGAAAATTACATTTTGTATATGCAAATGCAACACTCAAGAAACATCTCAGTGTTAACATCCATATACAGATAAGCCATAATATTTGTTATAAGTCATAACCATGATGTGCTATAAGTCCAAAGCTACTCATATGATGAGTTGTCCATGACAAATACACATATATGTAATAAAAAACTAACATGAAAGTGACATAAAGATCATCTACTACAACCAAGACATGCAAAAACAAATGGTGGTCATTCTGTGCCTAAATCTTCATGTTGTAGATCTATGAAAAAGCGGTGGTAATAATGGTAATGTTGATTTCCATTAAACAAAGTTCCATTAGATCTATGCTCACCTACCTCAGAAAGCTGGTCGGAAAGAGAGTTCCTTTCTTTATAAATATGTTGAACATAAATATAATCAAATTGTGATTTTATGAGAAGAACTTCCTCCAGTAATGTCTTGAGTGTGTGCATGTGACATGTAGAACGAAGATTAAGTATATTAATGACAACCAATGAATCACCAAACACCTGTAATTGTCAACATCCCTTCTCATGTGCAAATAACATAAGTAATTTGAGGCTAAATAATTCAGAGAAATTGTTTGTGCCCGAGCCCAAACCAGATTGTAATTTGAAGTAATGTTGGTTATTGAGATATAAAACTGCCCCTCCACCACATCAACCATTTTGTGTTGATCCGTCAAAGTAAGCCTAGGGCATGTTATGATCAATGATCTCAGGAAGGACAGAGTGAGTACTGGATTTGATCTCCTCATCAGGTAGAAGATTGTAGATTGCAAGGATCTGTGCACTAATATGTTCAGGATGATAATCAATATCAGAAAATATCTTGTGATTCCGCCCAAGCCATATGCCCCAACAAACCAATAGAGGCAGATTTTTTAGTTTGTCAGGGGAGGCCATGTTCCACCAACCATTCTAGGCATTGTTGATATTGTCACCTCCCCACCTGATGCTGATGTTTAATGCATGGTAGATGAGGTTCCATACCGTGACTGAAAATTGGAAAGAGATAAATAAATGATTGTCTGATTCTTCATCACAATGACAAAATGAACACCAAGATAGTTCATAGAATGTGAGGACCCAACTATAGGTCCTCTAACAACTACTACACTCATTCAAATAAATTTCGCTAATTTTCATAACAAGTAAAATTTTAGGTTTATAAAACATCATAAGCATGAACATAAATTAATTTAATCTACAACATGTATAACTTGTAACAATTTACATAACTAAAATAAATGATGGATAATACATGTTCCAATAGCTTAGTTGAGATGCTCCTGAGCTCCATGCTCCTCTTGACTACCTGACTGGATTTGCCTCCCAACCAACTAGGAAGTAATTCCTAGCCTAGGAGCCTCCACAGCTTCCCTAGCCCTCTGAGCCCAAGTCAAACCAGATGTAGTGTGTCCAAGTTTAACAAACACTCTCCAGATCCAAGTTTGATCTCCCTCCTCTTTCTCCACATCCCTCCTCCAAAACAAAATCCTCCCAAATAGAACCAAACCAAAACCAAGACCAAGGATCCCCCTCTCCTCTCATCATCCTTCCCTTTTTATGCCTCTTCCTCCCATCCACCTCAACCACCTATCATTAATGTCATAAATACCCCCTCATCCTTTCATTTGACTTTTCTTACCATATATTCTCCCAAGTAAATTTGAGAGGACATTTTGGAGATAAGATATGGATATTTAATTTGGTAATCAATTGGGGAGGACCATATCTTCTCCCAAGGATATTTTGAGAGGACATTTTGGGGTTATGGATATTTAAATTGGAATAATGGAAGGATACCATATCCTATCCAAGATTAAATTTGAGAAGACAAGTTGGGAATTGAATAATAACAATAATAAATTTTATATCAGTAAATAAAAATTATAGTTTCCCAAATGAAAGTATTTACCAATATTTCTTGATAATTATAAGTCAATATTTTCAGGTAATTTAAACACTAATAAAATTTGCATGATAATATTAAGTGGGGCATTACATACACCCCTCCTTCAGAAAACTTCATCCCAAAGTTAGAGTGAAAAGATACAAGGAGTTCGAAGGCATAACAAAATAGAGAGAGAGTTATAGTAGTAAAATTTAATAAGTCAGGCAATGATACCACTTCCCATCAAGAGTCTCCAACTAATCTATATCCTCCTATCCTACTTTTGTTCCCACCTTATCCATTCTTTGCTGTTATATACTATGGCATCTGCTATAACAATATAACCATTGATAAAACCAATATGGCAGAAGCATCGACTATATCGACCTAACTTCCCCAACAGGCAACTAGAAATCATCATCACACGTCTAGGGGAGTATGTCCATCACTGCCCTCCCACGATTCCAGGTTTGGAGGTTACACGGTGGGAAATACCTCCACCCCTCCTAACGACTAGGTTCAACACCCTAATATGGACCACACTACAAAATGTAATAGTACAATGTACATCATACCTTTCCTCAGTAGATGTTTCGACCTTCCCCAATGGAAGAGTAAATCTTGGTTATCATATTGTTCTTTCCAATCTACGGGTTAGTTCTCATTCATGCATATATATAACAACAAAATATATATAGATAAGTGATCTTAAACATCATGTTATTAAGTCTAGTATCCACGTGTCAATTTTGTAGTTCATATTGGAAATAAATCTTACATTAGATGAATCATAATTTCACTAAGTCATTCATTAGATAAATCATATCCACTTAAGCCATATATGATACAACAATAACTCTGATAAGTCATGCACTAGATAAATCGTAACCAAGTAAGTCATACATTTGGTCATACATCAAACATTTCCATCATCAATACCTAATCCACCTAATGATTTATATAAGTAGTTTCACCTGTCCAACTAAATGCATCAATATTACATAGCATTCATAAATAAATAACATGGAACTGCAAAATAGAGCCTTAGCATAGGTAGCTATCTAAGTCAAAATGGGCATCACATATGCTCATGTGACAACCTTGTGAAACCCCTCGACAACAATTAGAGTTGAAACAAGATTCAATTGTCTGCAATGGAAAATAGAATTTGAACCCAGATATGCTACAAGGTGGTACCAAAGTAAAAAACAAAAAACAAAAAAACAAAATATTGGCAAGCGACAGATTAGTGCACTATCAATTCCACTAGAAAGTTCTAGTATAAGTTTCATGCATATAATTTCTTTAATACTTCAGTGAATATGATCAGCTCAATCTCAAGTCCATGGATGCTAGGAAATATCTTGACTCGGTCACCTACTATTTTATTCCCTTCTTAGTTTGATTGCTTCTAACTCTACGCAAATTGAATTTGCCACTAACTCTATATTTTTCTGGTGATTAAATACACTCAACTCTCATGTTACCTTGGTCTTTGGACCCATTGTTGTTGGGTAATGGACATACACAATAGCAGAATATTTGCAAAAAGAGAAGAGACAGAAGAAATGGAGATATTGCTTGTTATAACTTAATATGGAAATTGTCAAGACTAGATATATAAAGAGGAGTGAGACTACCCCATACAACCACCCTGTTTCATTAAGACATGAATAATCTAGTTTAACTTAATGTTATTTATAACATGTGACTTTATTAGTTAAAGGCACTTATCCGTAATCTCTCTCTAATATTTGTCTTTCTAATGTACTGTCATAACTATTTCTGAATTGGATCCCGCATAAGTAAATTCAATTTGGAAGTCAAGGAATCGAATTCCAAATGGATCAAATGGAACCAATTCTCTTTTGTGATTGGTTTGCAATAACTGATTCAGTTATTGATCCATTTAGTTAACAACCATTTTCCATGTT
Source organism: Pinus tabuliformis (assembly GCA_031772625.1). Taxonomy (NCBI): domain Eukaryota; kingdom Viridiplantae; phylum Streptophyta; class Pinopsida; order Pinales; family Pinaceae; genus Pinus; species Pinus tabuliformis. The sequence continues at coordinate 1,922,417,158 of CM062817.1, read as the reverse complement.
TTCTGCATCTTTGTCAGTGACATGATTTAAGTATTGACTTCTTCCAGGACTTCTGTTCAAGGCAAGTCATCAACTGCCTTTCGTTCAAGCTTCAAAATCTATCAACTTCAGACAAATGTCTTTGAAACAAACATGAAGCCCTCATGTTCCATTCAACTTTATCCCATTACAAAACCCTTGAGATCAAGTCAAATCTATTCTCTCATTGCCTTCAAGCATTTGATGTCAAACAACTGATCAAATCCAGATCAAGGTCAAATGCTATCATTTAACAATCATCAATGGCTGAGATGTGTTGGAATAATATGACAAAGATACCTGTTCCAAATTACAGTCTAGCTATGGACACTGAGTTGTTATGTGCAGAGACTTCCACTGAAGTCAAGACCTCAAAACTCTTGTGTTCCAAAGACAATTAAAAATATAGTACCAATTTTCTCTTCTACAAATATAAAACAAGAAAATTTTGTGGGTGGATTAAGTAAAATGGAAACTACTACAGGATGCCCATCATTAATAAAATTATGTCATGTTAAGAAAATGTATCTTATGGAGGCAAACAATATATGAGAAATGTCCAAGCTAGGTGATGTTATTCTGGGGGATGTTGGCATTGAACAGGATCTTTACAAATCAACCTTTGGTGAGATCAAAGATGGTGTGAATGAAACTAATGGAGAGTTTCTCATGGTTGTTTCAAGTGCTAAATAAAAGAATGAAGAGAGAGACCAATCTAGTATATCTCCTGCCATTGATCTAATTGCAAAGTCAAAAGAGAAATGATTTTCAAAAACAATAGAGAATGTAGCTAAGGGTTTGGAGGTGGATGTGCCCTTGGGATCCAGATGTCATGTTAACTCAAGTACTCACATGGATAACTTTCCTTTTTTTTTTTATAAAGGATGATAAATGGGTCTATGTAAGTAATTCCAAGCAAGATTCTGAGGTCCTAGATTGTGTTGTTGCAGACAATTTTGAGGATGACCAGTGTTCCAATGATGTTGTCCAGAAGAATTCATCTCATCTCAGTGCATTAGTGAGCTGCAAAATGCCCGTCTATGAAGTACGACCTTTGTATGAGACAGATCCTCCCTGTGCTACAAATGCTGAGGTAGATCTATAAACTCTGGTCAAATATTCCATAAGTTTAAAAGAGGTATAATTATGTCTACTACTTATGATATTGTGGTTAGTGGAGACGTAGTAAACTCTATTACAACCTTTCCTTGAGAAGTGGGACTGTGTTCTTTCAACATGTTTGTTATATATGGGAAATGGAAACAATGAACTGGATCTGTTTTTTTTTTTTTTTAACAATATGCAAAAAAAATTGGCTTATTACATAAATGGAATTGTAGTTTGTTATGATAAAATTCTAGGCATTCTAGCTTTCAGAATGAGTTTGCTCACATGTTTTAGCAGTTAATTAATTGCAACAATTCTTGATTACAGAAAAATATCTAAGAAGAAAGAGTAGTTTAGATTCAGAGATACATGATGTCAAAAAGAAATCCCACATTGGTGCATCCTTCGGACTGCAAGGGCATATAACTATTAACAACATTGGAACTTGGTTGTCTCAAGTTTGTGAAGTGCACCATCAAAATTAACAGAAAACTCATTGTACCAGAGAAAGACCTTGAGCCTCTGGTCATGACCTTAGTAGTATTATGTGTGATGTAATATGTACATGAACAAGAAATATTCCTTGGGGGGAGTTTCCAGACAGAAACTGAAACATAAACACCCAAGTTCTCCTGCACCTATGGGCATTTAAAATTTAAAGTCTAAAGTGGTGTATGCCAAAGTACCTTATCAGGATATGGTTCTTCATGTTACTGAGAGCATTGAATGATTATTTGGATCACCAGAAATCACTGATCTAGTGACATTATCTCATGGTAGACATTCTGGAATATTTGCTTGGTGACCAATAGTTGTACTCATCTTACTTTAAACATTCAATTGATCTTGTGGTTTGTTCGTTTGTCATCACACACCAAAAGGGAAGAAATGCACAATAGAAAAGAACAAGACCACTACTCGATGCCAATGCCTGCAATGAATGTGGATATAGAAAGTTTTGAATCTTGTAAAATTGTTTACTCAGCCCCACTGTTCTAATCAGTATCTAATGGCACTAACCCTAACCATCATTGTAATATTTTTATTTTAACTGTTGCCTTTCTCATTGTTAGATATCTAGGAACTTGTATGACCAAGTCTAAGCTTTAATTCATTGGGTTTACAAGGTTTTACTTATTTTTCTCCTATCAACATCATTCTGGCCTCCTTTTTTTTTTAACGTAAATTGAACTTTTGATAAAACTGATGAACTAATTCTTGAGGAGACTATCAAATGAACTTGTCTCCAATTTTATATTGGCACATAGAAATGTACTTAAGATTCATGAACCCAGATTGAAGGCTTTTCTTATGAGCAACATGCAAAAAAAAATGGTTTCCTCTGTCTAGTTCATCCTCTTCAACAAAGCACAATAAAAGGAGCCCCTAAAACTTTGTTGATGACTTGAATGGGATGTTAGTGGAATTTGAATCATGTGACAGAAAATGGCAGTCATTCGATGCCTGTGGACAAAGAGAAGGGTTGATGGGGAATGAGGTGAAATACCTTCACTGTAAGTGTCACTTATTAAAATACAACATTGCTAAGTCAATTAATTAATGAAAGCCAGTGCTTCACATTCGTTCAGTTTTCTTGCTGCCATGTAAAGGATTGTATGGTAGATGATGAGGGATTTTTCAAGGCTTCCAGACTCCAGTTTCACTATTGGTAAAACATCAAGAAGATTTTACTGTTTGGAAACTTCATAGAAAGTCAAAGACAAGTTCATTATGCCTAATTTATGTGACTTCTAGCCCATAGTTTTGAAGTTAGAATCTCCACTAGAGGAATTTCTATCATATCTGTTTTGCTATTTCTGGATGCAGAAAATATATGAAAGGAAATAGTTAGAAAACCTATGTGTTGAGTAGTTACTTTTATTTTCCATTGGTTCGTCCTGAGTTTGATGTACCTGAAATTATGGTCCAATAGACAGTGTTTGTTTTACAACACCTCAATTTTCTCATTTGTTTTAAGAAAAGGTCAAACTTGGTATTACAAAACCAGCTTCTTCAAGTTCTTTTGTTGCATGAATTTTCTTTAATAGGAATTGTAGCATCTTTTTCCATAACATTGATCATGGTAAAGTGAGTCCCCTTGTTGCAATCTCATAAACTAGGTCATGATGTCTTCTTTAACTGCAGGTTCAACTTAATACATTGGTGATGATATTTTTATTTATTTATAATGTCATGACAGGTTTTTCCAGAAGTTCCCTCAACTATGGCTGATGTTGTAACAAGGGGTGGAGAGATTTTGGCAAATCTAGCTACAGGCATGCACTGGGAAACAATAGCAAAAGATGTTGGTATATCAATAGGCACATATACAAGAGCACGGGGCCTTCGTGAACAAATCATTCAAGACAAAGACAAGTTGGTAGATGAAATTACAATTTGTGTAATTTCTTCTCGTAAGATGTTGCCCTAAGGTTGCAAGAGGGATCCTACCATGGAAACCCTTAAGGTGATGAAAGTTCTGCTTCCCCATTGTTGAGAACATCCAAATTAGTAATGACCCAATGGGGTTAAGGATGGCATAATGACAACACACACTTGAATCTCAGATAGATAAGAAGAAAGCATTCCTACAACAACACCCATTCAGATGTAATAATTTCCATGAATAAAGCAAATTCGACCACTACACAAATGTTGGCTCCTCTGATATCAGCAAAAGAGGATGAATTTCAAATGGTAACCAAAAGCCCAAATAAAATATGGCAATGCTCAGCTACATCTCAACCCCAAAATGAGCCAAAACTAGGTCCAAGCTAGAATCAATTGACAACTTCCAACACTGTTCAAGATGAGTAAGCCCACAGAAACTTCCCTCCCTTGACCGGAGAGGAAACTCAAGTAGAAAATGAACAACTAGTGAATTCAGTGGAAATTGAAATAGCCTAACAAGCACAATCTGTCACTCCAAGAAAAGCATCTCAGAGGCACCCATCAGAGGTGTTGGAATGAAAATCCATTTAAACACTGAAAGAGGTTCAACAGATTTCTCCCTCCATCGATAACATGGTTGTAAAAGGATGAGATGAATAGTTCCTATCAAAGATTATATACACTTCTTGACCTCGCCCAATGGCCTGCCATGACATACCATCTGAGGCTACAAATGGGATTTAGGAGAAACCCTCCAACACACAATTTTCTGATATCCATATACAGGACCCTGACTTTTTCATACAACAAGGACAACCTTTTGATTTTATTACTGAAGGTCAAGATCAGAAGTTGCATCGAGTTGGCTTAAACTGGCAATCCAGTGAAGGTTTCCAAGAGCATGTCTTGTGCCAAAGATCTTTATTTTCCACACACTTATGATTTGGAGAGGAGACAGTCACATGGTGACTCTCTTCATCAAAGGGAGTGTATTTCGAGTTATTTGGTTTCAAGGTAGGTATTCAAAAATAGCAGAAATAAAGATTTGAATGTGAATGGTGTTGGATCAACTTGTGGTGCATAAGTCAACATATGAGATAAAGGTAGACTAGTAGTATACATTCAAGAACAATTATTGAGGAGCTATGTTATTCCTCAAAATAATGAGCTGCAACTGTCTCTGCAAGACTCTGATTCAATTGTGCAATTCTCACAAGATGAAATTGACAGTTTGGAATTCAAAGAAGCTAAGAAAAAAAAACAACGAAGTTCTAAAGGTAGAGGGGCAGTTAAAGTGACCATTGTTTCCCTTCAGGTACATCTTCAGGAAATTCTGAATTGAGTCAAACTTGATAGACATTGAAGCATAGAAGTTCCAAGGTGCAAGAGTTGTCATCATCGAGCACAACTCTTAATTGCGGGGTATCAGTACATGTAGTAGATGTGAATAATCAGTCAAGCATATTGCTTTTATTGCTGGGATATCAAGTGTAGGCAAGAATTATATACAATGGTGCCAAATATTCAGAGGAAAAGCTACAAAAGATTAAGCTGATGATACAAAGCAACCTGTACCTATACCTTAGTATCATGCCTGGGACTTGTAAGTGTTTTGAGGAGGATATTTTGACATGAAGAGATCACACTGCACAGGATCGACCTACCTCATCAAGGTAGAGTGAACAAGAAGCTGTTGTTCAAAGTATTTCTTCCATCAACCTGAGATTGAAGGTCTTTTTTTTTTACTGGCTTCTGAAAATTGTGGTGATGGTATCAGACATGGGCAAAGGATATCCCAATCCATGTAAAACATGGGGTAGATCATTTACTTCCCAAATATTTCCTCAAAATTTATGCATACCAGGAGGTACACATGCTCTGAAAAGCCTTGGATGTGAAAATAAGGCATCGACTGGATGCTCGTATGCAACCATTTCTTGCCATGTTAGCTGCTTCCCTTCATATTCAGGGGAGAGATAATCAATGTCTTCTAGTTGTCGCCTTTCTTTTGGCTGGAAATCTTCAGCATCTGGGTCCATCCCAATGCTTCAAAAAGGACACGGTAGATTTCCGCCATGCCAAAACATAGGTAAATTGCTCCCATAAGTGCCTGGAATACTTGCTTGATAGAAGGTTCACACTCATGCTGCTTCATCCTAGTGATATCATCGCAGGGGAATATCAGATTGTCCAAGATGGAAACTTTGATCCAATAGGGAAACACCCTCTTGTTGGTCATTCCAAAAGCCTTCTCTCTAAGACAAGTAGGTCCCTCCCTCGGGTACCTCTGTAAAAAGAACTCTGCCAATGCAAGGCTTTGCACAAACTGACCTAGAAATGAAAGCCTAGAGTGCCCAATTCCCACGTACCTGGACTTCTTGGCCCTCTCACTTTCCTCGTGCTAGAATGCAAGGTAGAGAAATGTATCAAAATGAGTCGTAGGACTATCCTCGTCAAAGCTGCTTAAAGTCTCCAGAGGATAACCCAATGCTTGTTTGGCCTCCAACAGATTGTCTTCCATCCAGGCCTTGTCTATATCACTAAGGGGTGATTCAGATATATTCATTAAGGATTGACTTGAGGACAATTTTGGTTGATTCAGTTCTAATCTTGTAGAGAATGGCATATAAGATGCGTAGCTTGATATTTGAAATGGACATGGTGGGACTGAGCTTGGGACACCTGGTGAAAGCTCTAGTAGTCAATCCAGAGAAATAGTGACTGGATGTTCTGGAAGATGGGGGGATTCTGGAAGTGGTCAGGCCTCTGATTCTTGCCCAGATGATAAGAGTCATTATCTGGGAGAGTCAAGTGGAGCCATGGATGGTGGTAACCTTTTTGATATTGCTAGCCAGATTGGGCAAACAACTGTTGTGGATCTAGAAGCATCCAATTCTCACCTTGCGCAGTCAAGTAATATCCAAGGTGAATCTTCTATTTGTACTAAGGAAATGAGGAAACTGAGTACATTTAATAATGAATTTCAATCATCTCCGCCTTTAGAGGGAGGAGGATCATTCACAGTTCCTCATGATTTTGGTGAGAAATCTGAGAGCTCTGTTGCAAATCTCCATTCTGTGGTTCCAGATTCTACACGATCTGAAGGTCAGTTAACAGGTGAAGAATCTGTTTCTCAAGATTTATCAGGGACTAATCCTGAGCCAAGAGAGTCAGAGAGCAGGAGTATGCTTCAAGTAGAGGCGGTAAGTCTCTCATCAAATGAATCATCTAGTTCAACATTGGTTGGCATGGTTAAATAAATTCATTGGTTGGTTGGGAGGTCGGGGGTTCCAACCCTTCTGACCCCATATTAAAAAAAAATGTGAGGAGGAAATTGAACAATGGAAAACAGAGAGCCAACACAGAAACCTGGTCACCGGGGATAACAACGAAAATGCAAAAATGGCATATGCAGGTCTCAAACCTACAACCAACTGATCTGATATTCTATTGATAAGTATTTTTTCGATAGACAATGCCATTTTTATCACAAAGAATCTGCAAACCAGAATCTGTGTGTGCCGATGGAATCGTATTTCTTCTAGTGGAGATTAGTTGTGATACAGTTCCATTAAAGGTGCAAAATAAAATCTTTATTTGAAAGGAAATTTGTACAATTGTAGGTGTCATGGAATTTGTACATGGTGTTAATTTCTCAGGTTCTGGTTGCAGATATAAATATTGGTTATGAGGATATTGTAAATACACAGGTCCTGGCTTCCAATGGAGTGCATGTAAAAAATCTCAGGCATCTTGTAGACATGGTGGAAAATAGTGACGATGAATTTCTAAGATTTGACTTGGAGTATCAACAGATTGTTGTTTTGGCAACAACAACAAAAAAATCGAAGGAAGCAACTCTTGATATTCTTGGAACACATTACATACCTTCAACTATATCTGATGATTTGAAAATGTGAATTAGAGGTGACATTCCTTACATTCTGATCTGATTATTTGAATGAATACTGTTTACTACTTCCATGACATGATAGGAAATATGCTAGGTTGGGGATATCAAGAGGGTACTACTCTCTTTGGTTTTGGTCACGACTTTCAACAAAGTAACAGGCTTCAAGGTCTAGATTTTAAACCTAAGCTCTGATACCATGTGTGAGGACCCATGATCTGAAAATGGAATGTACTTGTTTAAGGGTGTGTTGTGGTCACCAACAACCCCCCTCTTTGTTTAATATTAGTAATAACATCAAGCAAAGGGGGACCCTTAACCAAAAATCCAAAAAATATTTTTGTTTGAAAAATCTTTTGTATTAACTCCCTAAGAGCTATATCGCGTCGCAAAGGAAAAAAGAAGCGCTCTCCCAAAGCGCATAAATACACTGAAAGGGAGCGACGTGAGAACTCATCGCACCGCATGCATTAAAAGCGCTCAAAAAGGGAAAACCTAAAGAACCGCCGACGGCCGATATGCGACGTCGCACGTCGCAATGTCGCATAAGCAGCACAAAGTGACAAAGCGAAAACCTTGCGACCTTGCGATCTTGCGATATGCGATTTGCGACCATGCAAAGCTGCGACCTGCGATCTATGGTTTGCGATGAATGAGACCATCAATTGCTGTGATACCACTTATTTACATCGCAATCTTCGACGCTGCGATGCAAATCGCAGAAGCCATTCGTCGCAGGCATTCCTCGGCATGATCTGTGAGCCCAATATTACGCACACACCTTACGGGAAATTAATGATTGTACGCCTGTGTATCCAAAGATGATTATGTTGCGTTTTTCGAAGAGTCAAGTCATAATGGGTGACATGATTATGCATTCATTGGAACTTAATTGCTTTCATGTCAATATTTTCTTCTGTCTCTTTTCATTTACGTGAACTATAAGTCAGCAATTGATATAAATCTATATGCAGGAAACATCTAAGGAAAAGCGCCAGAGCTAGAAGAACAAAGAGGAGATGACTTCGCAGATGCATACCGCATACAGCAGGGCTGCGGATTCCAAAGTATCACTGAACAAATGCTGATGGAAATAGGCTATCCAGGACTCAGAGTCAAAGGCGCACAAAAGCAAAGCGTTTATGAAAGATCCTGAGTCCCAAATTGGGTAAAGCAAAAAGAAAAACGCTTAAGGGGAAAGACATCTTAGAAAAGCATGGAACAAAGAATGGAAACAAGTTTCAATTGAGAAAATCGTTCAGGCAACAAAATCCCCAACTCATTGAGTCATTCGCACGGCCAGAAACCGAAATAGCAACAGCACAATCAGTTTGAAAGAAATCTGAGTTGTACTAAGTATACACGCCGTGAAGACACTCCTCCAGAAGAACACCTTCAAAAATATCTTCTAGTTTGTCAGAAAGAGGTGCCAGCTCTTGTTATTTCTAATTTTCAAGCTCGAACAAAAGGAAAGGACAAGCAGCCGACTCTTTCACGGTGAACAGCGCATCGCTTACAACACTAAGGAGCAGATACAGAAATGGTTAGAAATTAGATTCAGTTTTTAGAAATAAATTTGTTTTAGTAAAAGGGCGGTCATTTGAAGCCGTTCCCTAAATTTGTGTAATTAAAATTAGCCGGTTAGTAGTATTTAACCCTTCTCGTTGCATTGGAGAAGGGTCCGGAAATTTGTCAAAAAACTTGTCCTCAGAACATGCACTTTTGCACCCTCAGAGGGGGTTTTTGATGAATGGACGGATCGAGATTTATTTATGTTTACATTTTAATACCTGCTACTGATGTTGCACTTCTGTACTCTTAGTAGGCATTAGAAGTAAGTAGAAATAGATCGTTATTGCTTAAGGTCTATGAGTATAAAATCAGTCATAAATGGTACTTTTATCTCTTGACGAATTTCTTCTTGCATTCTTAGAGTAATATACAGCTGATGTTGTTTATATGTTAATGTATGAATGAGTGGACTACCATTTGGCACTTTTGTACGGTGGAGTCATTGATTTGTGCTTAATACATGAATAACTGATTATGCGATATGCTGTTCACAACCGTTTTGCTTAACTTTTTATGCAGGATGGTTCATCTTAATTGATTTATATTCTCATAATTGCTGAATAATCTTCATTACCAGTTATTGTGTGAAATATTTCTAGATCGCATAATGGAAAAAGTTCTATCCCGGGTTAGCATAGATTAGATGTGTTGTTCTTGATAGATTAAAGTAGTATAAAATTCAGTCTCAGAGTTTAGAATTAAATTAGCTTAGAAATAATTCCAGATTTTCATTATCATATTCTACACACACACACATCACCAAACTCTACACACACACACCCCTTAGATCGGGAAGCTGGTCTCGTTATCCCCAGTCGGACCTGCTACACCAAACGGGCACGGAGCCGCCAACCAGGTTCCCGACCGGGTGGGTATCCCCCTTGTTGTTGACCCGATTTCAGGGCCCTCAACATATTTGGCGCTAGAAGGAGGGCACGAACTATGAATGGCACCTAAAGCAATATCTAAATACCATTATGAGAGTAATACACCCTCATCAACTCCCTCGACTTCTCAAACACGGTTAAACCCGGAATTTGAAGTCGCTCGAGTATCTACCACTGCTACATATTCGAATATATCAAACCAATCTATCATTGAACCCCCTGAAATTCAAACTTTGATTCCTAAACTCCAGGGATTCGCTATTTTTAACCAGAAGTCTGATAAATCTAAAAGCAGCGTGACTTCGCAGTATAACCCTGCTCATCCCCTTACCAAATTAAAGAGTGAAAAATTTGGCATACAACCAAGTGAACTCCCTCTTCCTACCAGGAAAAGAGCAAGAAAAACACCACCAGATTCTGACAGTAAGACTCCTTCATCAACTTCGTCCATATCAACTCCCTCACCGCGAAGTCAACCACCCACTCTTTCATTCCAACTCACTCACCCATCTTCTACAAACCTTCCTCTTCAAACATCAAAGATCTTAATATCCTCATCTTCTCAGCATCAGGGATCATCTTCTACACTTCCATTAACTAGCATCTCAATGATGGCCCAGTCTCCATGGAACAATCCTGGGGCGGTTTTAATGCCTCCACCCCTGAGCCCTATACCGGCCCATCCTGAGAAATGGCTGCCTAAATTCAATCCGGAATCAGGCATGCTAGCCGAGGAACATATCAATAATTTCATGCTTTCTGTTAATCTCAACGGAGTCACTAACGAAGACGCTGTTGTCCGGCTTTTCCCTTATACAATGCAAGGAACAGTCGGGTCGTGGTATTTTTCGTTACCTTCCGGATCCATCACAAGCTGGGATATTTTTCAAAGTCAGTTCCTCACCAAGTTTGGTGATGACAGATCCACGGCGACATTGATCAATGACCTATCTAATCTTAAGGCTGAGGCTAGAGAACCCATTAAAGATTTTAACTTACGGTTCAATAAGATCCTCAACAAAATCCCCGCTGCTTCACAACCCAGCGAGGAAGTAAGATGTGAATGGTACATCACGGCTTTACCTCCAAACTTGGCTATCTTCGTAGATAGGGCAAACAATACCACCTTAGTTGACAACTTGACAGAAGCGTTAGCAATGGAAAAACGCGTGGTAGCCCTAGAAAAGAGATCTGCTATAGAAGAACGCAAATCTAAGAAGATCTCTTTCAAAGAAGACACCAAGAAGAAGCAAACGAAAGACCCTTTCGATTTGGAAGGATTACAAAAAGTGTTGAAAGCCATGTCCAATGAGATGATTGATATTAAGAAACAAGTAGCAGAGACTTCTTCGAAAAAGCCCTTTAGGACTTTTAAAAGAAATCCTCCCATGGAGGTAAAACCACCTAGTGTTGTCTCAAACGTTGAATCTGAAGAAGACAAAGAAGAAGAGAATACCACTGAAGGGCAGACCGACGAGGAAGAGGTCGTAGAACTACAAGGAATGTGGGACTTCATCCTCCCACAAGAAGAGGATCAAGAAGCATTTCCTGTTAGCACGAGAAGCAAAAATCAACTTGATCCTCCCCAAACTACCCCAAAACAAAAGGGCGCAAACCCTGCAACAAAAGAAAAGGTCGCAACAAAAAAGACAACTGCTAAAGCGACCCAGCTTAGCCCAGTCCAATCTGATCAAACGCCTCCATCAAGAACACTAATAGTGTCGGATGAAATGGAATATAACATCATTGATGACATGAAGAAGACTAGAGCTAATATCACTCTGTATGAATTGAGTAAATTGAAACACCAGCAGAAAATAATGATGAAAGAATTACATGCTGTGCCTACTACATCTTTACCTACAGCTGTAGCTTCCCACAATCTGGGAAGACCTCCAACCAACACGATCAATAAAATTGATCCAAATGACATCGCCTTGATTGGAGGAAGATCGAGATCTCATACTCCTCCTTTTCTTCTCACATATGAAATCTTCAATAAAAATGTGCACAATTGCTTGGTCGATTCTGGTGCTTCAACGAATATTTTACCCAGGTCAATATGTGCCAAATTGAATGTGCAACCTCAAAAATCCGCAGTACGTATAGTTCAACTTGATCGATCCCAAGTCGAAGTGATTGGTGAACTTAATCAGGTGACCATAAGATTGTCGTCTAACCCAAAAGTGTGTCAGGTTATCGACATTCTAGTAGCTGATATCCCTGAGTTCTATGGTTTGATTCTTAGCAGGGATTGGTCGGAGAAACTCCACGGATATTTCTCAACCGACTGGTCGCACATGTGGTTACCATACAATGGTAAACCAAATCAGATAAAGGTTGAACGAGAGTTGCACCAAAAATACATAGTGACAGAACTGGAAGGAGAAAATGAAGCCATAACATACAATAGCAACATTGTAGGCAATTACGCAATAGATTCTTTCCTAGGTAATTTCAATGCTCATATTTCACCATACTTAGAGAATTCAGTTTTATCCCAAGTTGAAAATTTCTCCCAAACTGATGACTCAAAATGTTTTAGTTTTTTAGATAATTCTCTAAATACCTCTTTATTTTGGAAATTATATTTTGACGGATCTAAATCCAATGAGGGAGCAGGAGCAGGATGCGTTCTGATTAAACCAGACGGGAACAAGATTATGCTCACATGCAGACTTGAGTTCGATTGCACGAACAACACAGCGGAGTACGAACCCTTGGTTCAAGGCCTATACAAAGCAATCGGATTAAACGCTAAGTATCTTCAAGTCTTTGGAGATTCGGAGATCGTCGTAAAACAGGTACGTAACACCATACATTGCCTATCAAGTCATTTAAAGCATTATCAATCATTAGTTCAAGATCTCACTGCACATTTCGTAGCATTTAACATCTCGTCAATTCCAAGAATTCAAAACGCAAGTGCAGACCTGTTAGCTAACGTAGCCTCTAGACTTATCCCTTCCGAAGATTTTAGTCCTGATAGGTTTTCAATAGAATTAATCTTTAGACCATCCATCCCTGACAATATCACCAATTGGAGAGTGCTCAACGACGATCCTGACATCGTAAATTTCCTTACTTCTGAAGGATCCTACTCAAATCAGATAATCAATGAAGACCATCATGATCACCAAATACAACAAAATGGCTCTGACAATGCTATACCGAAATCAGTGGTCAAGTTAGAAGATCTGTATGATTTTAAAAGTCGGTTTAAAAAGTCCGCCAATGCTAAACTTTGCAGTTCTACCCTGAACTATGAATTAGTAAACCTAGGGACCGATCAGAAGCCACAAAATGTTAACCTAGGTCACGGCCTAGCCCCTGAAGAGAAATCAGCATATATCCGTCTTCTGAGACAATACAAAAACGTTTTTGCCTGGAATTACGATGAGCTAAAGAAATACAACACTTCTATCATTCAACATGTTATCCCTATGATTGACAATGAAAAACCTGTCCAGCAGAAGCTCAGAAAAATACACCCTAACCTAGAAAATCAGATAAAAACTGAGCTTAATAAGTTGTTGAGAGCCAGAATAATCTTCCCCGTAAGGCATTCTAAATGGGTATCCAATACGGTGCCCGTTAGGAAGAAAAACGGAGACATTAGAATCTGTATCGTTTTCCGAAATCTCAACAAAGCCTGTCAGAAAGATAACTTTCCCCTCCCACCTATGGAGCAAATATTACAGGCAGTAGCAAGCTCAGAATTAATGTCATTCCTAGATGGATTTTAAGGATACAATCAAGTATTGGTGCATCCCGATGATCAGTTAAAGACTACGTTCCGAACCAAATGGGGCACTTATGCATATCGGAAGATGCCATTTGGTCTGATCAATGCCGGAGCTACCTTTCAGAGAGCCATGGACATTGCGTTTAAAGGGCTAGTCAATAAATCAGTAGTGATTTACCTGGATGATATAACAGTGTACTCCAAAAAACGAAACAACCATCTCAAAGATTTGAAGCAAATCTTTCAAAGATGCTTGAGGTATGGGATTTCGCTCAACCCAAAGAAATCTTTCTTTGCATTAAGTGAAGGGAAATTGCTCGGATTCATAGTGTCGAAATCTGGTATTCACATAGAACCCGACAAAATCAAGGAAATCTCCGAAATATCCATACCCCATAACAAGAAAGCCATGCAATCCTTCCTTGGACAGATCAATTTTGTCAAAAGATTTGTCCCGGATTTTTCACGTATTATTTCTCCCTTACAAAATATGATAAAAAAGAATTCAAATTTCAAATGGGGTCTAGATGAGCACGAAGCGTTCAACTTAATCAAACAAGCTATCATCAATGCTCCATCTTTGGCCACCCCAAATTTTTCGGAATCTTTTATCTTGTACACTTTTGCCTCAGAGAAATCCTATGCCGCGATTTTGACCCAAGCAAATCAAGAGAAAGCGGAAGCTCCAATCGCATTCTTTAGCTCGAACTTACAAGGTGCTGAAATTAATTACTCAGACGTAGAGAAACAAGCATATGCTATTTTCAAAGCGATCAAATATTTCAGACCTTTCTTGCTTAAAGCCCACACTAAAGTCATAGTACCGTTTCTGGCGGTAAGAAACCTTTTGGTGCAGAAAGACGTGGGTGAAAAGAGAGCTAATTGGATTACCGCTTTACAAGAATATGATCTCGAGATCAAACCAGCAAACATCGTAAGAGGTCAAGGCTTCTGCAAGATGTTAGCCGGAGCATCGCAAATCCCAGAGAACTCATCTGAAGAGGTACAAGCGTATGAGGTAAGCCTAAACGATGCAGAATCATCATATGCTGACACCATTTATTTTCTTAAGAACGGGTATGCTCCATCACGTCTGGATCATACCAAGAAAAGAGCTCTAAGATTAAAAGCTAAACAATACTAGCTCATAAATGATGTCTTGTTTAAAAGGAATTACGATTCTGTGCTTCTTAGGTGTCTTGAGAAAACTGAAGCCGAAAAGGTTTTGCAGGAACTCCACGATGGACCAGCGGGTGGACACTATGCCGGAGATGCGACTGCACATAAAATCTTGCGTGCAGGATATTATTGGCCCACGCTGTTCAAAGACTCATACAATCACGTAAGGAAATTCCAAGTCTGCCAGACTGCTGCAGGAAAACAAAGGAAACTGTCCATGCCGCTACAACCAGTCAACATCGACCAACCATTCAGTCAATGGGGCTTGGACATAATAGGTGAGATCGTTCCTCACTCTTCTAAGCAGCATAAGTATATCCTTACGGCAACTGATTATTTTACCAAATGGGTAGAAGCAGTTCCTCTCAAGACAGTTCATTCTGAAAATATTATTGAATTCATAGATCAATTTATCATCACTAGGTTTGAATTGCCAACAACATTAATGTTTGATAACGCTTCATATTTTTCTGGAAATACTATGACTGAGTTTGCGCTTAAAAGAGGGTTCAAACTGAAATATTCTGCCAACTACTATTCGCAAGGTAATGGATTGGCTGAGTCAACAAACAAGAACCTAATCAGAATTATCAAAAGAACAGTCGACCAAAACCAAAAGAATTGGCACAAAGCGCTGGTAAATGCTTTATGGGCTGATAGAATCACAAAGAAAGCTTCAATCGGCACTTCTCCCTTTAATTTAGTTTATGGGAGAGAAGTGGTTCTTCCGACTCACCTAGTCATTCCCTCTTTGTCTTTAGTGCAATATATCGATGAAGTATCTACTTCCTCTTTACAATTAAGACAAATGGAAATAATCAAACTAGAAGAACAAAGAGAACAAGCTAGGAAAACCCATGCTCATCACCAAGCGCTAATAAAATCTTCTTTTGACTCAAGCATCATAACCAGAAAAAACTTTCAGATGGGTGATTTAGTTTTGAAATGGGATAAGGCTCATGAAGAAAAGGGCAAACATACGAAATTTCAAAAGCTGTGGCTTGGCCCTTTTCAGATTGTAGAAGTCGTAGGCCCGTCTACATTCGTGTTGCAGGATCTGGCAGGTAGGATAGATTCTTTACCTGTCAATGGACTGATTCTTAAATTATACTTTCCATAGAAGAGAATTCTTCTAATTTTTGTAGGATAGATTTGGTTTTTAGTTTTTATTTTGTTTTGTTTTTCTCTTTTTATGAATAAAAACCATTGTAAATGATCATTTAAAAAGGATTCATGAAAGAGCACGCCAATTCTCTATCAGATTTTGATTTCGCTTGTACAAATAGCAAAATTTTTGAAAATCTGAATTTTATTATTGACAAATAGAGTTAACTTCACTTTGATTACAATACTCGTTTCAACCTCTAAAAAACTTTGACAAAATCAACCTTTGGTAAAAGAATTGTTTTGTATCGGCACAATGAAAGGTATCATCAATAATAAAATAAGCATTCTCTGCAAAGCTGTTGTTTTCAAAAAACTCTATTATTGTCGTCCAGAGCTTTCTTAAGGAAAAACAATGACTTCCTCCCTGCTAAAAGGAAATTACAGCATTCAGAGAAACAATCCAAGGAAAACACTATATCTCAAAGAATAAGAGGTCTCATCACGAGCCGGCTTATCATGATCACAGATGTTATAACTTGTTGACTTTGCCAATACTGTCTATCAAAACAGGGCAACGACTTAAGATTGTTGCAATCAAAAGACAAGAGGTCTCATCACGAGCCGGCTTGTTCAGCAAAAGTGTAAATCAAGTGAATGACTGTGTCATAATTTGGCCACCAAACCAAGACATTGTTCTTTAGAGAATTAAGAAAGGAAAAATGTGTCAAAAAGGATTTTTCTCTGGAATGTTACGAGTAACCTCAAACAGGAAAAAGGATCATTGCTGGATAACATGGTAACCCTGTCGAGGCTATGGACGCTTGTGGGCAGCAGAGGCTCTACCTACGACAAATGAGCATACTTTTAAGTCAGTACGCAGAGAAGACCTTATTTTATCTTTAATCAAGACCAAGTAATGTCTGATGCGAATGCAAGAAAAAACCTGAGGAAGCAAGCAATTGGGATATAAAAAGGGTTGAGACAAAATATCGTTGACAAGGTGAGGGGTAATCTACTCTATCTGTCCATAACAAAATTTAGACATATAAAAATTTTGCTGTTTCGGAAGTGAACGGTCAATAGAAATGCAAAGATAACTGGTTCTTCACAGTGAATCGCCATTGTTGTGGTCACCAAAAAACCCCCTCTTTGTTTAATATTAGTAATAACATCAAGCAAAGGGGGACCCTTAACCAAAAATCCAAAAAATATTTTTGTTTGAAAAATCTTTTGTATTAACTCCCTAAGAGCTATATCGCGTCGCAAAGGAAAAAAGAAGCGCTCTCCCAAAGCGCATAAATACACTGAAAGGGAGCGACGCGAGAACTCATCGCACCGCATGCATTAAAAGCGCTCAAAAAGGGAAAACCTAAAGAACCGCCGACGGCCGATATGCGACGTCGCACGTCGCAATGTCGCATAAGCAGCACAAAGTGACAAAGCAAAAACCTTGCGATCTTGCGATATGCGATTTGCGACCATGCAAAGCTGTGACCTGTGATCTATGGTTTGCGACGAATGAGACCATCAATTGCTGCGATACCACTTATTTACATCGCAATCTTCGACGCTGCGATACAAATCGCAGAAGCCATTCGTCGCAGGCATTCCTCGGCATGATCTGTGAGCCCAATATTAGGCGCGCACCTTACGGGAAATTAATGATTGTACGCCTGTGTATCCAAAGATGATTATGTTGCGTTTTTCGAAGAGTCAAGTCATAATGGGTGACATGATTATGCATTCATTGGAACTTAATTGCTTTCATGTCAATCTTTTCTTCTGTCTCTTTTCATTT
The DNA here is from genome assembly GCA_031772625.1 of Pinus tabuliformis. Classification (NCBI taxonomy): domain Eukaryota; kingdom Viridiplantae; phylum Streptophyta; class Pinopsida; order Pinales; family Pinaceae; genus Pinus; species Pinus tabuliformis. The sequence continues at coordinate 1,922,399,444 of CM062817.1, read as the reverse complement.
ACGTGAACTATAAGTCAGCAACTGATATAAATCTATATGCAGGAAACATCTAAGGAAAAGCGCCAGAGCTAGAAGAACAGAGAGGAGATGACTTCGCAGATGGATACCTCATACAGCAGGGCCACGGATTTCAGAGTAGCACTCAACAAATGCTGATGGAAATAGGCTATCCAGGACTCAGAGTCAAAGGCGCACAAAAGAAAATCGTTTATGAAAGATCCTGAGTCCCAAATTGGGTAAAGCAAAAAGAAAAATGCTTAAGGGGAAAGACGTCTCAGAAAAGCCTGGAACAAAGAATGGAAACAAGTTTCAATTGAGAAAATCGTTCAGGCAACAAAATCCCCAACTCATTGAGTCATTCGCACGGCCGGAAACCGAAATAGCAACAGCACAATCAGTTTGAAAGAAATATGAGTTGTACTAAGTATACACGCCGTGAAGACACTCCTCCAGAAGAACACCTTCAAAAATATCTTCTAGTTTGTCAGAAAGAGGTGCAACCTCTTGTTATTTCTAATTTTCAAGCTCGAACAAAAGGAAAGGACAAGCAGTCGACTCTTTCACGGCGAACAGCGCATCGCTTACAACACTAAGGAGCAGATGCAGAAATGATTAGAAATTAGATTCAGTTTTTAGAAATAAATTTGTTTTAGTAAAAGGGCAGTCATTTGAAGCCGTTCCCTAAATTTGTGTAATTAAAATTAGCCGGTTAGTAGTATTTAACCCTTCTCGTTGCATTGGAGAAGGGTCCGGAAATTTGTCAAAAAACTTGTCCTCAGAACATGCACTTTTGCACCCTCGGAGGGGGTTTTTGATGAATGGACAGATCGAGATTTATTCATGTTTACATTTTAATACCTACTACTGATGTTGCACTTCTGTACTCTTAGTAGGCATTAGAAGTAAGTAGAAATAGATCGTTATTGCTTAAGGTCTGTGAGTATAAAATCAGTCATAAATGGTACTTTTATCTCTTGATGAATTTCTGCTTGCATTCTTAGAGTAATATACAGTTGATGTTGTTTATATGTTAATGTATGAATGAGTGGACTACCATTTGGCACTTTTGTACGGTGGAGTCATTGATTTGTGCTTAATACATGAATAACTGATTATGCGATATGCTGTTCACAACCGTTTTGCTTAACTTTTTATGCAGGATGGTTCATCTTAATTGATTTATATTCTCATAATAGCCGAATAATCTTCATTACCAGTTATTGTGTGAAATCTTTCTAGATCGCATAATGGAAAAAGTTCTATCCCGGGTTAGCGTAGATTAGATGTGTTGTTCTTGATAGATTAAAGTAGTATAAAATTCAGTCTCAGAGTTTAGAATTAAATTAGCTTAGAAATAATTCCAGATTTTCATTATCATATTCTACACACACACACATCACCAAACTCTACACACACACACCCCTTAGATCGGGAAGCTGGTCCCGTTATCCCCAGTCGGACCCGCTACACCAAACGGGCACGGAGCCGCCAACCAGGTTCCTGACTGGGTGGGTATCCCCCTTGTTGTTGACCCGATTTCAGGGCCCTCAATAGGGTGCAAGGTATCCATTTCCAATAATTTCAACTGTGAGCTAGACACTCCAAATGACCTCTAAAAATGTATAAACTTATTATTTCTTATACAGAGATAGACTATAGGGGCATTCACCGGACATGTCACCTCTAAAACGAGGATGAGTTCCAGAGGCTACCTGGCCCTCTACAGGCTCTTCCTAAAGAAATAACAAAGTAAACACTTAGAAGTCTTTGACATACACATACTTGAAGTTTAAGGTCTTGCGGAATGAGACAAGTAACTTTCTGTAGCTGAACAAGTGATTATGTGTGTATGCAAGTTATATTTATTTGTTGTTTAATACTTTATATCAGTTTTGTTTAGCATATCATCTTTAGCAAATAAAGACATCAAAATGATAAAGCATTCACCCCCCCTCTAGGCTACATCTGCTAGACCAAGCCTCTCCAACTAGGCTTATCCTCTTGTATTAAAATTGCTACAAAGGCTAATACAAGAATATGGGTGTCTCAAAGGACAGATCTAAATGTAAATACATAATTAGAAGATAGGAATTAGCCAAACATGCTCTTTCCCAAACACTAAACAGTGAATTTTGTACCTTATACAGTACTTTCCCCAATTGGCCCTGGTAGCCCTTTAAACTTGCATGGAGAATTTCGAGGTGAAGATGACCTCAATTGGTTTTGAAACCTCTACCATTAGACTTAGGAGGTCGCAAATAGCAGACATAGGCTTTTGAATCACCAAAAACGGATGAACAGAGCCCCCAAACAGCTCAATCCCTGAAATGGCCCTAGTGGCCCTGAAAGCTTCCCTGAAGCTAAACAGTGAGAAGAATGCCTCAGAAGGCAAAACGATCTGTAGAAATGGATTCATAATTCTGAAAACCTTCAGGAATGACCTTCGTTCCACATTCACTGGCGGCACAATTCCCAATGCATCTCCCAAACTGATTTGGCCCTGGTGGCTCCTGGAACTTCCACGAAGCTAAAAAACCTATAAATGATGTCATATGGCTGTGAAACCTATGCCAATGGCTTCAGAAGGTCCAAAATACCCAAAATCAAAAAAAAATTCGTCCAAAACGGACTTTCCTAGCCAAAGTTATGCCCAACTGCCAGCTTGGCCTAAAAAAACTCCAGTTAACTTTAGTTACGGCCAGATAGCTCTGCCAAATCTGGGCGTCCGCCAAATTTGGCGCCATTGCCAAAAAAATAGCCAGTCTAACTGCAGTTGCATTAACCGCGCATGTGACCGTTTGCCTTGGATTGCGCGCTGGTGGTTTAAATGGGCTGGCCCATGGTTCTCGGCCCAAGGTCATATGAAAGGGGGGCTGGCCCCCTTCATTCTCGCCCAAAACAATTTTCAAACTTCATAAGCATTTTGTTCTACATAGCTTGCAAGTTCTGCCATTGTGGCCCAACGGTAAGGCGTGGGAGTGTTAGGTGGGAGGTCTTGGGATCAAACCTCACCGCCTCCAACAAATTTTAATATGCGCCCAAACAAACCTTGATGACGTCATCCTTGGGCCACGTGGTAGTTTTTCATTGGTTGTCCAAAAAGAATATTCCCTAGAATATTTTGTGGAATATTCTTTTTTAATTTTATTTTTTAAATTCAAAAACTAAGGGTTATTGGGCAATTTTGTTTTTGGCATAACTTTCTCATACGGCGACTGTTTTTCGAACCGTTCATGGTGCCAGAATCAGGAAGACGAGCTCTATCCGGTCGTTCAAGTTCCAATCAGTTCTGGGCACTTTCATTTTTGGCCATTTTACGACACTTGGTACTGAGCTCCTAATCACACCTCCCAAATGAGAAGGCTTTTGGTCCCCAAAAGCTCACTAAATCTCTGAACTGAACTGTACAGCACTTGAGGAGCAGAAATATCCTCTTCCATTCAGCCAAAAGAGCATAGTGATGCAAAAATGTCCTGCCTTATCAACTGTCGTCATGGCGAATGTTACTGCATAAACCAAGTACTCGTCAAATCCCGACCAAGCTTGTTCGCCAGACAAAATGAAAGTTTGTAGAAACCAACAATGAAACTTTCTGATATATGAGCTGAAATATTCCCCTGAACATGTGGGCTTGCCAGCTGTCACGATGCCCATCCATGGCACCTCCGCTCCAGAAGAAGAGCTGCCTCCCAAATGAGAAGGCTTTTACGAAGATGAAACACCTCATCATTTCTCCTCTTTACAATCTTGGAGATCAAATTAACTTTTTCCAAGTCAATATTACATTACATGCATGATTAAAAACAAAGTAATCAACCCTTCAAGTTAATCACACAGACATGTTTTAAAAAAACAAGGAAATCATCATGATCCATGTGCTCATGCATATCATTCTCATACATGCAGTTTATCCTTCAATTTTTTCTTAAGTACAATCATAAGTACAAGATCCTCAATCATATGTACATGTACCTTCAAAGCTGAACTGAATATAACTTTCGCTGCAATAGAGTGAGTCTCATACTCAGATTTTCCATCCTGCAACTTGCATTCCCTTAACAAAGAAATGCATTCAATCAAAGACATGCAACTTTAATTGGATAAGAATTCTAACCATTTCTTACCAATCCATTTCAAAGGCGCTTCCTTTAACTGTACATCGATATCAACATGTGTATCATCCTGATACATATCAATGATGGAAACTTCCTTCCCATTCTTTTCATACTCTTTCTCCCATTTCTTCAATTTTCGTGGAAGCATTGTTGGATTCAGAGCCCAACCCCTTTCAACAGTATGTCCTTGCTTATGGCAATAAGTGCAACACATATTCATCTTCTTGACAGCATGATTTGCATTGTTCAATGGAACTTTGGCTTCTTGCCTCCTTTCCTTCAAAAGTTTCCTGTATGTTGCCATTCTTTTCCAACATCTAGAAACACTATGGTTAACCAAACCACAAAAAGAACATGCAATTCTTTTCCAATGCTTGTGTGGAAATTTTCCATGCTTTACATGATCAAAGGAAATATGATTGAAATCAGATTTATACCTTTCCCTTTCACCTTCATTACCTTCATGAGGAGGTGAATCAAATGAAGAAGAAGCTCCTTTTGGAACACCATGAATCCTTGCAATGGCTTTAGAGCTTTCACCACTTCCTTGTTCAAGTGCATGCTTATGCACACCTTCTTCTTGCAAGGTATGTTTCAAACTATTGCATTCCTCAAAAATACAATCTTTACAACCTTGAAATAGAGAACTTGAAATGAAACTCCTTCTAGGAACTGTTTCAATTGCCTTCATGGCTGCTTTGGAACTTTCTCCATAAGATTGTCCATAGCCAAGACCCAAATTCTTAGGCCTTACCTCAACCATTATTGGCTCAACTATACCCTGTGCATGTTTGCCCAATCCTTGTCCTTCATATCCCATTTTGGACATCAACTTGGACCCTATGCCTCTGGTATGTTTCTCAAAAGAACCAACATAAACATTCTTATGCGAATTTGAAGACAAACTAGAATTGTTTACCTCTTCTTCAAGCTGATACTTGGCTAAGGCTTCTTTGGCAACAAGGAGTTGTGTCTCCAACTCATGCATCCTTTCCAGCTTCATGTTTGCAATATGAAGTTGGCCTTCCATTTCCTGCAATTGGTTAGAAAGCAACTGCTTCTCTTCCCTCATGGAATTCAACTGCTCTTGAAGTCTAGAGCTCTTTCTTTCATCCTCATACATTTCTCTCACCATATTCATCATGATGAAAAATTCTTGCTTCAAGCCTTCATCAAAGAATCTTGTGAAGGAGGACGATTTTGAGCACTCACTTATGGAAGCTGTCATTATAAAAATGAACCAAAGAGCTTCAACAAACTCAAACAACAAGTACTTTACAAAATAATAAGGCAGTCAATCTCCAACACTGCTTAAGACACCTTTCAAGCTACACAATCAAGCTAGTGATGTCAGTCAAGCAAACCTAGTGCTCTGATACCATCTGATTTGAAAATGGAATGTACTTGTTTAAGGGTGCAAGGTATCCATTTCCAATAATTTCAACTGTGAGCTAGACACTCCAAATGACCTCTAAAAATGTATAAACTTATTATTTCTTATACAGAGATAAACTTTAGGGGCATTCACCGGACATGTCACCTCTAAAAAGAGGATGAGTTCCAGAGGCTACCTGGCCCTTTACAGGATCTGCCTAAAGAAATAACAAAGTAAACACTTAGAAGTCTTTGACATACACATACTTGAAGTTTAAGGTCTTGCAGAATGAGACAAGTAACTTTCTGTAGCTGAACACGTGATTATGTGTGTATGCAAGTTATATTTATTTTTTGTTTAATACTTTATATCAGTTTTGTTTAGCATATCATCTTTAGCAAATAAGGACATCAAAATGATAAAGCAGTTCACCCCCCCTCTGGGCTACCTCTGCTGGACCAAGCCTCTCCAACTAGGCTTGTCCTCTTGTATTAAAATTGCTACAAAGGCTAATACAAGAATATGGGTGTCCCAAAGGACAGATCTGACTGTAAATACATAATTAGAAGATAGGAATTATCTAAACATGCTCTTTCCTAAACACTAAACAGTGAATTGTGTACCTTATACAGTACTTTCCCCAATTGGCCCTGGTGGCCCTTTAAACTTGCATGGAGAATTTCGAGGTGAAGATGACCTCAATTGGTTCTAAAACCTCTGCCATTAGACTCAGGAGGTCAAAAATAGCAGACATAGGCTTTTGAATCACCAAAAACGGATGAACAGAGCCCCCAAACAGCTCAATCCCTGAAATGGCCCTAGTGGCCCTGAAAGCTTCCCTGAAGCTAAACAGTGAGAAGAATGCCTCAGAAGGAAAAACGAGCTATAGAAATGGATTCATAATGATTAAAACCTTCAGGAATGACCTTCGTTCCACATTCACTAGCGGCACAATTCCCAATGCAGCTCCCAAACTGATTTGGCCCTAGTGGCTCCTGGAACTTCCACGAAGCTAAAACACCTGCCAATGACCTCAGATGGCTATGAAACCTATGCCAATCGCTTCAGAAGGTCCAAAATACCCAAAATCAAAAATAAAATCGTCAAAAAAAAAATTCGTCCAAAGTTATGGCCATTTACTCCCAACTGCCAGCTTGGCCTAAAAAAACTCCAGTTAACTTTAGTTACGACCAGATAGCTCCGCCAAATCTGGGCGTCCGCCAAATTTGGCGCCACCGCCAAAAAAACAGCCAGTCTAACTGTAGTTGCATTAACCGCGCATGTGACTGGTTGCCTTGGATTGCGCGCTGGTGGTTTAAATGGGCTGGCCCACGGTTCTCGGCCCAAGGTCATATGAAAGGGGGGCTGGCCCCCTTCATTCCCACCCAAAACAATTTTCAAACTTCATAAGTGCTTTGTTCTATAGAGCTTGCAAGTTCTGCCATTGTGGCCCAATGGTAAGGCATGGGAGTGTTAGGCGGGAGTTCTTGGGATCAAACCTCACCGCCTCCAACAAATTTTAATATGCGCCCAAACAAACCTTGATGATGTCATCCCTGGGCCATGTGGCGCCCTCAGGGCCTGCCACGTGGCAGTTTTCATTGGTTGTCCAAAAGGAATATTCCCTAGAATATTCCAAGGAATATTCCGTGGAATATTATTTTTAATTTTTTTTTTTAAATTCAGAAACTAAGGGTTATTGGGCAATTTTGTTTTTGGCATAACTTTCTCATACGGTGACCGTTTTTCGAACCGTTAGCGGCACTGGAATCAGGAAGACGAGCTCTATCCAGTCATTTAGGTTCCAATCAGTTCTGGACACTTTCATTTTTGACCATTTTACGACACTTGGTACTGAGCTCCTGATCAACCCAACTATAGGTCCTCTAACAACTACTACACTCATTCAAATAAATTTCGCTAATTTTCATTCAAATAAATTTTGCTAATTTTCATAACAAGTAAAATTTCAGGTTTATAAAACATCATAAGCATGAACATAAATTAATTTAATCTACAACATGTATAACTTGTAACAATTTACGTAACTAAAATAAATGACAGATAATACATGTTCCAATAGCTTAGTTGAGATGCTCTTGAGCTCCATGCTCCTCTTGACTACCTGACTGGATTTGCCTCCCAACCAACTAGGAAGTAATTCCTAGCCCAAGAAACCTCCACAGGTTCCCTAGCCCTTCGAGCCCAAGTCCAACCAGATGTAGTGTGTCCAAGTTTAACAAACACTCTCCAAATCCAAGTTTGATCTCCCTCCTCTTTCTCCACATCCCTCCTCCAAAAAAAAATCCTCCCAAATAGAACCAAACCAAAACCAAGACCAAGGATCCCCCTCTCCTCTCATCATCCTTCCCCTTTTATGCCTCTTCCTCCCATCCACCTCAACCACCTATCATTAATGTCATAACTACCCCCTCATCCTTTCATTTGACTTTTCTTACCATATCTTCTCCCAAGTAAATTTGAGAGGACATTTTGGAGATAATATATGGATATTTAATTTGGTAATTAATTGTGGAGGACCATATTTTCTCCCAAGTAAATTTGAGAGGAAATTTTGGGGATAAGATATGGATATTTAATTTGGTAATTAATTAGGGAGGACCATATCTTCTCCCAAGTAAATTTGAGAGGACATTTTGGGGATAAGATATGGATATTTAATTTGGTAATTAATTGGGGAGGACCATATCTTCTCCCAAGGAGATTTTGAGAGGACATTTTGGGGATATGGATATTTAAATTGGAATAATGGAAGGAGACCATATCCTATCCAAGATTAAATTTGAGAAGACAAGTTGGGAATTGAATAATAACAATAATAAATTTTATATCAGTAAATAAAAATTACAGTTTCCCAAATGAAGGTATTTACCAATATTTGTTGATAATTATAAGTCAATATTTTTTAGCTAATTTAAACACTAATAAAATTTGCATGATAAGATTAACTGGGAAATCATATAGAAGGACCTCTTCATTAGATTTTCACCCGTAGGTACTTTGTTTTCCAAGAGGAACCATAAGAAAAGCTTGGTTTTACTCGGACTCTTCAACTTCCATGAAGAATTCCACCACCATTTCAGTTCCCTAGGTTCTTTATCAACATGTATGAAAATGTATCCTTCCTTTGGTGTGTAATATCCCCTTTTAGAGTGTGTCCATATGAGCTCATCCTCTCTGTCTTGTAGTCTTATGTGAGCAGAGGTGAGGGCTCTGGTGTAGGCTCTCCAAGCCTGATGCCATTGTGTGGGGATATTTAAGTCTTGTGTTGACATCCATTCATGTCCCCATATAGAGGAGTTCTCCATATCAACAATATGATTCATGGTGGATTTGCCTTGAACAGTAAGAAGTTCATGAGGTCTGGAGGGAGAATATACTGACCGTTAATGCCAGACCATGAGTCAGTACCAATTCAAACCTATGTACCTGTTTTAATCAATCTTAATTGACTGAGACTGCAACATTTAATTATCAACCCGGGCTAGGTCTTGTTGTTTCAATGGAGTTCACACTGTCTGTGCTGATATACTCTAACCAAGAATAACGAAATGTAGAAAATAGTAAAAGATGTCGCTGATCTAAATTTCTGAATCAAACCATGCATGTAGACATAAAAACACTCTACAGAATTCAATCACACTTCACAACTATCAAAATAAACGCACTCCACACAGGAATTAATATCTACTCTAGCTGGTTACTACCATTATGTTTATTAACTCAGTGTAACAACATAATATAAATGGAAACAACATCGAATGTAATGCACGATTTGTACAACAACAACGAGAAACTATAAATTAATTAGCTAAACTAGAATGTACACTACCTTTATCACTGCAATCCCTGCAAAAGAGGAGGGCCCTTTGTTGGGAAATTTAATTGCTTAAATTGCTTTCATTAAATTATCAACCAGGGATATTCGTATGCTTGTGATGATGCCAACAAAATATATGCAAGAGTAGGCAACTAACTCTATGTCTAACTAAATGATTTTTGATTCAATATAATATGCAAGGGAAGAGGCTCCTAATTGAGGAGGTCCTGGTTGTCCTTCCCTACAATATTATAGATTAAAAAGAAATCATTGATTACATAAAACCATAAACTTGAAATAAAGACAAGAGAATGAATTTTAATTGTTGTTCAGATTCAAATAGAGAGAGAGACTAACTTGGTCCCTTGATTGTCCCCTTGTATACTGATCCAAACTAAACTAAGATTCATTCATAAGCATAAGAAATGAAATAACTTGAAACTTAAAAGCAAAAGAATGAATTTCAATTATCATGCAAATCAAATAGAGAGAGAGCCTAACTTAGACCCTTGGTTGTCCCCTCATATGCTGATAAGATTTTAATTTAAAACCCATTCATCAATCACAAAAAAATCCTCAAACATCTAGGCAATTAAATGAAATAAGACCTATTATGAAATAGAATGTTTCTTTGATCTTTTTAGAGTGAGCTCAATTTTCTTAAGCACAAAGTGACAAGATATTCCATAAATTCATATACTACATTAACACAATTTATATCTAAAACTATAGAAAGAAAATTTATGTAAAATGAAGCTTTATTCTATTCCATCATAAGTTGGATACATGCTCCAAGAGTCCTCTCCTTGGAATGGAGGAGGTACTCCTATTTATACAAAAACATAAGCAACTAACTCATTAATGGAGATCCACTAATCCCTCCTAGTTCCACAAATCATTCATATGGTTACAACCAATATGAGACACATATTCCTTTATCCATGATTTTTCTCCATGAGGTATGCTTGACCCCTATCCCAAATCTCCTTCAAATCTTCAAGATAATTCGAATTTGAGCCTTGGAGGCCACATAAGAGTGTCTTGGAACTTTTGCAAATCACTTACACATGTCACCAAACTCATTCCACCTTTAGGTATAAGCAAATACATGTCATTTTTCTAAATTTTAATAATAAATTCACTTTAAATACATAAAATAAATAACCTTGGAAAATGAAACTATGAACCCATATGGTAATGGAAATATAATGATAATGTGGTGAAATGAGGTGACAAAATGATAATAAAGGTGAAAATGGAGTGAAAATGTATGCTAATTTGGTGGCCCAACATACCCCCCAACTTAAGTTATTGCATGTCCTCATGCAATCTATTGCATTGATTTACTTTAATCATGATTTGATTTTTTGAATTATCTTCCTTTTATATGAACTTTGGCTGATGTTAATTCTTCTTTCATCTTTGAATAATCATTTGACAGCTTTGTTCCTTTTTCAAAGTGTCATTTTGAAAAATATTTGATTGCAACATATTACTTTGGTTGGTACTTGTGTGGCAACCAACTTTTATTAGTATTGGTTCTTGTGTAACAATACTTTTGTTATTTTGTGTTGCATCAAAATACTTTGAAAACATTTAATCAACCATTCATTCTATGATCATCATTTGCAAAACATGTAACATTTTGAATCATAATGCAATAGTAGTTTTTTGGAAAAGTATGTTGGTTAGGATGGCATGTGTATAAAGGACATATATGACATATGAAAGGTGATATATCGTGAAATGTGAATATGAGGTATGAACATGAATTCCCCCTCCAACTAGAGATATGAAAATGTGAAAAAGGAAGTGAGGAACTTTCCAAAGTTACAATTTTAAGCATTTTAAGGAATTGCATAACTAAAAATTAGAAAACTACATACCTTCACTTACCCTCAATGTACATGAGTTGTGGATGTTGAAGAGTGTGGTTGCTGATGCTATTGGATCATGGAGTATGTAAACAAAGGAATTTGGATCTTCTTCTGTGTTCTTTTTACTGATGACAAGGGTTAAATCTTTATTGCTGTTATGACAAATTGATCTGCTACAAACTTATGAAATGATGTAGTCTTCAATCATTACAACACCCGATGGTACAATTCTAATCATGTGAATAAATGTGTCGATGTCGAGCATGAAGAGAAGTAATTGGATTACCGACCATTAATGCATGTCATTAACCAATATAATGCAACTCACCATTAATGTCAATGAGTGCCAAGGTATCTAATTATATCTTGTGAAGGGCGAATAGATGAGTTGATGTCGAGCCACTTGCAAGATCCAATGATCAAGGGACATTGGTGTATTCCCATGATTGCTGGTGAGAGAGCCTGTCATTAAGGCATACAAGCTTCAAGGTATTACTAAGGACTCTAGCCTTGAACCTAGATAATGTGCTGATGTCGATAGGCCAAGACTTGTTAGAAGGCAGGCCTTAAGGAATCCTCCATCATCTAACTCGAGCATGAAACAATAATTTAGAAGGATTATGGATGAGAAATTTTGCAGTGGATCAAGGTTTATTTGGAAATATGAAAATGAAATGGAATTAATCAACTTTGTAGAGGAGCTGAATGTTTTTATTGATGGGTTACAGGTTAGTGAAAGTGAGGCAGGAAAATGACTGTGAAGGAAAATTTATTGACTAAAAAAGTGAGAATGCAATGAAGGTTTTATTTACTGAAAAAGGAGTAGAAATATAATGGCGAATGTAAAGGGAAATGAGGCGAATGTTTATTGACTGAAGAATCATGGATGCAATGGAGACACTAGCATCTGAAAGGCTTGCAAGTGATGGATCTGATCTGACATCATGTGCTCATGTATTGATGTTTAATCTTTGTTGCTGCTTTGATCATTTTCTTGTGAAAGAAATGTCATATTTAAGAGGATTTTAAATGATTTGATAGATATGATGACATTCACCCCCTTTTCTTACCCAAAATCATGTCCTCATGCTTGAAATGGGGTCTTTAAAAGACAATGTTTGCTTGTGGTAATTTGTTTCTCTTCTTGGAACCTGCCAAAACTTAGTACTTTTTCTACAATGAAATGTAAGTTTATCATAAGAGATAGGTGATCAATCTCTCTATTTATGACATTAAAAAAAAAAATAAAAAAAATTCAGAATTGGTACTAATAAAACAAATTCATGAAAGAAAAATCAGAAGAATTGATACCTATGTCGAAACTAGTGCCTCATTTTACTTGTTATATCTTGTTAGAAATTTCTTCTTTCTTTAACTATTTCAAATTATGATGATATATTTCTCATTCTGTAGATCTCGTCGAAATCTTTTCAACGACGTTTGAATCATCGAAATCCGATGTCTTATGAGAAAGTTGTGCTTATTTGAAATTTGGGTGAAATAGTGAAGATTGTCATAAGGTTTCTCAGTTGTAGGATTGCGCCCTTCTTGCATCTAAAAATATTATCTATCTTCTTTGGCTGAGCCATGACATAAAATTTTCGAGTTTGTGATGTCATTGGCTTCTGTACTGGAAGACTCAAAGAAACATGATCATATAAAAATACTTTATGAAACGAAAATGCATGTATACAGGATTCAATCTTCTATCTACAACATTCTCTTCAAGGCAATTTATAAACCAATAATCCTGTAGATGAAGTACCCTTATCTTTCTTCTTCTTGATCCATTTTCATGTTGAAAAATGAGCTAGCAGATGGAAAGTGATTGTGTAATAGTGATGTGGCAGTGAGTGACATGGAAAATGGATGATGTGACAGTGAATGTGCAATATTGGTCAATGATGTGCTGCCATATGGTGGAAATATTGTTGTTTAATTAATGTTGTGTCAAAATTGAAGAATAATTAACAAATTCCAATCCCGACAAAATTTGAACTCATGAGCTTTATTGTTGGAAATAATACTAAGAGGGGGGGTGAATCAGTATTATCAAGTTCTTTTAATAAATCTTCCTTATTTATTCTTTGAATTATTTTTGCATGTCAGTACCATAAAATAATGCGCATGAACAAAGAAAACAGATAGTCACACCAAAGAACACAAGATGTAAGGTGGAAACCCAATGTGGGTGAAAACCACCTGCTGCAATATGTCTCTATCTTCTTTCAAATTAGAAACTCCTTTTACAATGGTTTTGTACTGGTACAGTCCTTTACCAGTACGCAGGCTGCAACCTGCAGAGAGCTACAACTCTCTCTCATTTTCCAGTCTCTCTTGGAAGGGAGCTACAACCCCCTACTTCTTTTCTTTCAAGGACCACTTTTCATAAATTTTCAAACTGCGCCTTCTGTGGCGCCGCAACCACCGCACCTGCGCCTTCTGTGGCGCCTCCGCACTGCGTCTTCTATGGCGCCTCTGCACTGTGCCTTCTGTGGTGCCTCCGCACTGCGCCTTCTGTGGCGCCTCTGTGGCGTCTCCGCACTGCGCCTTCTGTGGCGCCTCCGCACTGCACCTTCTGTGGCGCCTCCGCACTGCGCCTTCTGTGGCGTCTCCGCACTACGCCTTCTGGGGCGCCTCCACACTACGCCTTCTGTGGCGCCTCTGTGGCGTCTCTGCACTGCGCCTTCTGTGGCGCCTCCGCACTTCCGCAGCTGCAGCGCTCGAGAGATCACCCTTCACAGATTCGCTTTCAACTTCCCTTTCATAGATCAAACTTTTAAAACAATAACCCAATATTTCAGATCTTAAGATATTCGATTTGCAAGAAAGAATTAGCCAAGTGATCTCCTTTGCTTTATATAGGCTTAGGCCTTTCACAATACCACGGGCCAAAACCATAGGATCAAAAAAACTGTTGGACTAATACCATGAACCAACCATGAAAGTACGTGAGATCAACACTTTTGACGAAGTACCATGGTCCAAAACCATAGGTTCAAATACCAAGGACTAACTACCATGGACCAAAGGTAAGTTCTCCAACATATACGCGCTTTTCCTCATAGGTTCAAATACCAAGGACTAACTACCATGGACCAAAGGTAAGTTCTCCAACATATACGCGCTTTTCCTCTTAGGTTCAAATACCAAGGACTAACTACCATGGACCAAAGGTAAGTTCTCCAACATATACGCGCTTTTCCTCATAGGTTCAAATACCAAGGACTAACTACCATGGACCAAAGGTAAGTTCTCCAACATATACACGCTTTTCCTTGCATGAAAGTGCGTGAACTTTTTCTCTACATGAAATAAACTTTTCTCTGCATAAAAGTGCGTGAACTTTTCTCTACATTATAATTTATTATCTGAGATGAGTGGGTTGCCATCAAGTACAACATATGTATCATAATGCCAACAATCTCCCCCTTTGGACTTGATGGCAACAACAACCAATCACTCTCCCCCTTTGACATCAAGGGCAAAGGGTTATGCTCCCCCTAAGAACATGCTCCCCCTGACTATAAACCAGATCTGCAAAGAAGAACCATAATCCATGACCATGAAAGAGGTAGAGACGTATTGCAGCAATATTCAGACCAGCATCCATGATCTCATTCTGTACTTCCTCCATAATGCCAACAATGCATGATATGCTCCCCCTGAACCTGTGCCATTCCATCTTTGACCAATCCGCAACCCAGCACATGTACGCATATACTTCAGATGAACCTTGCGTACAACCAACAATCAGAAGAGATTCAATAACAAGATGATGCAGCAACAACCCCCAGCTTTTGCCTGAGGTATTCAAAGGTCTCCCTTGGCAATGGTTTGGTGAGTATATCAGCAACCTGTTCCTTAGAAGGAACATACTCCAACTTGACCTTTTGTTCAAGCACTTTTTCCCGGAGAAAGTGATACTTAATTGGTATGTGCTTGGTTTTTGAATGCATGACTGGGTTCTTTGAAATGCTGATTGCACTTGTATTATCACATAAGATGGAGATGGGTGGTGTACAAGTGATTTGAAAATCCTACAAGGTCTGCATCATCCAAAGGAGTTGAGTGCAGCAAGATGCAGCAGCAACATATTCTGCTTTAGCTGTAGACAAGGCAATCGAACTCTGTTTCTTGCTGAACCAAGATACTAATCTGGAACCCATAAAGAATGCACCACCACTTGTGCTTTTCCTGTCATCCACGCTTCCGGCCCAATCTGCATCTGTATAAGCATGAAGTGTGAGATCTGTATCTCTAGGATACCATAAGCCATAGTTTTGAGTCCCTTGAAGATATTTGAAGATTCTCTTTACTGCCTGAAGATGAGTTTCCTTTGGATTTGCCTGAAATATTCCAACTATTCCCACTGCATGCATGATGTCTGGTCGGGTACCTGTCAAATAAAGTAGACTTCCAATCATAGATCTGTAAGTTGGTTGATGCACTGCTGCTGATTCATCATTTGCACTGAGGTTACATCCTGTGACCATGGGTGTACATACTGGTTTTGCTTCTTCCATACCATATTTCTTCAAAATCTGCTTGAGATACTTGGTTTGAGACAAGAAGATCCCTCCTTCATTTTGTTGGATTTGCAAACCAAGAAAATATGTCAGTTCTCCCAACAAGGACATTTCGAATTCTTTCTGCATCACCAAGGCAAAGCTTTGACTCATAGCTTCTTCATTGCTACCAAAGATAATGTCATCTACATACACAACAAGTATCAGCAATTTGTCATTTTCAACTTTTATATAAAGATTGTTGTCTGCTGATCCTTTTGAAAAACCTTGTTGATGAAGATATTTGTCCAAACGATAGTACCAAGCCCTTGGAGCTTGTTTGAGGCCATAGAGAGCCTTTTTCAATCTGCATACAAGATTTGGATAATTTCCAAGAATGAAACCATCTGGCTGCTCAATGTATACTTCTTCTTCCAAGTCTCCATTCAGAAAGGCTGATTTCACGTCCATTTGAAATACTTTGAAGTTTTGAAAGCTTGAGAGAGCAAGGAACATTCGGATGGCCTCAAGTCTTGCAACAGGAGCAAAAGTTTCTTCAAAATCTATTCCTTCTTGCTGCGCATACCCTTTACAAACAAGTCTGGCCTTGTTTCTAATTACTTCTCCATTTTCATTCAATTTATTTTTGAAGACCCATTTTTTTCCTATAACATTCTTATCCTTTGGTCTAGGAACCAGCTCCCAAGTGTTGTTCTTTTTGATCTGCTCAAGTTCTTCATCCATTGCTTTGACCCAACATTCATCTTTGCATGCCTCTTTCACATTTTGTGGTTCAGTGGAAGAGAGTAATTCCAAATAGCTTGAAGCTTCTGCAATTGTTCTTCTTGTTTGTACACCTGCTTCTTTCTGTCCCAAAATCTAAGATTCTGGATGATTCTTCTGAACATATCTGGATGGAGTCTTCTCTTCTATCCTTATCTGCTCCTCTGGTTCTTCTTGAGGTTCTTCTTCTTCATCATTCTGTCTTTGAGGATGGCTTTCATCTTCTTCGATATCTTCATGATTTACTTGCCTAGGAATGTATCCCTTCTCATCAACCACTACATCAATGCTGTCAACAATTCTTCCAAGTCTTTTATTATAGCACTTGTATGCTTTGCTGTGTGGAGAATAACCAAGAAGGATGCCTTCATCTACTCTAGGTTCAAGTTTGCCAAGTTGCTCATCAATATTTTTAATATAGCATTTGCTCCCAAAGATTTTGAAGTGCTTTACCGAAGGAGTCTCACCATACCAGAGCTCATGAGGGGTTTGAGTGATGTTCACTCGGACATTTGTTTTGTTGAGAATAATAACCGCAGCATGTGCTGCTTCACCCCAGAAAGTTGCGGGAGTTCCAGATTCATCAAGCATAGCACGAGCCATTTGTTGGACAGTTCTGTTCATTCTTTCCACCACTCCATTTTGCTGAGGAGTTCTAGCTATAGAGAATTCTCTTCTTATCCCATGTTCTTCACAGAAATCAAAAAATTCATTTGAGGTAAACTCCCCACCTCTGTCGGATCTAAGACACTTAATTTTGTATCTTGATTCATTTTCAACCAAGGCTTTAAAGGATTTGAATTTTTCGAATGCTTCATCTTTGTGCTTCATAAGTCCTAACCAGACAAACCTATAGAAATCGTCAATGAATAATATCAAGTATTCTTCTCCTCGAGGTGTCCTTTTCCTGAATGGACCACATGTATCTGTATGTACTAGCTTAAGAGGCATGCTAGCTGATCCTTCCTTTTCCGGAAAGGTAGTTCTGGTTTGCTTTCCAAACTGACATGATTTGCATATGGTGTTGTCTGGAACTTTGATATCTGGAAGACCACGAACTGCCTGATATTTGCATGCTTTCCTTATTTGTGAAAAGCTTAAATGCCCCAACCTCCGGTGCCATAACCAGTTCTCATCATCCTTGCTCAGATAGCATTGTTGTTGTCCTTCTTCAAATATGTATAGATTATTTGGAGTTCTTTTACCTTTGATCACTGTTTTACCTGTATCAAGATCACGAACAAGACATCCATTTGATCTGAATATCACCTCGGTTCTTTGATCACACATCTGGCTGACACTTAGAAGATTATGTTTCAATCCATCAACATACAAAACATTTCCAGCTTTGACCTTTTCTTTTAACTGAGAAGTGCCTTTTCCTTTTATAGTTGTAGGAGTATCATTTCCAAAAGAAACTTTCTTTCCTTTTTCTAGGGCAGAATATGATTCAATTTTTTCTTTATCACCTGTCATATGCTTCGAACATCCACTGTCAATGTACCATAGATTTTCCTGTCCCTCTGCATAAAATGCTATCCCACATCTTTCTGTTTGTGGTTCCTTTATTCTCCATGTTTTGGTGCTTGAGGCTTGTTCCTTTGTTTGCTGAAACCTGCTCCTGCATTCAGAATCTTCATACCAAAGTTATTGCAAATAGAACATTCAACTTCATTTTCAAGAACCGAAAAGTTGTTATAGGTCCTTTTTGTAATCCCGGTCTTACTTCTTTGTTTTTGAGCTTCTCTAGTCATGATCGTTTTATATGCAACACATTGAGCTGCTTTGTGACCAAAGTTATGGCAAGAAAAGCATTGTCCATTGAAGAAATTTCTGCGGTTATCAAATCTTCCAGCCAAATGATTGTAATTTCTATTGTCATTCATTCTTGAAGCAAATTGAGAGGATTTTACCTGTGGCTGGTTGTAGCTTTTGTTCATCCTTAAGACAGATTTCCCCTGCTTTACTTGGTGATCTCCACTGTGCTTTTGCTCATTCCTTATTGCTGCATCAAGATAACTCTTTGAGGTGGATGCTTGAGAAGTTTCTCCATTATAGCCCAGACCTGTCTTGTTTAGAGGAGAGCGGTGTACATTGATGATCTCATCCAGAGTTTCAGATCCTTTGACAAACTTAAGATTAATAGCCTTTGTTTTCTCAATCTCTTTTCTAAGACCAACAATTTCGCCTTCTAACTTTTCAAGATATTTTTCTTTTTCATCAATTTGAAGTTGTAGAGTATCAATGATCCTATTCTTTTCTTCTATACATATCTTGAGTCTAGAAATTTCTTCACAAAAGCTATCCACATCTATAGCATCCATGTAATCATCATCTTCAAATGCCATTAAGAGTTTATAGTCATTACCTCGTTCATCTTCGTCACTATTTGATAGACCATCACTATCTTCATGAGTGTAGTAGCTTTTCTTATTTGCAATCTGTTTCTTGTTCCATCTAGCAGGTTCCTTTCCTTTATCCTTATGAGGACATTTTGCAGCATAATGACCTACTCTTCCACAAGCAAAGCATTTAAAAGGTAACTTACCTCTGAACCTTCCAGTTCCCCTTTGAAGATTTCTGACAAAATTTGATTCTTCTTCTTCTTCTTCTGGCACGTGACTTGCTTCATAATAGTCTCCTTTTCCTGAAGCCTTGAAAGCAGCTTCTCTTCTGTCTGATGGACCTCCCTTTCTCATTTCATAAGCAGTTAGAATTCCGTGTAGCTGAGACATAGTAAGAATTCGTAGATTTTCCTTTTCTTCTATTGCAGACACTTTAGATTCAAACTTGGGGGACAATGATCTTATAACTTTTTCAACCACAATAGCCTCTTTTATTTCTTCACCCAAGTTTTTCATGCAATTAACAATCTCATCTACCCGAAGGAAATAATTAGCCACACTTTCATCATTATACATTCTGAGATTCTCATACTGAATCCTGAGGGTTTGAAGTTTAGCATGCTTTACCTGTTCATCTCCTTCGTAGCTCAAGACAATCTTGTCCCATATTTCTTTTGCAGATTTATATTGCATAACCTTCACGAATTCTGTTTGAGATAAGCATCCCAGCAGAGTATTGACTGCTTTAGCATTTGTTTCATATTTCTTCTTTTCGGCCGTATCTGTAGGAGTAGCTGAAGGAAAAGTGTAGCCTGTATCTATGATATCCCAAACTTCTATACCAAGAGATTGAAGATAGGCAGTAACTCTTACCTTCCAATAATTGAAGTTTGTCCCATCAAAAATTGGTGGCCTGATTGATGCTTCCCTCTCGTAGTTGCTCATGATGAATGATCTTCCTTCAAGCGATCAAGCTTCTCTGAAGGACCTGCTCTGATACCAATTGTTGGAAATAATACTGAGAGGGGGGGTGAATCAGTATTATCAAGTTCTTTTAATAAATATTCCTTATTTATTCTTTGAATTATTTTTGCATGTCAGTACCATAAAATAATGAGCATGAACAAAGAAAACAGATAGTCACACCAAAGAACACAAGATGTAAGGTGGAAACCCAATGTGGGTGAAAACCACCTGCTGCAATATGTCTCTATCTTCTTTCAAATTAGAAACTCCTTTTACAATGGTTTTGTACAGGTGCAGTCCTTTACCAGTACGCAGGTTGCAACCTGCAGAGAGCTACAACTCTCTCTCGTTTTCCAGTCTCTCCTGGAAGGGAGCTACAACCCCCTACTTCTTTTCTTTCAAGGACCACTTTTCATAAATTTTCAAACTGCACCTTCTGTGGCGCCGCGACCACCGCACCTGCGCCTTCTGTGGCGCCTCCGCACTACGTCTTCTGTGGCGCCTCTGCACTGCGCCTTCTGTGGCGCCTCTGCACTGCGCCTTCTGTGGCGCCTCTGTGGCGTCTCCGCACTGCGCCTTCTGTGGCGCCTCCGCACTGCGCCTTCTGTGGCGCCTCCGCACTGCGCCTTCTGTGGTGCCTCCGCACTGCGCCTTCTGTGGCGTCTCCGCACTGCGCCTTCTGTGGCGCCTCCGCACTGCGCCTTCTATGGCATCTCCGCATTGCGCCTTCTGTGGCGCCTCCACACTGTGCCTTCTGTGGCACCTCTGTGGCGTCTCCGCACTGCGCCTTCTATGGCGCCTCCACACTTCCTCAGCTGCAGTGCTCGAGAGATCACCCTTCACAGATTCGCTTTCAACTTCCCTTTCATAGATCAAACTTTTAAAACAATAACCCAATATTTCAGATCTTAAGATATTCGATTTGCAAGAATGAATTAGCCAAGTGATCTCCTTTGCTTTATATAGGCTTAGGCCTTTCACAATACCACGGGCCAAAACCATAGGATCAAAAAAACTGTTGGACTAATACCATGAACCAACCATGAAAGTACGTGAGATCAACACTTTTGACGAAGTACCATGGTCCAAAACCATAGGTTCAAATACCAAGGACTAACTACCATGGACCAAAGGTAAGTTCTCCAACATATACGCGCTTTTCCTCATAGGTTCAAATACTAAGGACTAACTACCATGGACCAAAGGTAAGTTCTCCAACATATACGCGCTTTTCCTCATAGGTTCAAATACCAAGGACTAACTACCATGGACCAAAGGTAAGTTCTCCAACATATACACGCTTTTCCTCATAGGTTCAAATACCAAGGACTAACTACCATGGACCAAAGGTAAGTTCTCCAACATATACGCGCTTTTCCTTGCATGAAAGTGCGTGAACTTTTTCTCTACATGAAATAAACTTTTCTCTGCATAAAAGTGCGTGAACTTTTCTCTACATTATAATTTATTATCTGAGATGAGTGGGTTGCCATCAAGTACAACATATGTATCATAATGCCAACAATTATGTAATTTGAATGATTTACCAATAAATCACAAGTCACATTTATGAATTTAATGGAATTTTGGAAATTTCAATTATTCTAAAATGAAAGTTGAAACAACAACGTGACAAGTGGCCAATCTAAATCCAAGTTTTTTAGGAAATATGATTCAAAAATATTTTCCAAATCATTTTTCATATCTTTTGAATTCATCTTTTCCAAGATTCTTAGGAAAATGGAAAAAATCTCATCTTTGTAGTAAGATTTTTTTTTTAATAATTAATATTTTTTTGTTATTTAATTATTAATTTTTTTTTATCAAATTTTTAAAATTATTATATATATATATATATATATATATATATATATATATATATATATATATATATATATATATATATATATATAGATATATATTGCAGCTTGGCAACACCATTGGGTGGTTGCCCATGGCTCTATGGCTGAGCCAATGGATGGTCGTGGCCTTGGCTCATGGCTGCATTTAATTGAAACCGTTTTCTTCATGCAACCTCACAAATAACACTTTAGATAACCTTGAAAATATCCCAAATGGTTATGAACTTTGCGAAAATAATCCATGTTAAACACAATTCACCCTGTTATGAGAAAAACCCATGTTTTAGATTTTTCAGATTCATTTTCATTTGGTCACAAAATGCATTTTAAAAATGACGTTTTTAACCTCTACGAATTTGGCCTCTGCTTAGTTAACTGTCGGGTGAAATTCGTTTTTTTCTTTTTTAAATCATGACAATGCACAACTATGTTTCATTTTTTGAAAATCACACATAACGCTTGCACCAATTTGTTTCCTTGGCTTCCATGAATTTTTATTTGTTTACTTTATTCTCATTTTCGTTT
The DNA here is from genome assembly GCA_031772625.1 of Pinus tabuliformis. Classification (NCBI taxonomy): domain Eukaryota; kingdom Viridiplantae; phylum Streptophyta; class Pinopsida; order Pinales; family Pinaceae; genus Pinus; species Pinus tabuliformis. Next base: position 1,922,377,247 of record CM062817.1, on the reverse strand, counting down.
TTGTGTTTTTATTTATTTTTATTATTTTTAAAAGAAACATATAATGAAAGTTTTTTTTTTTAACAAAAGATATACTAACATGAAATCCTTTTTCTGATCCTCCAGGTCACACAAAGCGCAGGGGGAGAGCATACTTATGAATTCTTTATGTAATTGAACTCTGAAATTTGAAAAGAAATATAAGAAGAATTTGATTTCAAACCTCAAATTTTAATTTTCTAAACTCCACTTGTTTTCCTTCTTCACAAATATCCTTTTGATTGTAGATATTCCTCCCAATGGTTAGTGAATAAGGTGGCTCTTACTGCACCACCAAAATTTCCAAGAAAATGAAATCAAATTGAATATCAAAAACTTAAAAAAAACTCTCCAAGCTTGGTTTTATTTTCCTATTCTATACTATTCTATTTTGAGAACGATTTTTTTTTTTTTTTTTCAAGTGTAGGAGTATTTTCAATGAAGCCATTTATGGATCAAAATATCTAGTATGCTCACATCCAAATGTGAAAATATATAACTGAATGTTTACAAGGATATGAGAGATCAATTGCACATTTGGATTAAATGCTAGGATTCGTTGAAGAATGGAAGAATGTTATGGCCTAGTCACCTTTTGAAACCAATCTTCAATGTAGTCCTCATTCTCTTGTCTTTCCTCCAAATGCTTGAATATCATTCTAAATCTCTTCTCCATAAATGGATTAGTTTGAAACTCTTATAGTGAAAATATTGATTGAAATTTATGCATCCTATTTATCATGATTTATATATGCAGCTAAAAATGAGATTCAAAGCTAACTCCTATGTACACTTCCCCATGTTACTAAGATTTTGCTTTCACCAAGTCATCTTTTCAACATGAGTTAGTTTTTCCAAAGAAAAATATTGGTACTGAATTAAATTCCTAATGCCTAATCCCTTAGCACCATTCCTGGCAATGACGCAAAAATGTTGGGCAATTTAATTGCTTAAATTCCTTTCATTAAATTATCAACTAGGAATACTCGTAAGCTTGTGATGAAGCCAACAAAATATATGTAGGAGCAGAAAACTAACTCTATGTATAACTAAATGATTTTTGATTCAATATAATATGCAAGGGAAGAGGCTCCTAATTGAGGAGGTCCTGGTTGTCCTTCCCTATAATATTATAGATTGAAAATAAATCATTGATTACATAAAACCATAAACTTGAAATGAAGACAAGAGAACGAATTTTAATTGTTGTTCAGATTCAAATAGAGAGAGAGAGAGACTAACTTAGTCTCTTGATTGTCCTCTCGTATACTAATCCAAACTAAACTAAGATTCATTCATAAGCATAAGAAATGAAATAACTTGAAACTTAAAATCAAAAGAATGAATTTCAATTATCATGCAAATCAAATAGAGAAAGAGAGCCTAACTTAGACCCTTGGTTGTCCCCTCATAGGCTGATAAGATTTTAATTTAAAACCCATTCATCAATCACAAACAAATCCTCAAACATCCAGGCAATTAAATGAAATAAGATCTATTATGAAATAGAATGTTTCTTTGATCTTTTTAGAGTGAGCTCAATTCTCTTAAGAACAAAGTGACAAGCTATTCCATAAATTCATATACTACATTAACACAATTTATATCTAAAACTATAGAAAGAAAATTTATGTAAAATGAAGCTTTATTCTATTCCATCATAAGTTGGATACATGCTCCAAGAGTCCTCTCCTTGGAATGGAGGTGGTACTCCTATTTTTACAAAAACATAAGCAACAAACTCATTAATGGAGGTCCAATAATCCCTCCTAGTTCCTCAAATCATTCATATGGTTACAACCAATATGAGACACATATTCCTTTATCCATGATTTTTCTCCATGAGGTATGCTTGACCCCTATACCAAATCTCCTTCAAATCTTCAAGAGAATTCGAATTTGAGTCTTGGAGGCCACATAAGAGTGTCTTGGAACCTTCCAAATCACCTACACATGTCACCAAATTCATTCCACCTTTAGGTATAAGAAAATACATGTTATTTTTCTAAATTTTAATCATAAATTCACTTTAAATACATAAAATAAATAACCTTGGAAAATGAAACTATGAACCCATATGGTAATGGAAATATAATGATAATGTGGTGAAATGAGGTGACAAAATGAGGATAAAGGTGAAAATGGAGTGAAATGTATGCTAATTTGGTGGCCCAACACCCTTCCTCCTCAGCAGGGTGCAGGAATAACACAAAAGTGATTAATGAATCAACTAAAGAATAGGAACAACATCACCATGCTGATTAATATTAAAAATAAACTCAGAATTACAGAAGCATAGTAACAATACTTTTCTATATGTCGTGTCCTTGTACATGAAAAATCGAGTTCCTTTATAGTCATTACAACTCGAAATTAGAAACAGATCAGTCATGAGAATCTCATGATTCTCATGCTGATCAAAAATAAAAGTAGTTACAACCTATTGCTAAATACAAATATACATTAGTTATGATTGCAACCACTTGGGTCTTGTTGCTTCCAAAATAAACAAGCCCTATTACTGAGACCTGTTATGTGGAATAGTACCCACATTTCCCAGTTTCGGTGCAACAACATTGAGTGAATTTCGGTTCGGGATGTCACAACATCACTGGCGACATCACTTTTGGTGTAACGATGGACGCTTGTATCAACGCGTAGTGTAACAGCATCCTGTAACAATATCCATTGTGTAACAACAACCTGTAACAACATCCAATGTGTAACAACAACCTGTAACATCATCCAGGGTGTAACAGCGAACCGTTCTATCCTTTTTTGCAGTTAATTGATGCTGCATGTCTACTTCATAGCTTTGTCTTTTCAAGCCATCACCTATAGAAGAGCTTCCAAAAATACTTCTTCAATATTCTCCCAGTTAGCCACAAAAAGGAATAAATCCTTGTATTATTTGGTAACATACAACAAAGTAACATGACAATAGAATAGGTTAAAAAGGTGAGGAAACAAGGAATTTGATCATGTAAAGTCATAGTTTTGGAGGACAGAAAGGTCAAAAATGGCGAAAGAATGTGCAGAAAATAGGTAAAAAACCACACCCAACATCTCCCCCCGACTTAAGCAACTACATGTCCCCATGCAAAGTCTCAGCTCCTTCTACTATACCTCCGATGCAAGTTTGTGAAATTGTAGGCACCAACAGTGTATTCATCCAGAGCTCTGAACCCTTGAATTTCCATCAACTGACGTGGCCAAGATTTGTCTTCATAGTCACATACGTGGTAATCCCACTGATACTGATAACCATATCAAAGGAAATCTGAATCTGAGGCAAATCCAGAATGCCCCCAGTGTTTGTACAATTCGAGCATATTCCGGCACCCGTGTAACAGCAACGAAAAATTTCTTGTACTAAAAAATATTCCCTTCTTGTAATTCAACGCTGCAAGCCCTAGTGCACTTGAGACATCCTTCTAGCACTCGACTTTTCATCTCTATATACAAATTGGGGTAGATCTTCACAATCCTTTTCCTATAGGCGACCGATTGTTCTCTGATTTCTGGAGTGCTCAAGAATAGTTTAAACTCACACCTGAGTTCATAAGCCATCCTTGGTTCAACTCTGACCCACAATGTTGTTCTCTCCTCGTTGGATTCTGCTCATTTCTTGGCTAGGTGCCACTCAATCTGATTCCTCATGAATGAAAGGAAGGCCCGCAACTCTAAATCCCCCATGTAGGAGAGAACACTCACCACCATCTTTGTGCTAACATATTCACACATGATATTGTGCAAGAACAACTTGCACAACAAGCTATGGTCATCAAAGTCACAGGAGTGAAAAATTTCCAAAAATGTATGGGTTGAAGAACCCAAATAGGACATATTCTCAAAAACTGCCTTTAATTGAAATAAGTAATAACGTTCCCAAAGGAACACTGGGTATGACGGGGACGACCACCTGCATGATAGTAGGTTTAGGGCAAGGTCACAGATTTTGGTCTTATCGTCCATCAGGTCAAAGACCTATCGATTTAACTGATACAACTGTTCATACTTATTCTTTATAACTTATTTGTTCTTCCATGCTTCCTCTTCTCTTTCCCATTCTTCTTTTTTCCATTTTTCTCTAAGGGAGTCCATCATTATTTTATGTACTTTGAGTGAGATCACTCCTTCCTGTAGAGAGAGTGCTAGCTACTTCTATTTTTGCATCTCTGGCAACAATAACATCTTCTTAGAACACCATCCTTCATCAAGATCCATTGTTCTTCCACATCCACTATCAATTGAGGGTGTAATAACCTCTTGAGGGTGAAATTGTTCCACCTCGGTTGCTGGTTCTTGTGTAACAACAAATTTGTCAGTGTATTTTGTCACAGTTTTTTTATCTTCCTGGTCAGATTCCATTTTCATAGTTGGTTCTTGTGTAGTAGCAGTGTTATCCATAGACTTTTGTACATCATTTTTCTCCAGACCGGCTTTTGTTTTCACTACTGGTTGTTGTGTAACAAAAATTTTGGTCTTAGGCTCATGGATGTTAGCTTCTTCTTCCTTCCCTTGGCTGACTTCCTCCTTCACTCCTGGTTCTAACGAAACAACATTGTCAGCCAAGGTCTCTTGTGTATCCATTACCCGATCACTTCCTATGGATTGTGCCGTCTCACTTGCTAGTTCTTGTGTAACAACAACGTCCTCAATGGGTTTTGGTGTAACAACTTCCCAAACTTCAGTTTGAGTCTCCCTCGAGGTGGTGTCTGCTACACAAACTTTAAATCATGTTGCCACCAACTTCTTAGCACAGGCTACGCACACAGTGCCTGGGACATCTCCCCTTCTAGCCCTATCCATGACCTCTGCCAAAGTATCTAGCCTTGGGTTCTTGGCTCTGCCTTTCCTTCTGCTAGATTTTCCCTTATTTCTCTATTTTATTTATCTATAATTTCAATTTTTGACAACAAGGATTGGGTTTCACTCTTACCAGGTGAATAAGGTTCCTCTGGCTGAGCCTGCTCCTCGTCCTTTTGCTCTGTTGCTTCTTTGTTCTTCCTTGTCATGGATGGGGACTCTAGGTGCCTGCTAACCCTTATCCTCTGCTTTGGCTGCCTGTCACCAATTGGTTTATCAAATGGCCTCTTTCTAACCCTTACTGTCGAGGGCTAGGGTTTCTCCTTTGTCACCTCTGAAGCTTCCTTAAACATCTCAGTTTGCCTCCTACGGGTGGTCCTGGGCATCTTCCTCATGAATTCTTCCCAATTATTGCCCTGTCGGCTCAAAGCATCCAACACAATGAGTTTGATAAGGCCATGGTTGGTGACACACTTTTCTAGATGTGCAACTGTTTTCACAGATGTGGCCATATGCCTAATGTTGCCTAGTAAGAAGTAAGGAAGGTTGACCAGCTGCTAATGTCGAAGGTGGTTCAACGATGAAAAGTGGTAATTAAACACAATTATTGCCCTTCCCTCACAAGTAATGTACTTGATGAGGTAGAGGGAAATATCAGCCCATGGCTGGGGGAGTGACAGTCTATCTATTCCCCTTCCTTTCTTTACCAGAAACTCTTCTTGGAGGAAATCTCGTTTCAGTGAGGGGTCATTGACCTTCCTGTTGAGCCACCTCTTCCCTTACATTGGTAATCCTGTTACTCTACCAATCACCTCTTTCGTGACCTCCAACTTCAACCCTCTAACCTCTATTTGGCTTCTTTCCAAATTCTTTGCAAATTCCATGGAAACACCACCGTCTGATCCTTCTAACCTCTAAAAGAATTCAAACCAGCCTGCATCCTTGAAAATTTGGCATGCTTCTAGGCAATCCTCCAAGGCTTCTATGGACCCTCGCTCGTGCCGTATTGCTGTTCCACCCATTTCTTATGCAAATTTAGTGCTATTTCACCTCCTTCTCCCTTCCTTTAGATGCTTTGGGGTCGTCGACACACAACTTAGTTGTTTCATCCTGCACTGTTATCTTCCAATTCTCCAAGCATTCTGAATGGGGATTCAATGCTTCCAGTAGGGGTAAATGGTAGGGTGGCACAGGTGAGGATTTAGAATTGGGAATTTTCACTTATGATTCATACTGAACAGTGAATTTTCCTTAATGGTGAGTCATGGGGAGGTCTTGTCGATGGTACACTTACCCTTTTTGGCATGATCAACATTAAGTAACAATAACTACCAGATCATCATGCCTTAATTGCAGGATTTTTTGAATAATCACAAATCATGCGACAGTCATGTCACAATATGATTCGTTCCCCCCCCCCTGCTTAAATATGACAGTCGTCCTCAGCCATCAAAAGTCATGTTAAGTTGCCATAATTACCAAATAAAGTGAATTCAATATTACCTTTTGATGACATACTTGGGTGATGTGGGGCGAAGTAACAGGCAGCGCGATGTGCAAACCAAGCTTCGACAGCAAGACATGTGAACTTAATTATGATGATGAGGATCATGGTGATGTCTGCTACTTATTACAATAAAATATCTCATTTATTCCTGAAAAGTCGTCGGTTGTTACAGGTGTAACAACCAAGACAACTGATATATATTATTTTAATTTCTACAAAATAAAAAAAAAAAGAGGAAAATATCATGTAACAGCGCTTATCATAAGATATGATTTGAAATATGAAATGTTTTTACAGAGTGTGTAACAGCTGCCACCAGGTGGTTTTCAACTACTACAAAAAGTGTCTGTCTGTGCTTGGGAAAGGTTTTCACAGCCGGATTATTATCATTATATCTATATATATATATATATATATATATATATATATATATATATATATATATATATATATATATATATATATATATATATATATATATATATATATATATATATATATCTATATATATATATATATATATATATATATATATATATATATATATATCTATATATATATATATATATATCTATATATATATATATATATATATATATATATATATCTATATATATATATATATATATATATATATATATATATATATATATATATAGATATATATATATATATATATATATATATATATATATATATATATATATATATATATATATATATTAAGTTTGAAGGTGTAATAGCCACCAACCGAAGTTGATTTTCATCTGTTACACTTATTGAAAAAATTAGAATTTTTGCAATGCAGGGGGACTTTCCTCTATTCCTGTAATTTGTAGATCTGAATTTATGACAATGTTGACAAATGAATCCCTTGAAGTAGGTTTGTGATATAATCGAATATGGTGCCCATTTGCAAGAAATGGTGTCTTCGCATTGTCAATGGTCACCAAATTTATAGTCCCATTGTCAAAGACTGCATCTACCTCATAGGGACCTAGCCATCTGGTGTAGAGCTTACCCTTGAAGTCTTTAAATATTGAGTCATATAAGAGAGCCCAATATCCTTTCTGGAACTTCTTTTTCTTTATGAATCTGTCATGCCACTTAGCTCTCTGCTGCTGGATAATCTATGTTTGCTGGATAGCAGCTAACCATTTCTCCTCCAATTCATTGAGCTGGTCCAATCCCTACTTTTGTGATGTAGCCAAATCCAAATTGACTTGCAATGTTGTTCTTAGCATCTTGATTTCAAATTCAATGGGGAATAAATGGTTATTACCATACCCAATTTCATATGGTGATAATCCAGTGGTATTCCTCCATGTAGTCTTGTATGCCCACAACACTTCTGGAAGTTTGTCAACCCAATTTCTTCGGTGACTAGCCATAGTCTTAGTAAGGATCCCCTCAATGACTTTTTTAGTGCTTTCCACTTGGCCATTTTCTTGTGGATGATAAGGTGTTGTGATTCTGTGATGGATTTTATATTTTTTGACCAACTCCTGGATCTTATGAGATGTGAATTGGGGCCCTCCATCTGTGACTATCTCCCTAGGTATGCCAAACCAGACAAAGATGTCTTCAAACAAAAAGTCTAAGACAACCTGCTCTATGGCTCTAGTTAATGCCTTCACCTCAACCCATTTTGTGACATAGTTAGTGCAGACCAGGATGTAGGATATTTGTCTAGATGAAGGATTAATTGGTCCCACAAAATCTAGAACCCACTTCTCAAACGGTTTTAAGACGATTTTGGGTTGTAACGACATCTCATTTGGTTGCAGTGGTTGCCCCATCCTTTGACAACTATCAAATCCCTTCACAAACTTCTTGGCATCCTGAAATATTGTTGGCTAGTAATACCATGTTGAAAGGACTTTGTATCCTATTCGTTTGTCTGTGAAGTGTCCTCCACAAGGTTCCTCATGACAGGCTTTAAGGATATCAAAGACCTCATCTTCTCTAACACAATGTCTGATCTGGAAATCTGGTCCAGTGTGATAGAGGTTCCCATCTATCCAGGTATATGTAGCACTTTGTTGTATGATCTTTCTTTTCTTCTTGGAGGAAAAATAATGTGGAAACGTCCCTGCAACAAGATAATTGGCTATATTTGCATAACAAGGTGAGTAATTAGAAACAACAAAAAGATATTCATCAGGGAAAGAATCTTCAGTGGGAATGCAAGTGTCACCAATAGTTAGCCTAGAAAGAAAGTCAGCTACTACATTATCTTTTCCAGGCTTATCTACAATAGTGATATCAAATTATTGTAACAACAATAACCAACGTGTAATCCTACCATCGATAATTGGATTATTCATTAAAAAATGAATGACAGAATGGTCAGTGTGTACAAATACTTGATACCCGGTGATGTAATGTTAGAATTTATTGATGGCATGCACGACTGCTAAGAACTCCTTTTCGGTCACTGTGTAGTTGACATCATTCGAGGCTAGATTTTTGCTTATGTAATAAATAGCATAAGGTTTCTTATCCTCCAACTGGCCCAAAACAACACCTACAAAAATATCTAATGCATCCATAGCTATGTGAAATGATAGTTCCCAATTAGGTCCTCGTAAAACTAGAGTTGCTGATACACAAAATTTCAACTTTAGAAGGACCTGCTCACCCTTCCCTGTCCACAAGAAATCAACATCCTTCATGAACAAGGAAAATAATGGCGATGCAATTTTTGAAAACTTTTCTATAAATCTCCTGTAATACCATGCATGCCCCAAAAAACGACATACCTCTTTTTGCGTTCTGGGGTTTGGAATTTTAGAATTACCTCTAATTTTGTAGGGTCTACCTTGATTCCATCAATATAAATGTAGTGTCCAAGCACGATCCCTTCAGTCATCATCATGTGACATTTTTCAGTGCTTAAGGAAACATTAGTCTGTAAACATCTTTCCAACACTTTTCCCAGATTGACTAATGCTATTTCAGAAGCATCTCCATAAGGTGTAAAATTGTCCATGAAGATTTCCAGGCAGTCATTCAACAAGTTAGAAAAATTCCTAGTATTTCCCTTTGAAAAGTTACTGGCGCATTGCAGAGTCCAAAAGGAAGTACTCTGTATGCGTAGGCTCCCCATGGACAAGTAAAGGTTGTTTTATCCTGATCTTCCAGGGCAATCTTTATCTGATTGTAGCCACTAAATCCATCCAAAAATGAAAAGAATTTCTTTCCGGAGAGGATATCGAGGACTTGATCTATAAATGGTAAGGGAAAATGGTCCTTTTGAGTGGCCTTATTGAGTTCTTTGTAATCAACACAGACTCTCCACTTTCCATTACTTTTAGTAACAATGACAAGCGGTGACACCCACCGACTGTTAGATATTGGATAAATAAAATTAGCACTCAAGAGTTTTTGTAGTTCTTCTTTCACCACCTCCTTTAGTGTAGGGTTCATGCGACACTATGGCTATCTGACTGGTTTGCAACCATCCTTCAAATAAATACAGTGAGTGCATAGGTTAGGGTGGATCCCTTTCATATCTATATAGTCCCATGCAAATGCCTTTTTGTATTTCTGTAACAGCTATAACAACCGTTGGTTTTGCTCAACAGTCAGGTTGGGGTTAACATTCAAAAACTTTCCAGATTCTATCTCAATTGGACTGCTGTCAATATTCAGAGTGGTTCTCATTTGTTCAAAATCTATATCTTCCACCTCTTCTTCCTCATTTGCATTCTTAACATAAGCGACAGAAAGTGAGTTACTAATAAAACCGTTAATGACATCATCTTCTGTCTCATTTTTGAAATACTGGGCTTTCCCTAGAGTGAGGAGTGGCAAGGAAAGATCTGACTCAGCTCAAACTCATCCCAACAAGGGTTGTACACATCCACATTTAGTTTTGGGGGGTAAAGATTAAGGTTCTATGTTGTCTAGGCATCTGAGATCACCATAGATCCTGACCTGCAGCCTATAAATGCATTCACAGTGGCTAGCCAAGGTCTCCTTAGGATCAAAGGATGCCCCCCTAAATTGGATTTGGGCTGTAAGATAAGAAAATCAGCTGGATACCTCCAGGAAGCTATTGTAATCACTACATCCTCTAACATCCCCTCAGGTTTAACACAATAGGTATGTCTGCTAATTCAAGCACAATAGGAATATTTCTGAGTCCTTGTAACTTGAGAGTGATAAATAGGTATTTTTTCATTACATTAATGGTAGCCCCGAGATCGATCAATGTGTTGGCTATGGGCTGATCATTAATGTAGACAGTGACCGTAGGATTTCTTGGATCATTGTACTTAGTTAGGAGAGGCTGAGAAGACATTAATTCAGATAATTTCCCCATCACATGTATGGTGGTAGGGTCTTTAGGCTTCCTCCCAGGTTTCTTTATGCACAAATCTCTCACTGTTTTAGCATAAATAGGTACTTCTTTAAGGGCTTGTAACAGAGGGATTCATACATGAAAATTTTGCAACTCCCTAAGAAAATCAGATTCAGGCTGTGAAGTCATCCTAGGTTTAGCCAATCTCTAAGGATACAAAGGGTTCTGCGTTACAATAGTCGAATTTGCTATTACAGGTGTATCATCCTTCCCCGAGTTGGTTGTTACACCAACAACAGTTCTTCGCAAGTCGAATGTTACAGATGTCACAACTTCCTCTATATCAGTTGTTGTAGGCACAATAGACACCTGAGAGCCTTCGACATCTCCTCTGGATGGTTCACAGTCCTCCTCTGTAATGACAGGGGAGTGACTTGGGTTAATTACCTTGCGTGATCGCAATTGTATTTCATTAAGTGCCATGGGGGTAAGAAGGTAGGTCTGGAAGGTAGTTGGAGCCTCTACGCCCTGAGTTGCTTTACTAATTGGGTTTGGGTTAGGTTGCACAAGTAGTTGGGGTCGGACAGGTGGTGGAGGAGCAGGAGCTTGGAAAGGGGGTAACTACAGTTGTTGTTGCATGAGTAGTCTAGGGAGAGTTGAATTATGGGTATTTCCTCTCCAATTCTGGTTCCAAGGATATGGTTGAGATTAAGGATATTGAACAGGAGGAGATGGAGACCACTGGTTTTAGGGTGAAGGAAACTGTGCTGAAGGAGGGGTAGGATATTTCCACGAATATTGCTGAGTATTATATGCATTGGTCCACGAATTGAAAGAGGAAAAGTCTTGAGACATACCTGGAGGTCGCGGTTGCCATGGCCTCCTTAGTGTGATGAAATAAGAGGACTGCACATCCTCACTTGATTCTCCAAGTACTATCTTTAGTCTAGGAAGCTCCATACATTTCCTTGTCGAATCCTCCAGCTCGAAAATATTACATAGGCTGATGTTGTTCAATCCACATTCCCTCAAAGGATGTTTCTTCTGACAATTCATACAGAACACAGCCAGGGGTGTGTCAGCTTCGATTTGTGTCTTCTTGATCTATGCTATTATTATCTGGGCAAAGAGAGTACTGAGGATATCAATTTTGAAGTTTTCAAAAAAATTCCCGATTTCTGTTCTGGTAACTCCCCCTCTAGCATATTTTTGTATCCAGGCGAATGCATCTCGAATTGTACTCCTCCCTTTGGATGACCCTCTAGAGAATCTTAGGTAGAGCTTTGCAATTTCAGCGAATGGTTCTTGCGATATATCCCCTTTCCCTAATAGGTTCAGGGTGTCAAGGCAGTCATCCCTCATTCGCCTGATAAATATAGTCTTCAAGATTTCCTGTTTTTAATCACCGTGTTTAGATCTTTGCAAATTATAGTGGAACTGTTCCACATAATCTTCTAGGCTTTCATCCTCCTTCTGTGTCATTCTAAATATCTCCTCCCTTAAGTCCCTGGTTTTGCAATATTCCTGGTATTTTGATAAGAACGTCTCCTTCATATCATTCCACGTTCAAATAGAAATGGAGCCCAATCCCATGAACCATCTCAAGGTTTCCCCTTTTAAAGTGGCAGGAAATAATTTTAATTTTTGAGCATCTGCAGTATAATCATAGCTTCTGCATAAGATATCAAGCTCAAATAGAAAGGTGTCTGGATCTTCCACAGTCATCCCATGAAAGGATGGTAAGGATTATAAAGGAATATTCTTCATAGGAGCTTTACCTCTGATATCCCCAATTGGGAACTCAAAGGTGGTGATAGTAGCATCTGTTTTAGAATTGTTGTCATTGTTTCCCCCCATGACTAATTCTTCTAACCTTTGTTGTAGCAGACGCCCTTCAAATTGTTCTTGTGATGGCCTTGTAGATGTGATTAGTGCCTTAGATACCCCTGGGGCTGGTTGTTTCACTGCACTACCTATATCTAGATATTAATAAACCAACAAGTGCTTTTTCATCTCAGGTGTTCGATACTCCCCCTTAGTTTCCCCTTGCCCCTTGGTCCTTAAGTTTTGGCTACTCGCTTCCCCTTCTTGCTCATGAATCAAATTCTTGGTCTTGGGGGTATGGGCGCTAGCTTTAGAATGATACGGTCCCGAGATGGAGGAATCAGAGGTTTCTGCTTTTGCTATGGGAGTAATAGCTTTCTGCAGCCATGTTTTCCTTGCATTCCTTTGAGAGTTGAACTGTTCCTTTTCTTCCTTGGAGATTAGTTCCTGGATAAATGTCTTCCTTCCCAAATATACACTCTTCCTTTCCTTTTTACGACCCATTTTTCCTATGACTTATTAGAGTGGGGGTGATTTCAGTATCTCTATAATTCCTACAATTGCACACATGGACCCTATGTGTATTAAATCACACCCTAAGTGTCTCAATCTTCAATAGTGGTGAGCCCGCCCAGGTATGTTAGAGTGATGCGCAGGTTCTTACCTCTTGTCTTACCACCCAACAACTGTGGAGCTGAAGACACGCTAAACAAAACATCAAAATGTCACAAGTGCCCTAGTAATCAGAATGGTGAGCCCACCCATGTATGTTAGAGTGATACACAAGTTCTTACCTCTTGTCTTACCACCCAACAACTGTGGACTAGGAACACTCTATATCAAACAAACAACTTGACTGACCGTATCGTCAACTGCAATCCCCGACAACGATGCCAAAATGTAGTGCTTTTTAATCAATCTTAATTGACTGAGACTGCAACATTTAATTATCAACCTAGGGTAGGTCTTGCTGTTTCAATGAAGTTCGCACTATCTGTGCTGATACACTCTAACCAAGAATAAGGAAATGCAGAAAACAGTAAAAGATGTCATTGATATAAATTTCTGAATCAAACCATGCATGTAGACATAAAAACACTCTACAGAATTCAATCACACTTCATAGTTATCAAAATAAAGGTGCACCACACAGGAACTAATATCTACTCCAGCTGGTTACTACCATTCTGTTGATTGACTCAGTTTAAAAACATAATATAAATGGAAAAAAAAAACGAATGTAATCCACGATTTGTACAACAACAATGAGAAACCATAAATTAATTAGCTAAACTATAATGTACACTACCTCTATCACTGCAATCCATAGCAAAGAGGAGTGCCCTTCCTCCTGAGAAGGGTGCAGGAATAACACAAAAGTGATTAACGAATCAACTGAAGAACAATAAAAGCATCATTGTGCTGATTCATATTAAAAATAAACTCAGAATTACAGAAGAAAAGTAACAATACTTTTCTATATTTCGTGGTGTTGTACATGAAAAATCGAGTTCCTTTATAGTCATTACAACCCGAAATTAGAAACAGATTAGTCATGATAATCTAACGATTCTCATAATGATAAAAAATAAAAGTAGTTACAACCTATTTGCTAAATACAAATATACATTGGTTATGATTGCAACCGCTTGGGTCTTTTTGCTTCCAAAATAAACAATCCCTACTACCGACAACTATTATGTGGAATAGTACCCACATTTCCCAGCTTCGGCGCAACAACATCGAGTGAATGGTGGTTCGGGATGTCACGACATCACTGGCAACAACATTTTTGGTGTGACGGCGGACTCTTGTATCAACGCATAGTGAAACAACATCCAATGTGTAAGAACAACCTGTAACAACATCCAATGTGTAACAACAACTTGTAACAACATCCAAGGTGTAACAACGAACCGTTCTACCCTTTTCTGCAGTTAATCCACGCTGCATGTTTGCTTCATAGCTTTGTCTTCGCAAGCCATCACTTGAAAAGAAGAGCTTCCCAAAATACTTCTTCAATACTCTCCTAGTTAGCCACAAAAAGGAATAAAGCTTTGTATTATTTGGTAAAATACAAAAAAGTAACATGACAGTAGAATAGGTTAAAAAGGTGAGGAAACAAGGAATTTGATCATGTAAAGTCATAGGCTTGGAGGATAGAAAGGTCAAAACTGGGGAAATAATGTGCAGAAAATAGGTAAAAAACCACACCCAACATGTACCAGAGCCAATATTCCAAGCGAGATCATAACCAATGATATGAAAAGTATCCATAATGGCTTTCCATATCGTGGATATGTTGCTCCTATTCTTATTTTTAAGATGAATCCATTGTGTCAGAGTAAGTGGGTGGATATGTTGCTCCTATTCTTATTTTGAAGATAAATCCATTGTGTCAGAGTAAGTAGGTGGATATAGTTCTGTTTCACCATCTAAGTCCATAAGTTTTTTGTGGACAAAAATCACCATCCACTCTTTGCAGCAAGGGCCTAAGAGAAATGAGAGAGGTTCTTAATTCCCCATCTACCTCATTTTTGGGTAGAGCAATCCCATTCCATTAGACACAGGAAAAACTATTGCCATCCTTTGTACCTCTCCATAAGAAACCACAACAACATTTTTGGATTTTATTCAAGATGCCTTTGGGGATCCATGCCAAAGACATCCATAGTAGAAGGATCTCTTCTAGAATAAACTTAATTAGGACTAGTTGGCGAAATCTCGATAACCACCTATGGCTCCATGAGTTTAGTCTTTTTTCAATCCTGGCAATTAGCCATATCTAATCAAACTTCCCATTGTCATTGGGCTTGAGATGAAATCCCAAATATGAGTCCCTATTCAAAGGCAGAGTGTTGGAACAAAAACTACTCAAGCGCATATGAGATATCTGCCTGAGATAATCTTGTAGTAGATACTATAGATTTCAAATGATTAACATCCATTCCTGTAGCTCTACAAAATAAATTAAGGATACCTTTAAAAGAGTCAATGTCATGATGAGAGCCATTCAAAAATATCAGGACATCATCAACAAAGAGCATATGTGTCAAGTTGATGTTATTGTCCATCAGAGCACCAATTATATTCCCCCTCCTGTTAGCCTCCCTAACCATTCTATTGAGACCTTCCATAATCAAGAGAAAGAGAAGGGGAGAGAGAGGGAATCCTTGTGCTAAGCATGGAATAAGTCCAAAGGAGCACCAGATTAATACCGCAAAGTTTGCATATGTGATGCAACACATGATGCATTTGATAAAATTCATAATGAATCCCAAATTAGTAGGGAATATACGAATGTATAGCCAATTTTCCTTATCAAAAGCCTTTGCTAAGTCAATATTCAAAACCATTCATTTCCATGTTTTTATTTTTAGGCTGTGTAATCCTGCTTGAGTGATGCCAATAGCCTCATGTATCTCTGTGTTATCCAGGAAGGAAAATTTCTCACGTGAGATGTGTTGACATAGTATGGGCTAGATCATATTAGTAATAATTTTGGAGAAGATTTTGTAAATACAATTACACAATGAAATGGGCATGAAATAGTTAATTTTTTTTAGGTTATAGGTCTTGGGGATAAGGACAATGAAGGTTGTATCGAATGCATCATACATTTTTCTAGAATATCTGCATTCCTCCACTACTTTAAAAAGACTTGATCCAATTATCTCATAGAATCCCAAGGAACATTCTAGCAGCAAACCATCCAGCCTAGGACTTTTATCTTTCTTAAACCATTGAAGGGTCTCTTCCAGTTCACCAGGTGTAATCGGGGCCATGAGATCTCTATTATGTATTCTTCAACAAAATCAAGGAAACAATATTGCAATCTATGAGATCTATGTTAAGGTAGAATGTCTAGGGTTCGTAAATATGGTTCTAAAATGTCAAAATTCCATATTTTCAAGATAACTAAAATTGGACTTCTTCACACCATTTTCATCTTCCAATGACCAGATGGTGTTGATGGCCTTCCTACCTTTGGCATATTGTTGAAAGAATTTCGTATTGTCATCTCCTACATGTAGCCATATAGCTCTATTCTGAAGTCTCCAGGCCTCCTCTCTAGCTTCCAACATCCTTCTTCTATCTGGTTCCAGTTGAATGCCCTGTGCTTTGGAATCAGAAGAGTCATAGCCACCACCATCAGGTTGTTCTAATAACTCTAATTTAGATTCAATGAGTTTCAAGGCTTCCTCATATTTTTTCTTTTTATTCCTATCCCATACTATAGTCTCTCTCCTGAGATTTTGAAGGTTTTCAACAAATTTCCTGGCCACAGAGAGATCCCCTTCAGCAATTCATGGACGCCAGGTATTCCTAACCAAGACTCAAAACTCCTCCTCCTCCAACCATCTCACATTAAACTTAAAATGAGCTCTTGGCTTGTTGAAATTTCTAGATATTTCCAAAAAAATGGGATGATGAACAAATAGGCCACCAGCCCCCACCCATTTTTTGAAAAGAGGAATGCCTTGATTCAAAGCTTCCTAAACCAAAAATTTATCAATTCTTTGGGCTATCCTAGCGACACCAATGCATTGATTCTACCAAGTGGGAAAGGTCTTGGCCATGTCAATATCTACCAAATCGCATTTGTCAATCATCTGCACGAAAAAATCAGAGAGAGAATCAACATGGGAATGTTCACCCCAGATTTCTGAGATACCCAAGGAAAAATTAAGCCCCCCTCAGAAATCAAGTTATCCACACTCACAAAGGATCTATCCATCAAATTGTTCCAAAATTTGACCCTATTAGAACATGACCCATATACGTTAATGATCCTGAGCTCCATACCTAGATCAGCTAAGAAGATATCCATGGCTATAAAGTCATCCCCACCCCAAGTATTCAAAATATTGATGGATTTTCGATTGGCCCCAAGGACCAAACCCC
This sequence comes from Pinus tabuliformis, assembly GCA_031772625.1. Taxonomy (NCBI): domain Eukaryota; kingdom Viridiplantae; phylum Streptophyta; class Pinopsida; order Pinales; family Pinaceae; genus Pinus; species Pinus tabuliformis. The sequence goes on along the minus strand of CM062817.1, from coordinate 1,922,359,878 downwards.
TGGAGCTTCCACAAGTTTCAACAACCAAAAAAAAACTCAATCATTTAGCATACCTTCCAACGAGTTAACGATATGAATATTGTGCCCAAGTGATTCTTGAAGAAAAATAATATCCAAGTTCTTCGACGTAATTGATTGCTTCAGGGCTATTTTTTTGGGATTACTAGCTAAACCCTGATAGTTAAAAGAAAGTCACTTCATGAGGGACCAACTTTCGGGGTATGCTTTGCTCTAAGAACCCCATTAAGTGATAATTGACAACCAACTGCTATGCCTCAACTGGCCTTATGAATGGCTTTGGATATATATGATTGGCGTCCCCAAGGGATTTTGGGGATTTTAGAGGGACAAAGGGCACAAAGAACTTTATTTGGATCTTGATTACAGGTGGTGAAATTGGGAGGACGTGATAAGGATCATAGGTTATATCGAGGAAATGCCCTAGTCTCAGAGGATTCATCCTTAGAAGGAGGGAAAGAGGGTGCGAGAGATGAAAAACACATAGGATCATTCATAATTTTACAAGATATAACCCCAACCCCAGAGGTAACATATGTTCACCAACAACAGAGGGAGTATAACAAGGCATATAATCAGAAATATGAAGATGAGAGGAGGGAGACGGGTAGGTACCCACAGAGGAGGATGTCATCGTTGAGCTTTGGCGAGCTCCCATTCTGCTATCAAGCCCCTTGTGTACCAGCATTTCCACATGTGGTACAAAGGAGAAGTCCCAACAATACCCCCAACATTCATCCCCTCCTAGAGGTCGTCTCCATGACCAATGTCAATAGATCTTTTTTGTAAGAGAGGGAAACCCTTGAGTACATGACTGAACTCATGACAACGATGACATCGAAATGGGACACCTTCATAATCTAACTTTTGAAGATGAACAAGCCCTCAATAATGTAGCGGAAAACTAGCCACCAAAACCTCCCTTGTGTCTAGATGAACCAAAATTATAGCATATGTCTTATTTCTAGACTCAAGATACCCTTTGTCGAAATCCAAAAAATTCCCTAAATCATCCCCAATGCATCAAAAGATGCCTTCGGACCATAAATGCAGAGGAAGCTCCGACAGTATCACCCAGATAGGTCCTGCCCCCCATTATTCTCGCTCCAGGTTCAAATAGTGGTGTCGATTTCTTGAATGCCCTTCCAAGATATATAGTCACAAGGACACCTAAATGATGTGAAGATCCAAATCCTTGTATGGGTACTTCAATAGAAGAAAACCTAGCATTGTTCAACTCACACAAAACCCCATTATAGGTTTTAAACCTGTACAAAAATTACCTGCATACGAATTCTAAAACACAGAAAATAAACAATGTGAGAGCATAACACATAAAACACATATACATATGGATTTTCCCCTGGATCCCAAAACCGGGACTACCAGCTTGATTTTTCATTATATTCCTTTCAATGTTACAATACATATTTATACATGTCGAAGCATCTAGTACCATGGACTGAAAACCCATCGCATCCAAAACCATGGACTGAAAACCATCGCATCCAAAACCATGTACGAAAAATCATGCACAAAACCATAGGTAGGTCCGCCCAACCTAATATAGGGTCCAAAAACAAAATTTTCCGGGGTGCTGCGCCAGACCCCATAGAGGCAGGTCACCTACACCCCTCAAAGCTCCTGTGACCCCCCCAGTATATAATCAGCGAAATGAAGGGGTCACTCCATCCCCCCTCTAGTCCCCCAGTTAACTATGTGGGCTAGTTGTGGAAAGAATATAACACAACCCAACATTCTTCCACTTGTTGTTTTCTTTCCACAGGGGGCCACAAGTGAGCTTAGTCATTTATCCATCCTTGCAACACCCATTGTTTCTCTACACCAAGGGAACTTCTCAGAGCTCACAGATTTTGTCAATGCATCTGCAGTATTCTTCAAAGTGTCCACCTTTACCAGCAACACCTTTTTTTCTTCTGTCATATCCCTCATAAAGTGATACTAAACATCAATGTGTCTTGTCTTTGAATGATATGCAGGGTTCTTTGCCAAGAAAATTGCACTTTGGCTGTCACAGTCTATCCTTATACCTCCCTGTACTAACCCCATACTTGAACACAATTTCTGCAACCAAACTGCTTCCTTGATTGCACGAGTGGATGCCATGTACTCTGCCTCTGTAGTTGATAGTGCAACTACAGATCGTTTCTTACTCATCCAATTGACTGCACCTCCAAATAGGTTAAACACATACCCACTTGTAGATCTTCTCTGATCCAAATCTCCAGCCCAGTCTACCAATTAAGCCACAAATATTCAACACTTTGTCCAATCCTGGTCTTCCTTGGTAGCACAAACCATAATCACTAGTGCCACGCAAATACCTAAAAACTCACTTCACTGTTGTCCAGTGCTCCTTCCTAGGTTTTGACATAAACCTGCTCAATACTCCCACTGCATGTACAATGTCTGGTCTAGTACAGACCATTGCATACATCAGGCTACCAACTGCACTTGCATATGCAACACGGGACATGTCCTCTTCCTCTTCTCATGTCTTGGGACACTGTTCAACAGATAACTTTACACCTACATGAATAAGAACCTTCACCAGTTTACTATCTTGCATATTAAACCTCTGCAATATTGTCTCGACATACTTCCTCTGGTTTAACCAGAGATTCTTCTTTGTCCAATCCCTTTTAATTTTCATGCCCAAAATATAGTTTGCAGCACCAAGATCTTTCATGTCCAATTTAGAGGACAAATGGATCTTAAAATCCTGGATAATTTCTTTGTCATTTCCAACCAATAACATATCATCCACATACAAGACCAGATAAATAACGTGGTCATCAATTAATTTAAAATACACACAATGATTTGCTTTGCTTCTGGTGAAGCCAAGTCCCCATACAAATGTATCAAATTTCTGATACCACATCCTTGGTGACTATTTTAACCCATATAGAGACTTCTTTAACTTGCATACTAGTTCTTTCTTACCCTTCACCGCAAAGCCTTCAGGTTGCTTCATGTAGATCTCCTCTTGCAGATCCCTGTGAAGAAATGTTGTCTTCACATACATCTGTTCTACCTCAAAATCAAAAGCAGCAACAACAGATAAATGTAATATAATAGAAGTTACCTTGGCAACAGGAGAAAAAATATCACCAAAATCAATTCCCGACACCTAGGAATAAATTTTTGCTACCGACCGGGCTTTGTATTTCTCCTCCTTTCCTTCTACATTTGTCTTCTTCTTGAACACCCATTTGCTTCCAATGGGTTTCCTTCCAACCGAAAACTCCACCAGATCTTGTAGTGTCCTATCTAGGGTGCTAGATTAGGCTATATTTATTATCGACCAGGATCAGTAAACTTCGAGGCATGCGTCTACAGTCTATAGACATAAAGGATTCCTAACTAAGTGTTCGTGATGGTAGGTTACAGAACTTCTTTACGGAAGGTTGAGGTATGCTCCCTATCACCTGGACACTCAGGTCACTCAATTCATCTACCTATTTTAGAACACGGTGTATTACTTAAACCAAGATTTCAATCCCCTTACGAGGATGTTGTGCATAAAACCCCTGTTTAGTGAACACTCAGCATTCAATGTTTATCATTCATGAAAGATTGAAACATACTAAAATCATAAGCACACTTAAAATTCAAATATATGAGAAACAGGGTTCATGAAGATGCTTTCAAAAATAACGAAAGATCAGATCCCTTACAGGATACAATTCAACGATCTCAGCGATGAATCCTTCAAGCTACCATCATAAACATTACTCATACGAATTTCTAATTAAATCAATGAAAGCATAAACCAAACTCTAATCACTGTGCATACTATTGAATATTCAGAAGTTGCAAATGAAATGAAATGACAGTATACCCGTTCCACGCAGGGCCCGTCCGCATTTCAAAGGTATACTGGACTGCGCTCAAGCAACTATAGAATCAACGCAATAACGAAATCGTGACTGCAACCGTGTTTTTGGTATTAAGTTCAAAAGCTCTGTTTTTCAAAACGATACACTGATAACCCTTAACTAACAACACATAACTGTGTTTACATATGTTTTACAACGTTTACATTTCGAAACAAATGTATATTAGTTATGCGGCTGTTGCCACTTTTGCTATGGCATAGTTTTTAAGTTGTTTCCATTCTGAACCGATTCCAAAAAGGAGCAAAACTAAATCGGTTTAGAACCCTATGTTGTTGCTGCTTTTGTCGCCAACATGTTGTGCTTTGACCATCATTGACCGCGCATTCAGGAGTGTTGGTTCTGCTGTAGGATAGGTGTTCGTCCATGCTTGTACATTATATTTTTCATCCCTACCCTTTGCTCTAGCTTAGCTGTCATGCCATATGTCAAACAATAAACCAATTACAGGATGTTGCAACTTCCTGTAGTCTTTTTATCAAAAATCCCTAATTCTTTAACATAAAACTCATAAATCAATTCTAATGCATTTAACAACTATAATACTGTTAACTAATCAATTTCAAGGGGTCTAAGAGATGTATGAAGGAAAAAGGTAGGCAAACGATGTGTTTCAAGAGGAAAAAGGAGGTCAAGGAATGGTACCAACATCTCTCCCCGACTTAATGAATTAGCATGACCTCATGCTAACCCCGATGTGCTTCCTCTGAACTCTGTCCCTGCCTGTACTTTTGCTGCCTTCAACAATGTATCCACATTCTTCTTCACCTGGGCATCTTTCTGACCATGGAGCTCATGCTTTAAACTTTTGTACTTTTCCTTGAGGACCTTCTTTTGGTTGTACCATTTAGTGGCCCACTTACAAATATCTGTTTGTTCAGCTTCAAGTTCCTTAATTTGTTCCCTTAACTTTTCATTTTTCTGTTGAGTCTCTTTACTCTGTGCTCTAAGCATTTCATTTTCTTTCTTGATAACTTTTTCCAACATATTGGCCTCCATTAGTTCTTCCTTTAACTTCTCAATTTTCTTCTCCAGTTTCTTTTGTTTATTTATGGCAGGTTGTGAATCTTTTTCTGACATGTTATTGCTTTCAACCTCCATCTCAGCTCTTGGTCCAGGTTTTGAGTGGGCACTACTTTCAATATACATCAGCATAGGTGCATTTGATTCAGGCTGGTCTTCTTGTAGCTGGGCCTTTGATGCTCTCCTGGTTCTTCTTGTATAGGTGGTAAAATTTTTATCTTGCTCTGCTTCCTGAGCATCTTGTTTTCTCATTTTCCTTGTCCTCACATTGCTAACAGGTGGAGGTACCTTGCTTGCTTTGTGTATAGGAATCTCTTCATCGATATCATTCATAAATCCTGAGTTTTCCTATGGTTCTTCCTTGTCCTCTTCGTCTTTAATTTGGTTAGCAGCCAAGAATTCCTTCCATGTTTTCCCTCTTCTCTGTAATTCATACTCAATAAGAATTTTAATTAGCCCAAAGTGATATAAGCTCTTGTCTTCGTTACCTTTCTGCTTTTGGATGGTCTTCGACATTTTGGTTAGGCTTTGCAAGAGGAAGTATGGCAGACTGATAACACACTGCCCTTTCAAATGTAACAGTAACTTGATATGGTACAAGTAAACAATACTGTAGCGGCCTTCACAAGTTACAAACTTTTGGATGATATAGACCATCTCGTCCCAGGGATGCACCAGCCAACTCCTTGGGACACCTTTCTTCCAATTAACGGATGAAACCCTGGATCTGGACATAAATTGAGTCCATGATTTCTCTTTAAATTGCTTTGTCTTGAAGTACTTCTCCCCTTCTGGGCTGATCCCTAGGGACTGAGCTATGGTGTCTCCCGAAACTCTGAATGAAAAATTACCTATCAGAGCTTTCTCTCCGTTGAATGTAAAAGCGAATTGTTTAGTGACCTCTTCATTACTTCCACGAAATTTCTCTAAAAAGGGCAGCCACTGTATTTCTTTAAGAATTGAAACGCAATCTTCGTGATACTGGGAACTGTCAAATATGCTTGGTTCAACCCTATTGCTCATTTTGGCAGAGAGTTGTGCTCTAACTCTTCTTTGTTTATGTTTTGCAAATTCAACAAAGAAGTTTTGATTTGTTACCTTTTGTCTTCCGCCCCAATACTGCAGACCTGGTGGCGTCCTCGGCTCTTTAACACTAGCTCCTTTAGTAACCCAAGCGATGCTCGATTGACTGTCTTGTAATTATGGTGGAGGTCGAACCTAATTAACTACATTTTCCTTTCGTGGCACTTGCTACTTTCAGTCTTTACTGTTGAAGTCACAGGAGTCGAATGCTAACATAGAACAACTGAAAATGATAATGAAATAACCGACTTAACTCAATTCATAACATATTCATCTTTTGAAACAGAGGAATGGCTGTACTGGTCGTATGGATGCCATCATAGAAGCACTAGAAGCATATATGAAGTACTGGGATATGATTTCAGGTAGTCGTTTACATCATTTGGCTTCGTCGGATGGTTAAATCATAATTCGGTCGTTTCAAACATAATGAACAAGCCCGCATAACATTTGGTTTTCAAACAATTCACCACGTGTCCTGCTTCTGCTGGTGCCCTGCCAAATAGAAATGTTGGGATGGCTATAGGGTCTAATTGGTTGGTAACAGAGATTGAAAAGGTGATATGAGAGGGGATTAAAAAAATCATATAAGTATGAGATGGGTTGGAGTATTAGAAGATGATAGGGATTAACAATAGGATAAGGAGTGATAGGTATGGAGGTGTCTCTGAAATTGATCGTAGCAGTCACAGTTATTAAATTTAACATTAAAAAGTAATCTAAGAATTTAAATGTTAAGAATAAGGAATACATTACACTTTTGTTGGTTGTTCAAGCGTTGCATTGGCATGCTAGGTAGGACTAGTCTCTTTTGACTATTCTTTGATGTTCATAACAGGTCCCCTGAGATAGATTCGAATGCAACAGGTTCCTCTGAGATCTGGAAAATGTTCATGTAGCTTCTTTGAAATCCGAAAAAAGAACTATATGTATACATGTTCCTTGATCTTTGGTATTTGATGAAGTCTTGGTGACCAGCAACCTGTGGATCCTTGTTGAAACTTGATGAAGCTTTGTTGAAGTAATCTTGAAGTAACAGTCTCTTAACAGGTCCTTTTTATGTGTCTTAAACAGGTCCCATTACTGCTGGTGTTGGTAACATGGTCTTCTGGACAGAACAGGTCCCCCTGCATAATGTTTTTAACCAGGTCCCTCCGAGATAAAACAATGACAAAACAACTTCTTTATTGAAATCTGGAGTGCTGAAACGAACTTCTTTGGAAATTTACAGTGAGGAGATGAGATAAGAAATATTTAAGAATTTATAATGGGGAGACAAAATGCTGATGCTTCTCTCCCCCACTAAAGTTTTGACTTGTCCTCAAGTCATTATTCAGTTGATGAATCAAACAGGAAACAAAAGAAAAGGAATTATTACCCGCCAACGAATTGGTTTTCAAGTAAGAATTCGGGGTTAGAGTGTGCTAGAGTCTGGTTTTCACATCTAACCCATTATTATTATTTTTTTTTGTTGTGTTTTTTTTTTAGATTTTTTTCTTTTTTTTCTTTTTTTTTTCTTTTGAATTTCTAAATTGAAATGAAATGAACTAAGGCAGGGATACTGCAGCTGGATGCTGCAGTATCTCAACCTCTCTTTGTTGAGATACTGTTTGGAGAAAATTTTGCTTACTGATGGGCTTAGTGTAAAGTTTAAGGCGATGACCGTTGACAGTAAAGGAATGACCTTCTCCATCAATAATTTTGAGCTTGACTGAACCATTATCGTAAGCCTGAATAATTTGGTATGGGCCCATCCAATGTGTGGTAAACTTGGCTTTATGATCTCTGAATTTAGAGTCAAAAAGTAAAGCCCAGTCTCCTTCCTTGAACTGCTTCTTCTTGATATGTGCATCATGCCACTGCTTCCTTTGTTTTTGCATGAGGATTGTGGTTTCCTCTGCTTGCTGCCTCATTTCATCCAGCTGGTTCAACTGCTGAATTCTTTCTTGTTGTGCTTGGTCCAGGTCAATTTGAAAATCTACAGCCAATTTAAAAGTATGTATTTGAAACTCAATAGGAAGCATTACCTCTTTGCCATACACCAACTGATATGGTGTAAATCCTGTAGTATTCTTCCACGTAATTCTGTAAGCCCAGAGTGCATCTTTGAGCTTCTCTTCCCAATTCTTTCTGTTCATTGCCACAATTTTAGTGATGATCCCTTCCAAAGTTTTGTTTGTGGATTCCACCTGCCCATTGGCCTGTGGATGGTAAGGTGTACTTCTTCTGTGCTTGATTTGGTATTTGTCTATGATGTCCTTCACTAACTTTGAAGTAAATTGAGTACCTTGATCAGTCACTATTTCCCTTGGTACTCCATACCTTACAAAAATCTCTTCAAAAAGGAAGTTTACCACTGTTTGTTCAGTGGCTCTAACTAGTGCTTTTGCTTTAGCCCACTTTGTTACGTAATCAGTATATACTAAGATGTACTTCTTACCATTGGAGGTTGGGTTAATGGGTCCTATAAAGTCTAGAGCCCATTTTTCAAATGGCTCTAGGTGAACTTGGGGCTGAAGTGGCATCTCATCTGTAGATGTTGGCCTGCCCATTCTTTGGCAGCTATCACAACTCTTCACGTACCTCTTGGAATCCTTAAAAATGGATGGCCAGTAGTATCCAAGACTAAGAATTTTGAATGTTGTTCACTTAGCTGCAAAATTCCCACCACACGGTTCATCATGGCAAGATTTTAAAATATCGATTATCTCATCATTTCTTACACATCGTCTAATAATCATATCATAACCAGTGTAAAATAAATCGCCATTAATCCATGAGTATCGAGCACTTTGTTTGACTAGTCTCTTCTTTTCCTTTGGAGTAAAGTATGGAGGTGTCCTTCCTGTAGACAAATAATTGGCCAAGTCAGCATACCAAGGATTCACTATGGAAATTGAAAATAAATTTTCATCTGGGAAAGAATCTTCAATCGAAACAACCTCACCTGGATTTTGCAGTCTAGAAAGAAAATCTGCCACCTGATTCTCTTTACCTGGTCTATCTAACACTGTGATGTTAAATTCCTATAACAATAATAACCATCTGGTAACTCTGCCACTAGTTATTGGTTTATTCATTAAATGTCTAATGGCAGAATGATCAGTATGTACAAAGACTTCATAACCAGTTATATAATGTCGGAATTTATTCACAACATATATGATGGCAAGTGTTTCCTTTTCTGTGACTGTGTAGTTTGATTCTGCAGGTGTTAGATTTTTTCTAATGAAATAAATGGCATAATTACAAGATTCCTCTTTTTTGCCTAATGAGGCACCTACTGCAGTGTCAGATGCATCTGTAAAGATATGAAATGGTAGGCTCCAGTTAGGCCCCCCTAAGACTCGTGCGGTTGATAACTTCTTTTTGAGTGCTTCAAATGCTTGCTGGCAGTTCTCATTCCAATTGAAAAGTACATCTTTTGTTAGAAGCTTAAACAAAGGTACAACTATTTTACTAAAATGTTCAATAAACCTTTTGTAATAGCTTGCATATCAAAGGAAACTTCTTACCTCTCTTTGATTCTTTGGAATTGGCAAATCAACAATGATCTGGATTTTTGCTGGGTCAACTTTAATGCCTTGAAAAGAAATATAGTGGCCTAATACTATCCCTTCGTTTAACACCATAAAGCACTTTTCATTGCTCAGGGACAGATTAGCTTCAATACATCTTTTCAAAACTCTTTCAAGGTTCTCTAATGCATGTTCAAATGAATTGTCGTACACTGAAAAATCATCCATGTAAACTTCAACACAATCATGAACTAAATCAGCGAAAATAGCTAATACAGCTCTCTGAAATGTAGCTGGAGCATTGCAAAGTCCAAATGGCAAAACATTATAAGAATAAGTGCCCCAAGGACAGGTGAATGTGGTTTTGTCCTGGTCTTCTGAGGCTATCCTGATCTGGTTGTATCCACTGAAACCATCAAGAAAAGAGAATGATGATTTCCCGGCTAATGTGTCTAACACTTGGTCAATAAATGGCAGTGGGAAGTAATCTTTGAGTGTTGCTTTGTTCAATTGTCTGTAATCAACACAAATGCACCACTTACCATTTTTCTTGGGCACTATAACCAATGGGGATACCCACTAACTATCATAAATAGGATATATAAAATTAACTCTCAACAGTTTTTGCAATTCTTTTCTGAAAATATCCTGGAGCATGGGGTTCATTCTTCTCTACAGTTGCCTCACTGGTTTGATAGTACTATCTGTATAAATATGGTGAGTGCATGTGTCGGGGTGAATCCCATGCATATCGGTGTAGTCCCAAGCAAATGCTTTCTGGTATTTTCTCAATAGTTGAATCAATTTCTCTTGCTGAGATGAGTCTAGGTGATTGCCAATGTTCAGAGTTTTCCCTGGACTAATCTCTATGATCTGACTCTGTTGTTTGTGATGGATTGAACTGGAAAAATATCGTGAAATGTGGTTTGCAAAGATTGAATGGTGCATGTTTCTTGAAAATTTTGGGCTAAAAGCACATCTGCAGCATGATATTGGTCGTTTCTCAAATTTTCGGAAATATCAAGTTGAGAAAGGAACAATTCTACCAAATCATTATTATTTTGTTCTTGGAAATCATAGATTTGGTCGATGCTAAAAACATATTGTACTTCTTCTTTATCATTGTATTTTTCATCGAGCCATAGATTGTGTGTTACTGCTGGTGATTGTGCCGATGGATAAAGAGTGAGTTGTTTTCTTTCAGTTCCTCGTGAAATGATCATGTTGCCCGATCGACATCCTATGAATGCATCAGCAGTCGCTAACCATGGTCTACCAAAAATGATAGGGTGCCCTCCTAAATTGGATTTGGGTTGAAGAACTAAGAAGTCCACTGGATACTCCCAAGAGTCTAGTGAAACAATTATGTACTCCAAAATCCCTTCAAGAATCACTTTAGACCTATCAGCTAGTTCTAGAACAATCGTTGTGTGTTGCAAATTTATAAGCTGGAGTGTTCTCAAGGTTTCAAGAGTCATGACATTTATTGCGGCCCCAAGATCTATTAAATTGTTTGGAATCTGTATGTTGTTAATGATTGTAGTAACTCTGGGAATACCAGGATCAACATACTTCTCCATTGAGATGGTATTTGTCATAAGGTCAGCTAAATGTCCTATAACATGAATGGTTTGTGGATCAATCCTTTTCCTAGTGGGCTTCTTAAGGCACATTTCTCTGATTTCTTTAGTATATATGGGAATGTATTTTATGGCTTGCAGTAGCGGAATTTTTATATAGACATTCTTGAGCTCACTAAAACATCAAACTGTGGTATAGACATTGGAAGTTTCATTTGGACCAATCAGTCTGGAAAAGGTGGAGGCAATGGTTGCATTTGCTTATCTTTGGTATCATCGTTTAGTTTCCTTTGATTTGTCGTTTCGTTTTCATTTTCTGTGTTTTCTTCTTGTTTATCAGTTATTGGAGAATCTTTGTGGAGTACCTTACCAGACCTCAATTTGATATTTTGCAAGGGTAGTGTGGGATATGAGGTTCCCTCTTCTACATTGTAGGCTGGCCTCTCTGCTCTGTTATTTGGATTTGGGACAGTTTGAGCAGGAATTTGAGTAGGTCTAGGAGGTTGTGAGTTAGATGGAAATTGCAATTGTGGTGGATTTATTGATGGAGGAGCAGGCAGTGCTTGTTGAGTAGGTTGAGGTTGGTAAAAAACTTGCTACTGAGGATACTGCTGATATGGTTGAGGATGTGATGAGTATGGCTGATGATATTGTTGATATGGCTGCGAATATGGTTTGTATGATTGAGGATATGTATGATATGATTGAGAGTACTGTTGAGATGGTCTCCATTGTTGCTGTGGGTGATTTTGGTGCTGCCATGACATGGGTACATTCCATGAATTCCGAGCATACATTTGATCATTTACAGGAAATTGCAAATTTTAATTTGGAAACATACCTTGAGGTGCTGGCCTTGGCTGCCATGGTCTCTTTGTGCCCATGTAATACACATTTTCCATCTCTGAATTAGCTGCCATATTACAGTTTTGCAAAACCTTAACTTTAGGACAATTAAATATATCATGATTTTCAGTACAGAAGGCACAAACTTGGATGTTTTCTAATGGGCAGTCTTTTAAGGCATGTTTCTTCCGGCATTTTGGGCAGAAGATAGCCATTATCTGATCTTCATCTTCTTGTTTCTTCTTAGCTTTTAGAGTGTCAATTTGATTCCCTAAGGTGCTTAACAGATCTATTTTAAATTCTTCTAACAGATTCCCTATTTCAGCCCTTGTGACACTTGCTGAAGCAGATTTTGTGACTTTGGATGACAAGGTTCTTTTTCCAATTTTAGCTTTACTTCTTGAATACTTTTCGCATAATTCAGTGATTCCTTCAAAAGGTAAGGTAGAAATGTCACCTTTTCCCATCAAATTAAGATCATCCATGTATTCCTCTCGGATGCCTTTCAAGAATATTGTGCGAATCAAATCAAGAGGCATAGTTTGGTGTTTGGATTTTTGTAAGTTGTAGACAAACCGTTCTAAGTATTCCTCTAACGTTTCATCCTCTTGTTGGCTCATTCTAAAGATATCATCTTTGGAATCTTTGGATCTACAATAAGGTTGATATTTCTTTAGAAATATCCTTCTCATGCCATCCCAATCAATTATGGCATGCTCACCAAGCCTCATGAACCATCTTAAGGTTGATGCCTTTAATGTTGTTGGGAAGAGTCTAAGCCTATGGGCATCATCTGTGTAACCGTATGTTCGACATACAATGTCAAACTCGAACAAGAATGAGTCTGGGTCTTCCGAAGCCATACCATAAAAGTTTGGTAGCATGGATGGAGGTATGTTTTGCATTTTGATCTCATCATCTTCTTGTGGTTCATGAATAGGAAACTTAAAGGTTGACTCTTCTTCATCTCTTCGTCCTTGATTTGGTACTGATCCATCTCCTTCCTCAGCCATTTTAATAGGTTCCTCTGTGTCAGTGTCACTTGTTTTAAAGAGAAGATTAAAGAAAGATTGTTCGGTCACTGTGCTACTTTCTCCTTGTATAGAGGATCTAGGAAAGTGTTTCTTCTGCGATTTATGTGCTAATAAAGTTTTCCTTTCGATGAGAGTAAGTCTTTGCCCTGAATTTTGTTTATCCTCTAATGCTTGTATGGTGACTTCCTCAGCTGGTGTTGTATTTCCTAAAGAGTCTGCTCCTGATGATAGGTTAGTTTTTGGATGGGGGGTTTTTATGAATCTACCTTGATTATCTCTAGATCTAGGCATAAGTGAACATGATTTCTAAATCTATGTTTTTGCTCGTTTTTGTTTATTGAATTTTTTTCTTTTTAAATCCTTTAACTACACCTCCCCGGCAATGGTGCCAAAATGTAGTGTCCTATCTAGGGTGCTAGATTAGGCTATATTTATTATCGACCAGGATCAGTAAACTTCGAGGCATGCGTCTACAGTCTATAGACATAAAGGATTCCTAACTAAGCGTTCGTGATGGTAGGTTACAGAACTTCCTTACGGAAGGTTGAGGTATGCTCCCTATCACCTGGACACTCAGGTCACTCAATTCATCTACCTATTTTAAAACATTGTGTATTACTTAAACCAAGATTTCAATCCCCTTACGAGGATGCTGTGCATAAAACCCATGTTCAATGAACACTCAACATTCAATGTTTATCATTCATGAAAGATTGAAACATACTAAAATCATAAGCACACTTAAAATTCAAATATATGAGAAACAGGGTTCATGAAGATGCTTTCAAAAATAACGAAAGATCAGATCCCTTACAGGATACAATTCAACGATCTCAGCATTGAATCCTTCAAGCTACCATCATAAACATTACTCATACGAATTTCTAATTAAATCAATGAAAGCATAAACCAAACTCTAATCACTGTGCATACTATTGAATATTCAGAAGTTGCAAATGAAATGAAATGATAGTATACCCGTTCCACGCAGGGCCCGTCCGCGTTTCAAAGGTATACTGGACTGTGCTCAAGCAACTATAGAATCAACGCAATAACGAAATCGTGACTGCAACCGTGTTTTTGGTATTAAGTTCAAAAGCTCTGTTTTTCAAAACGATACACTGATAACCCTTAACTAACAACACATAACTGTGTTTACATATGTTTTACAACGTTTACATTTCGGAACGAATGTACATTCGTTATGCGGTTGTTGCCGCTTTTGCTATGGCATAGTTTTTAAGTTGTTTCCATTCTGAACCGATTCCAAAAAGGAACAAAACTAAATCAGTTTAGAACCCTATGTTGTTGCTGCTTTTGTCGCCAACATGCTGTGCTTTGACCATCATTGACCGCGCATTCAGGAGTGTTGGTTCTGCTGTAGGATAGGTGTTCGTCCATGCTTGTACATTCTATTTTTCATCCCTACCCTTTGCTCTAGCTTAGCTGTCATGCCATATGTCAAACAATAAACCAATTACAGGATGTTGCAACTTCCTGTAGTCTTTTTATCAAAAATCCCAAATTCTTTAACATAAAACTCATAAATCAATTCTAATGCATTTAACAACTATAATATTGTTAACTAATCAATTTCAAGGGGTCTAAGAGATGTATGAAGGAAAAAGGTAGGCAAACGATGTGTTTCAAGAGGAAAAGGGAGGTCAAGGAATGGTACCAACAGATCCCAAGCCTCATTTTTGTGCAAAGATGCCATTTCATCAATCGTGGCCTCTTTCCAAAGTTTTCCATCCTCTAAATATACTACTTCCTTCACAGTTCTAGGATCATCATTAGTAATAGATAAAGAAAAATTTGAACAGAAAGTAGATAGACTATACCTTTTTGGCTGCCTTCTTTCTCGAACTGATCTTCTCACACCCGAAGTTTGTGGCTCTTCATCTTTTGATTCCTCCTCTGCTATAGAGTATGATTCTTACTCCTTTAGCTCAAACTCTATCTTCTCAGGTTCCTTTGGTTGGACTTCATGTTTAATAATTTACATCTTTCACCTCTCTGAACACCACATCTCGGCTGTACACAACCTTCCTTGTTACTAGGTTCCAAAGCTTATAACCCTTTAAAACATCCTTATACCCAATTAAGATGCACTTTTCAGATTTACTATCCAACTTGGTTCGTTTCTCCTTTGGAACATGTACATATGCATCACATCCAAATACCCTCAGTTGTGAAAGAGAGGGTTTCTTACCAGTCCATACCTCTTGTGGAGTCTTATCCTCCAACGCTGATGAAGGTGATCTATTGACCAGGTAACATGTTGTCTCCACCGCTTTTGCCCAAAATTCCTGTCCTAACCTAGCACCACTAAGCATGCTTCTTTCCATTTCCATCAACATCTTGTTCTTTCTTTCTGCAATTCCATTTTGTTGAGGTGTATATGGAGTAGCCTTCTACCATGCTATACTACACTTCTTACAGAATTCTTCAAATTCATTACTACAAAACTCTCCACCGTTATCTGTCCTCAGCACCTTTATCTTCTTCTCTGTCTGGTTTTCCACTAGAACCTTAAATTCTTTAAACCTGTCAAAGACTTCAGATTTCTTCTTAAGGAAATATATCCATGTATTCCTTGAGAAGTCATCTATAAATGATACATAGTACATAGACTTACCCAGTGATGGAACCTTCACAGGTCTAAACACATCATTGTGCACAAGCTCTAATATCTGTTTCACCCTCTTACCACCAGAGGGGAAACTCACCCGATTCTACTTCCCATATACACAATTTTCATAGAAATCAAAATCCAGAGAGCTATTACTCATACCTTCTACCATGAAGTATTCGAAGGCCCTTCTCTTCAATATGTCCAAGCCTTTGATGCCACAACATGGTCTTCTCTCTAGAGACCACTAGATTTTCTACTCCACTTTCAGGAACCACAGAACTATTGCACCCATCAACGATAGTGCTACCTTGCAGCTTGTACAGAGTTCCAATTTGAACTCCCCGCACCAATACCAGTGTCCCCGAACCATCTTGTAGGTATCCTTCTCGAACATTGTTTTTACACCTGCATCATCCAACATGCTTACAGAAATCATATTTCTGGCTAATGCAGGAATATTTAGAACACTCAGAAGTTTTCTAACCCTTCCACCTTGCAACTTCAACTTTACTTTTCTGTGACCAACGATTCTAGCCTTCCTGTCACCCCCAAGAGGACATCACGACCATCGTATTTCTCATACTTTATGGGGATTGAAGTGAAAGGATGCACCTGAGTCAATCAACCATGCCTCATGTTCTACATGTGTACTTGAAGAAGCCAAGTACACATCCCCACCTTCATTTAAGGTGGTTTCACCTTTGCAAAAGGAGCATCATCAAATCCCTTTCCTTTATCAAGAGCTTTAGATTTACAGTCCCTTTTGTAGTGCCCTTCCTTTCCGCATTTCCAACGCACCACCTTTACAGGTTTTCCAAGAGATTAGATCTCCCTCTAGATTTAGATCTCCCACCAGATGACTTATTTTTGTTTCTGTTTTGGGACCATCCTCGTACAGACAAGGCATCACCATTTTGTCTCTCCATATTTTTCTATCTCATCTCCTCTGTCAGCAAGGATGAGACTATTTCATCAAACTACAAGGTAGTTGCATTGCTACCTATTGCAATAACCATACTATCCCACGAATCCGGTAGAGAACACAACAAATTGATGCACTTATCTTCATCTAAAATTTTAATATCAATAGATAATAACTAACTTACCACAATATTAAATTCATTCATATGTTCTGTCACCGAGTCTCCATCTTTCATCCTCAGGTTATACAGCTCTTTCCGTAGCAACTGTTTATTCACCAAAGACTTACATTGGTACAAATTCCCTAACTTGTACCACTAAGCCTTCGTCGTAGCTTCTCCTGATACATACAACAATACTGAATCTGAGACACACAATTGTATTGTGCTCTTAGCCTTCCGATCCAACTTCTTCCATTCTTCATCGGACACTCCCGTTGGTTTAGTACTCGGATCTACCATGATCCACTGATCTTTATCTACCAACAAATCCTCCATCTTGAGTTTCCATAACTCAAAGCTCTGACCATTAAATTTCTTGATCTCTATATTTCCACTGCTCACCATCTTCTTTCACCACCAGAATTGATCCTGCAGATCTCCCATTGAACAGGGTCTACCACAGGCCCGAGCGAAACCCCTCAGCAACAAAGCCATCCCCTTGAAGACAAAACAACTCTAAAACCAAATGTAGGTTTTAACGCCATACATAAATTACCTGCATACGAATTCTAAAACACAGAAAATAAACAATGCAAGAGGATAACACATACAACACATATACACAAATATTTTCCCCTGGATCCCAAAACCGAGACTACCATCTTGATTTTTCATTATATTCCTTTAAATGTTACAATACATATTTATACATGCTGAAGCATCCAATACCATGGACCGAAAACCATCGGGTCTAAAACCATGGACCGAAAACCATCGCATCCAAAACCATGTGCGAAAAATCATGCACCCCTCAAACCCCCTGTGACCCCCTTGCTACGCAATTAGCGCAATGAAGGGGGGGCTCCGTCCCCCCTCTAACCCCCCAGTTAACTACGTGGGCTAGTCATGGAAAGAATATAACACAACCCAACACCCATGAGGTTGTGAAAAAAAAAATTGCCTAACAACCCCAGCATGAGAAATACCTAGAGATACAAATGAACCAGGGTAGGTTTCTGTGGATGGAAAAACTACGATAGGGTTGATACAATTATCATTGAAACATAGTGCATCCAAGGAAATACCAACAAAACTCACCCAAAATCCTGCGAACCATTCTGAGATCTACGATGATGAAACCCCAATGTTATGCTAAAAATCATAATTGAGACACTCTAAAGGATAACACAGTGAGATAGGTAATTGATAGTCTTCCACGGGATTAGAGAAATTTGAATAAAGCCCTACATCTGGGGAGCTAGATGGTAGAGGCTGCTCCATTCCCAATGTTGGATGTGGAAATTATTTCTAGATAAGAACTTTGTCAAGTGGGTCTACAGAATAGTCCACGATTTTCTCCTCCATCTTAGCACCAACGTTCATTCTCATGTAAGTAGAGTCAAACCAAGTGTATCCCTTAGGACTGGCAAGGAAACGGTCACTGCCTGACAGGAGGCAAGGCTATGCATCTTCCAGAAAAGTCGACAAGGTATATAGTACTTCACGAGATAAAGTGGAGGCTAGTGGCGAGGCGACAATAGTGATGGGCAGGATCTCCAAATATGACATAAAATCTCTCTCAGAAAGCCCTAACCTCGACCTTGCAGTGGATGCTGAAAAGAAAACCGTAGAGCCATTTCCAACACTCTATGATATATGTTAATATAAACAATATTAGTTAATCATATTTCTTAATTTTGGTGATGACATTCAATAATACAATATTTTAATAGTTGTTTTATTTTTGTGATGAAATATTTGTTTTTATTATTTTTAGCTTAATTAAGTTATATTTAAGCTAAGTAGCAGGTACTAGCTACTGTGTATCCCTTGTTACTAACATACGTCCTTTATACAAGTAGTTGGGAATTGACATCTATCATAAGCTCAATTAGGATTATAGTATTGAGGAAATGATAAATGGAGGTTGTAAAACTTACTAGGGGGTTGAAAACAATTGTAAGTCAACAAATCTTTCAATTTGGAATAAAAATATGCTCATCTTTGAGACCCTTGTCACTCTTATTATTTTATATGGATGTGAGGTTTAGGATTCTAGTATATTTAGAGAGTCATAGAGGAAGATTGAACAAATCCAAAATTAGTTTATAACCTACAACCTCAAGATTAAAGGAAATAATCCCTACCTTATCCTCTTGATTGAAGCAAGCCTTTCCCTGATTGAAAACATGGCTATGACTAGGTATCTTATGTATAAGAAGAAGTTATAGAACATGGATGCAATAGGTTTCCTAAAATTGTTTCTAATTCTATCCAAAATCCTCACATTCAACTCAAGTAAAGACAACATAATGATACCTAGTCGTGACTAAACTATTGGGGATTAAAGGAGGATATCATCTTGGAGAATTCAGATAATACTAAAAATACTATTACTTCCAAATTTAAGGAGAAATTGTGATGAAATAAAGAGATGGAGGGAAAAAGGAAACTACAATATTATAAGGAGATGATCAACCCCAATATTGTAAACCAAAATTATCTCTTTGTCTTGACTAGTGTTAAGAAGAAAATGTATATTATCAAGATTAGAACTAATTCTCATGAGCTTCATAGTGAAATTGGTCATTGGTAAATTCTCAAAACACCATGGTACAAAAGAGTTTGCACTTGTGTGATCTTAGGAGGGTTGAAGATGAAAAACACTCTCTTAGATTGTCCATCTTATACTCATGTTCAACCGAATTTTCAAATTTTTTGTCACACAAACAACCTTATTAACCTTTTAACTCAACAAAAGTATGGTATTTTGGGAGTAGTTTTCTCACTTCTTTTTTAGCATAGAAATAAAATGTTAAATTTTTTTAGTTATTGTCTTACCTTCTCAAGTTCTGGTAGACCACATATGTCTTAGTGGACATTAATCAACACCATTACCATATTTATTTTACCCTTTACCAATTGCACAATATTAATAACTAATATATATGAGATGATATGAATATATTTTGTCACAATGATGAATATATTTTTTAAAATATAAAATATTTATCTATTTGCTAATGTAAAACATTAGGAAAATAATTTTTATTTTTATATCATTATATAGGTGAAAAGAATTAAAGTTTTATTGCAAAATTAAATTGAAATAGAAAAAAAAATGAAGGAAAAATATATATATATATTAAAAAGATCAAAATTAATAGCAATAAAAAACCTATAAATAATGTAAAAAGTTCCATTATTTTTTAATACTCAAAACTCATAATCTTGAAAAGATTTTTGTACAATGTTATATACGTCAATGTGTATAATATATATATATATCTATATATATATATATATATATATATATATATATATATATATATATATATATATATATATATATAGATATATATATATATATATATATATGAGATGTTATGAATATCTTATGTTATGATTTAGCCTTGAGGATTAACTGAGTTGGTTGAGTTCATATTGTTAAAGCACCTTACTATTGAGATCGTTGACACTCTTAGGGTTAGGCTCCATTAATGGCCTGACAGGAAGTGATCCCTTTGGGTGGATCTGCCCAGAACAATGTTTCTGTGGACCTATTGTCACCGATCTCCATAGTCTATGAACCACATCAAAAAAAATACATAATTTATAATTCATAACAACTCATATAAATTTTCTCTTTAAAATATTTAAATTTCCTTTTGGTTTTAGGAAAGATGGTTTAATCTTCCTTTACATATTTTATGAGTAAATAATGTTTTCCTCGTTTTAATTTCCTTTTAACAAAAAAATACTTGTTACTTTTTCATAAACTAAACTACCATACAACACCTATTTTTCATTCATTTGCATAGAGGCACTCTACATTCTAGTATGGGAGATATGTTGTTTTGCAATGTTGCATAAAAAGAATTAAAATATGCCTACATTAAAAAAATTAATAGCACACACATATATATATATATAGCAAGGCTCCTTCTAAAAATGAGTATACTTGAATATGCAAGATACATCTAGGTCAATATTTTACTGGGAAGACTGACCATAACCAAAAGTTCACTCTATGTAGAGAGGCATAGGATATCAAATATTCAAGAAAGAAAAAAAAGTATACATGAACTGAAAAGAAGGCTAGATTAGCCATGAGAATAGTTTGTGATGCAAAAAAAATAAAAATGCTTGAGCATATAGTAAGGCTAAGCATAGGGATCAAAGTTCATAGCTACAACCTGAATATGATCCTAATTTTTGTTGGGGGAGGAATACCAAGGTGCTACTCTATGCAATAAAGGTGCTAGTCCAGGTCTCTTAGATGATAATGCAAATGATCCACAGAATGTAAGATGTATGCTTGATGCTTGAACTAGTCCATCAGGATTCTACCGAGGAGAAATTTTGAATGTGAATATAAGTTGATGGTGTACACATATTGGTTGAAACAATTGCATGTGTGTCCAATTTTTGGCACATAATCTACTAGTTTTGTGAGAACCTCTATGTTCAAGAGATGATGTTGTTGGGAGGATCCTTCTCGCTCCATATGGATGAGCTCCTAAAACTATGTAACTATTTCCTCTAAGTGGTGGTGGATATGTGAGTTCCCTTGAAAGGCTCATTGTTGTTACTAGGATACTCCTCAGTGTACAATGATAGGGCATGGTGAGGGGCCCAAAAAACATTGAAGAGAAAGTTGTCCAAGGGGAAAGGGTACAAGTGGCAGATATAGAGAGAGGGACCATTTGTAGAAGAGTAAGAGCCAAGTGATATGGAGATCAAATATTGGCTAAAAATTGAAAGTGCTCATAATCTTGTGAAATCGGTGTCAAATCATAATGCTCGTCATCCTGATTCTAACTACGCTTGAATCACCACAATCTGACGTTGTATGAAGTAGTTATGGTGTTCTAAATTTTTTGACCAACAACTAAAAAGTCAATAGCAGGGTTGACTGGGCTACTGACTGGGCATTCCATACAAATGGCATCATCATCTAGTTGTTCAAGGTACAGATAACATTGGACCAATATGGTCTCGACATGTGGGAGGTTCATACATATTCATGTTGCATTTTTTGATTGATTGTTTTGGTTTGAGGTTGCCCAATAAGAGGGTGCCACATGGCCCAATCGGAGGGTGCCACATGGCCCAATCGGGGGGTGCCACATGGCCCTCTATGGTTGGCTAAATGTTTTATAAATGGCAGAATTTCCTCGGCGGGGTTTGACCCCTAGACCTACTAAACATAAGCCATGCAGTTGGTTCTTAACCAATATAAGCCACTGATTATATTTAAATTTATGGTTCGATGCATTTGGGGGGAGGGGGAGGGAAGTTAGCCTTCACCCCTGGTCATATTAATCTTCACGGAACCATGGCGTTGAGAGAGGGTAGGGACATGGCCCTAACCTTGGTATTGTTACACCACCCATGTGACTAGAGTGGAAAGCTTTGGCGGAGAGGGAGGAGCACTTGGCCCTAGCCCCAAATCCACTGGCTCCCATATGACCTACAACGTGACAAAGGGAGTAGAACAAGTGGCACCTAGCCCATGCCGGTCCCCAGTCCCATGACCGTTATATGATCACCAATAAATAGTTAGGAGCCAAAGCTGGTGGGGATGTGTAGTTTTTCCCGACCCTTGTCCATATGCCATGATATGACCTTATCCTAACAGAATAGGAGCTAAGGCAGCGGGGGCAGGCGTGTTGAAGAATCTAGGCCAATTAGGTGTAGAGTGATTCTTCGAGACTAGACAACAATTTGTGAAGTATTTTTACAATTTGTCTTTGTTAGCTTAATCTTCTTCTTCTCTTATTAATGCATGTGTGTGTGCTTCATTAAACTGCTATCAAAACATAAAACAGGAACACAATATGTTGGCTCTCTCCTAGGGCCAAAACCTCTCTTCTCTTGAGAGGAAAACCCTTTGGTAAGTTTTCTTTTATTGAAGCTTCTTTCTTTATCAATGCCAAACCATAAACCCTTGACTAGAAGATCCTCGAAGCACAAGTCAAGTACTTCCTTTTTTCTGCACTATGTTTCCCTGACACTTTGTCCACCTCCTTCTGGCACTTCATTCCCCAACACTTCTTCCTTCTTTCGGCACTCCTTTCTTCCTTCAATTGTTAGTAGACCTTCTAGAAGAGATACTTATCTTTTGTACTTAGTGATATCCTTCACCTAAGGATACTCCTTGATTCTCTTGATCAACTAAGTCCCTTGTTGATGTATAGTGGTAGGCTTAGTGTGATAACATTGCAGCTCTAATTATCACATGTGTAAGAGGTCTTCTTGATGTTATATGGCTCCTCTTTCCTTCGCTTGAGGTCATTCCTTATTTCTTGGATAGGAGGCCTAGTAGGATTAATTTGTAGCCCAAATGATGATATATGATGGGAGGTGACTTGTTACTATCCTAATCGCAGATAGCCCTTCCTTCTCTTTGCACGTGTGGCTAGTATTGGCCCTAAAACAGTCCCAAAACCTTCGCTCTTCCTTCTTGCTTCTTCGCTGCACTAGAGGCTCCTTCTTCGTCCCTTTTTCAACTTATTTTTCAGTCCTTTATCTTCGTTGATTTCAGAGTGAGTTGCTTGTTGTTTGAGGGAGTGGACAACCTCTATATATAGAGGCATGTCCCTCCTTTAGGCTGACGTATAGGCTAACCTGCTGCCTTGAGGCCAACTTGACTTCCTTTGCTTCGATGGGTGCTTTTAATGGTGTCATTGATTCTTTTGATGATGTCTTTGCTAGGAGGAGACTTGAATTTTCTTGGAGGTGTCTTCTTTGACTTTCATACATAAATATACAATGTGTAACATGCCTTTAAGGTCTTCAACATAATTCTTTTGACTCTTTGACTCACCTATAGCACTTTAACATGTGCTATACCTACTTCAATGAGAAAGAAACTCATTGACATATATTATAAAAATAATATTTCTTTTCTTGAATAAATACAAATATGAAAAGTACATTTATGAAGACCAAACCTAGTTACATTTCCTTCAACAATCCCTCTTAACTATGGAGGTATTCATAAAACATTACAAGGTGTTTAGCTATTATCAATCTTGAAGAATTCACATAAGAGAAACTGGATTGGAAATCCATCTATTATAGCATCATAGTAACCAACATTGTATCCACAACAAGGCCTTGACTGACATCTCTATCTCTCAATAGATCATAGCACAAAGTTGGCGAGACCAATGACATATAGACACCATAGTCATTGTCCCTCAAGGTACATACCCACCCAGGTGTTCACTGAGTATGACATGCTAGTACTATTCTTATCTTGGGTTTCTAGCCCTCAAATAATATTGGTCGTCTTTCCTACTCTTGTCTTGGATTCCATACACATCCTCAAAGAGTATCAGATTCTAGATGATTACCCAATCATCCCATTCTTTCTTCCCAAGTGAAGACAAGAATGTTATGTCTATCTCTTCCTCTCAAATGATGAAGACATGCCCAAGTATCCTCTAACAATGTACTTGTCCAAGTTCCTTTATAATTGGGAACTTGCTATAACTCCGTCTTAGCTAGGGACTTGTCCATTCATCAACAAATTCTTTTTCATGGGTCCTTTAGCTGCTTGATCTCCTTCCTACCTTTGATGTCATGAAGTCTTTGTTTTAACTTCTTCTTGGTAGGGCACCATCCATTGATCACTTTTCTTCCTGGTTTGTCATGTCATTGCTTCCTTTGTGTAAACTGGCCTTCTAGTCATATATCAAGTTCTCTTTTCATCTTGTCTATGCTTCAGGCTACTCTTCACATGGATGCTTCTTTGTACTTTCTTGTTCCCATGATTTTATCTAGTATCCCTCATGACTTCATCCTAATATTGCTTCAACACTAAATGGTTCTTTTGTTGGATGGTTTCTTCATCATGACATATTTGTAGAGTAGAATCAATTATCGGCATATTTCATATCTCCAAGGCCTTCATAGGTGTTAAGGGATCTTTGATCTTTTACTTTCTTAGTCAATGTTGTCCTGCCTTCTTTCGGGAGATGTCTTCAAAGTATCTTGTCATATAGTGATTCTTGGTGATCATGGTATTCTTCACATGCTTGATCTCTTTCCTCATTTTCTTCTTCTTGGATATATTGGAAAACCACGTTATGCTCCTTGTGAGAGAACTTCTTCATTGCTTGCTTCTAGGAGTAGTCAACATTCCTTCTTTAGTTGCTTCTTAGTCAACAATTTTATACTACTTATGTGAGTATTTCCTTTTTTTGACCTTCATTGTATTGTAGTACATGCCTTT
This sequence comes from Pinus tabuliformis, assembly GCA_031772625.1. NCBI lineage: Eukaryota > Viridiplantae > Streptophyta > Pinopsida > Pinales > Pinaceae > Pinus > Pinus tabuliformis. The sequence continues at coordinate 1,922,334,897 of CM062817.1, read as the reverse complement.
GAGCATGTCATTGGTGAAAGATATTCTTCCCTACTTGATCATGTTATAGAACTATTCCCATGACTCAATAATATACATATAATAACATGACTAAACTTTGATGCATACATACCTCATCTTGATTCTACTTTGATCATCTTAGCTTCATTTGGTTGTCCTTGGTGTGGCCCTTCTTACTTAATCTTAGCTTGCCTGCATATCATCCTTTTCTTGAATGCCATGAATGGGATTCCCAATGAGACATCTTCTTTTGTTTATGAATCTTATTTTGAAGATTCCATCATAGGATCTTGAAGACCCTTACCCTACAAAATTTTCTTTCCTTTTGATGATGGAGCTCTCCTAAAATTCTTAATTATGATCAATTTTATTTCATTTTGGATGAGGTCCTATTCTAGGTATAATGATTCTACATGAATATCTTGAGCTATATCTGCCATGCTCATATATTCTAGAAGATATTTCTAACCTAGCATTTAGTTCTATTTTATAAATGCTCTTTCTACATGAGTGTCTAGAACTCTATGTACTACATGCATATAGATTCTAGAATATGTTTCTATCCATGCTATTTTATTATATTCCTACATGCTCCAATCCTACTCAAAACTTTGAAAGAATAATTTAAGTAAAGAGTTTGAATTAGTCATAGTAGAGACCTGGAGGATCTTCCTTCTTTTGCTTCTTTTCTTCTTCTTTCACCTCTTGAGTCATGTGAGATTATTCCCTCTTTCTTTTGATGTTGTTGTCCTTCTTAAGTTTAGGCCAATTCCTTTTGTAGTGTACATATTCTTGGCATCCACTGCATTGGATTTTGGACATGTATTTGTTGTTTGTTCTTCGTGGACCAAAATTGCAAAATTTTCCCTTTCTCTTGGCCATGGTAGCAAATGCTTGCTCCTTTGATCCCATATATTCTTAGCTTTGGGTCTATATTCCTCTGTCTTGCATAGAGACCACATTTCACTTAGTGTGGCAACTTCCTTCTTGGCATATATGCTTGATGTGAAGTTACTCCAGTCCTCAGGTAGAGCATTGAGTACTATGGTTGTCATTTCTTTGTTGGACATGACTTCCCATAGCTCTTGAAGTTGATCCCTCATATTCATGGAAAATTTTAGGGGCTAATGTTTGCCCAGTGGGCTAATTTTCCATGATTTTTCCACAAAAAAGATTCGCCAATTACCAATTTTTATAAAAGACGATTTGCCCAAATTTTAGAATATAAAATTATTTTACCTTAAAAATCACCAACATTATATAGAGACTATATATAAAATAATTATAAATTTGAATAATTTTACAAATATATCAATATACATTTTATAGTTTTCATATTAGGGATTAGTGAGATTCGCCAATGTTTTTAAACTTCAAGAAAATTTTCCATCCTTAAAATTTTCCTTGCTCATATTAGATATTTTCATGAAGCAGGGAACTATTCCTTCTTTTGTAATCTTCATCTTGTACAATTCATTCCTTAGAGATATCACTTCTCTGACTATGGATACCAAAAATATATCTACTAGCTTATCATAAATTTATTTTGATGTCTCAAACTTGGAGACATAAGGAATGAGAGAGTCCTTGATAGATTCTATTAGAATCCTTTGAGATCTTGTCTCATCCTTATTTTACTTGGCTAAGGCTTGGGTTTGTTCCTTAGTAGGGATAGTGATATTCCCTTTGACATGTTCTAGAAGTTCATTCTCCTTGAGAAGTAAATCAATCCTCTTCTTCCATGCAAGAATGTTATTGGTACCTAACAACTTGTTATTTTCCTTGCAAAAGGACATTGATGTATATTCAGAAGGGGACATATACTTACTTGATAGATTTTGAAATGTAGTTGATTTGGTTTCTCCTTGAAGACTTGATGGCTTGCCTTCCTAGGATCTTGATGTTCTTCAAGTTTCCTTCTCCAAGTGGACTTGCTTGATGATGACATTTTCTTGGTAACTTGTAGATGATTTAGGTCACTCTTTGATTTGCTCTTCTTTGTAGGTGCCTTTATGTAAGGCTATCGTGTCCAAAAAACATGTGTGAAAATCATGCACAAAACCATAGGTGGGTCCTTTTATCACTGTAAAACTTCCTTAAAAAATTTGGACAACTTACATGGTTTCTCAATTCTTGTATCAGTCATGGTCAAGTCATGGTGAAGTCATTTTTATGTTTTAGAGTCTAAGTCATAGGGTTAGAGTCTCATGTCCATCTTCAAATAATGTTTGACAGCCTCATTCCATGTTTTAGAAGTCTTACCAGGTGTTTATAAGTCATATCTCACATCATTTTGGAGAAATTTTGAAAGTAGCTACGAAATCACTGAACTAGGAGTTTTCGTAGCGCGCTACGAAACCCCTGTAGCAGCCTGTTTTAGCAGAAAAACTGTTTTTACTAGTTAACTTCCAAAAGCTTTCCTGAGCAGCCGAGAACTTAATTTTTCAAACTGAAAGAGGATTTTCTTCCTAACATGCTGCACTACAAAAACCTCTTTCAGTTTCTTCAAATTCGTTCTGAGGTGGGAGGAATTTATGGTTAAACTTGCGCTACAAAACTGCTGAAAGTCAAGCTTTGTCTACTGGTTTTAGCAGTCTTTTTCAAGATCAGTTTTTGGTTACAGGAAGACGTATTTTGGAATTCTGAGGGAGTTTTCTCTTCATAAAATTTCCAGCTACAATAACCTATCTCACTTTATTCATAAGTGTTTTCAGTTGGGATATACTAAGCTTTCATTGAGACCCTAATTTCAGAAAACGGATTTTTCCTGTTTGCCACGTGTTTTTCAAGGACAGTTTCTGGACAGTTGGAGAAATGTTTTCAAAAACCAGGAGATTTTTTTGTTCTGGACAACATGGGCTACAAAAACCTCCTTCAGTTTCGTAAAATGTGTCATGGATGAAGAGATAAAGGCTTTGTCCCACGTGCCAATTTTCAAGGATCTAAACCTAAAAACAGGGAAACATGTTCCCTAATTTCTAGGGTTTGTCTTTAGCAGTCAGATGACCACGTGGGAGGCTTCATCAAATTCGACTTCTTGAGGTTGCAAGTTGTCAAATAATGCTTTAAATGCTTAGATAAGGTTGTTGAATCATGATAAGGAGTTACACTCCTAGTTGCATTAGGTCTCTAGGACTGCTAGTTAGGTGTCATTTGCATTTAATAATTAGTTTTATGTATCAATAGGTGTCATAGCAGGATGAATTCGAATTCTCCTCATGCTGGAGGAGGAATATCAGTTATGTAAAGAGCTCTATATATAGCAGAAGAGCTGATGTACAAAGGGTGGTTGGAAATTTTATGCAAAAACTTGTATTTGGCCTATGTAAGACTCATTTTCAGTAATACATGCTTGACTTTACTTCTCAGGATTCATGAAGGATTTTTTATGTTCAGAATATGTGATGCTGTCCTTTTCTTAATTCTTACAGTGGTATGGATGTATAATCACTCAGAATTCACTGAATGTGCTCTGACTTCCTGTATACATTTATAAACTGTGTGGTCCCATATGAGTTTATGTTCTGAATGTTTAAATGCTGAATGCCCTGACTTCCATGTAAGGTTGAGTTCATTGTTATATTGAGGTGTTGTTGACTCCATAAGCCCAATGGATGTTTACTGATCATGTTCAACCATTCATATTTTTCACTTGTTTCATAGAGTTAGCCATATAATCTTTATCAAAATCATTAACCTTTGAGAGAGTCCTCTCAGGTTGAGGAGGCTAAGCCTCAGCCAAAAGTTGGTCTGAAAGAGTTACTTGAAGTCTTCCTGGTCTGCAGCCTTCCAGGGTCTGATTTTGAGATAACAGGTCCACCCAACCTAACATAGGGTCCAAAATCAAAATTTTCCAAGGCGTTGCCCCAGACCCCATGAAGTGGGGTTATAGGTACCCCTCAAACCCCCTGTTAACTACATGGAAATAATATAACACAACCCAACATTCTCCCACTTGTTGTTTTCTTTTCACAGGGGGCCACATGAGAGCTTAGTCACTTTTCCAACCCTGAAATGCCCATTGTTTCTCTACACCAGGAGAACTTCTCAGAGCTCACAAATTTTTTCAATGCATCTGCGGTATTCTTCAAAGTATCCACCTTTACCAGCAACACCTTTTTTTCTTCTATCATATCCCTCACAAAGTGATACTGGACATCAATGTGCTTTGTCTTTGAATGATATGCAGGGTTCTTTGCCAAGAAAATTGCACTTTGGCTGTCACAGTCTATCCTTATAGCTTCTTATACTAACCCCATACTTGAATACAATCTCTCCAACCAAACTGCTTCCTTGCTTGCATGAGTGTCTGCCATGTATTATGCCTCTGTAGTTGATAGTGCGACTACAGATTGTTTCTTACTCATCAAACTAATTGCACCTCGAAATAGGTTAAACACATACCCACTTGTAGATCTTCTCTAATCCAGATATCTAGCCCAGTCTGCATCAACAAAGCCATGAATATCCAACACTCTATCCAATCCTGGTCATCCTTGGTAACACAAACCATAATCACTAGTGCCACGCAAATACCTGAAAACCCACTTCACTGTTGTCCAATGTTACTTTCCTAGTTTTGACATAAACCTGCTCAATACTCCCACTGCATGTGCAATGTCTGGTCTAGTACAGACCATTGCATACATCAGGCTACCGACTACACTTGCATATGGAACATGGGACATGTCCTCTTCCTCTTCTTGTGTCTTGGGACACTATTCAGTAGATAACCTCACACCTACAGGAATAGGAACCTTCACCGGTTTACTATCCTGCATTTTAAACCTCTGCAGTATTGTCTTGACATAATTCCTCTCGTTTAACCAGAGCTTCCTCTTTACCTGATCTCTTTTAATTTCCATGCCCAAAATATGGTTTGCAGCACCGAGATCTTTCATGTCGAATTTGGAGGACAATTGGGTCTTCAAATCCTAGATAGTTTCTTTGTCATTTCCAACCCGCAACATATCATCCACATACAAGACTAGATAAATAACACGGTCACCAATTAATTTAAAATACACACAGTGTTCTACTTTTCTTCTGGTGAAGCCAAGTCCTCGTATAAATGTATCAAACTTTTGATACCACATCCTTGGTGACTGTTTTAAACCATACAGAGACTTCTTTAACTTGCATACCAGTTATTTCTTACCCTTCACCGCAAAGCCTTCAGGTTGTTTCATGTATATCTCCTCTTCCAGATCCCCGTGAAGAAATGGTGTCTTCACATCCATCTGTTCTACCTTAAAATCAAAAGCAGCAACAAAAAATAAAAGTAATCTAATAGAAGTTACCTTGGCAACAGGAGAAAAAAAATCACCAAAATCAATTCCCGGCACCTGGGAATAACCTTTTTCTACCAACTGAGCTTTGTATTTCTCTACTTTTCCTTCTGCATTTGTCTTCTTTTTGAACAACCATTTTCTGCCAATGGGTTTCCTTCTAGCCGGCAACTCCACCAGATCCCAAGCCTCATTTTTGTGCAAAGATGCCATTTCATCAACCATGGCCTCTTTCCAGAGTTTTCCATCCTATGAATCCACTGCTTCCTTCACAATTCTGGGATCATCATCAGTAACAGATAAAGAAAAATTTGAACGGAAAGCAGATGGAATATACCTTTTTGGTTGCCTTCTTTCACGAACTGAGCTTCTTACACCTGGAGTTTGTGGCTCTTCAGCTTTTGATTCCTCCTTTTTTGTAGAGTCTGATTCTTCCTCCTTTAGCACAAACTCTGTATTCTTAGGTTCCTTTCGTTGGACTTCATGTTTAATAACATCTTTCACCTCTCTGAACATCACATCTCAGCTGTACACAACATTCCTTATTACTGGGTTCCAAAGCTTATAACCCTTCAAACCATCCTTAAACCCAATAAAGATGCACTTTTCAGATTTACTATCCAATTTGGTTCGTTTCTCCTTTGGAACATGTACATATGCATCACATCCAAATACCCTCAGATGTGAAAGAGAGGGTTTCTTACCAGTCCATACCTCTTGTGGAGTCTTATCCTCCAACGGTGATGAAGGTGATCTGTTGACAAGGTAACATGCTATTTCCACCACCTCTGCCCAGAATTCCTGTCCTAACCCGGCACCACTAAGCATGCTTCTTGCCCTTTCCATAAACATCTTGTTCATGCTTTCTGCAACTCCATTTTGCTAAGGTGTATATGGAGTAGTCTTCTGTCGTGCTATACCACACTTCTTACAGAATTCTTCAAATTCCTTACTGCAAAACTCTCCACCATTATCTGTCCTCAACACCTTTATCTTCTTCTCTGTCTAGTTTTCCACCAAAACCTTGAATTCTTTAAACCTGTCAAAGACTTCAAATTTCTTCTTAAGGAAATATATCCATGTATTCCTTGAGAAGTCATCTATAAATGATACATAGTACACAGACTTACCCAGTGATGGAACCTTTACAGGTCCAAACACATCACTGTGAACAAGCTCTAGTATCTGTTTCGCCCTCTTACTTCAAGAGGGGAAACTCACCTGATTCTGATTCCCATATACACAATTTTCACAGAAATCAAAATCCAGAGAGCTATTACTCATACCTTCTACCATACCTTTACCATGAAGTCTTCGAAGGCCTTTCTCTCCAATATGTCCAAGCCTTTGATGCCACAACATGGTCCTCTCTCCAGATATGACTAGATTTTTTGCTCCACTTTCAGGAACCACAGAACTATTGCACCCATCAACAACAGTGCTACCTTGCAGCTTGTACAGAATTCCAGTCCAAACTCCCCGCATCAATACCAGTGCTCCCCGAACCATCTTGCAGGTATCCTTCTCAAACACTGTTTTTTACACCTGCATCATCTAGCTTTCTTATATAAATCAAATTTCTGGCCAATGCAGAAATATGTAGAATACCCAGAAGTGTTCTAACCCTTCCACCTTGCAACTTCAACTTTAATTTTCTGTGACCAATGATTCTAGCCTTCCTATCATCCCCCCAAGAAGACATCACCACCATCATATTTCTCATACTCGCAGAACCACTCTCTATGGGGAGTGATGTGAAAGGATGCACCTGAGTCAATCAACCATGCCTCATGATCTACATGTGTACTTGAAGAAGCCAAGTACACATCCCCACCTTCGTCTGAGGTGGTTTTCGCCTATGTAGAAGGAGCATCATCAGATCCCTTTCCTTTATCATGAGCTTTAGATTTACAGTTTTGAAGTGCCTTTCCTTTCCACATTTCCAGCACACCACCTTTACAGGTTTTCCTGGAGATTTAGATCTCCCACTCGATGTCTTATTTTTATTTCTGTTCTGGGACTATCCTCGTACAGACAAGGCATCACCATTCTGGCTCTCCATGTTTTTTTGTCTCATCTCCTTTGTCAGCAAGGATGAGACTATTTCATCAAAATGCAAGGTAGTTGCATTGCTACCTATTGCAATAACCATAATATCCCACGAATCTGGTAGAGAACACAACAAACTGATGCACTTATCTTCATCTAAAATTTTAATATCAATAGATTCTAACTGACTTACCATAGTATTAAATGCGTTCATATGCTCTATCACCGAGTCTCCATCTTTCATCCTCAGGTTATACAGCTTTTTTCGCAGGAACAGTTTATTCACCAGAGACTTAGATTGGTACAAAGTCCCTAACTTGTCCCACAAAGCCTTTGTGGTAGCTTCCCCTGATACATTCATCAATATTGAATCTGAGACACACAATTGTATTGTGCTTTTTGCCTTCTGATCCAACTTCTTCCATTCTTCATCGGTCACTCTCGTTGGTTTAGTACCTAGATCTACCACGATCCACTGATCTTTATCCACCAACAGATCCTCCATCTTGAGTTTCCACAACGCAAAAATCTGACCATTAAATTTCTCGATCTCTATCTTTCCACCACTCACCATCTTCTTTCACCACCAGAATTGATCTCATAGATCTCCTATTGAACAGGGTCTAGCATAGGCCCGAGTGAAACCCCTTAGCAAGAAAGGAGTCCCCTTGAAGCCAAAACTGCTCTGATACCAAATGTAGGTCTTAACCCCGTACAAAAATTACCTACATATGAATTCTAAAACACAAAAAATAAATAGTGCGAGAGAAAAACACATAAAACACATATACACATAGATTTTCCCCTGGATCCCAAAACCAGGACTACCAGCTTGATTTTTCATTATGTTCCTTTTGATGTTATAATACATATTTATACATGCCGAAGCATCCAATACCATGGACCGAAAACCATCGCATCCAATACCATGGACCAAAAACCATCGCGTCCATTACCATGGACTGAAAAACCATCGCGTCCAAAAAACATGTGCGAAAATCATGCACAAAACCATAGGTGGGTCCGCCCAACCTAACATAGGGTCCAAAATCAAAATTTTCTGGGGTACTACCCCAAACCCCATAAAGTGGGGTTACAAGTACCCCTCAAATGCCCTGTTAACTACGTGGAAAGAATATAACACAACACAACATTCTCTAAGTTCATTCTCTAACTTCTTGGCTTGACACTTCAACTTTGTAGATGTACTTCCTTGATGAGTCCCTATGAGTGTTCTTGAGATGCCCTTTCTTTGATGTGTCACCTTAGCTCTGATACCATGTTGAAGAACATAGGGCAATTAGGTGTAGAGTGATTCTTCAGGATTAGATAACAATTTTTGAAGTATTTTTATAATTTTTCTTTGTTAGCTTAATATTATTCTTTCCTTATTAATGCACCTGTGTGTGCCTTATCAAACTGTTATGAAAACATAAACAAGAACACAAGATGTTGACTCTCTACCAAGGCCAAAACCTCTCTTCTCTTGAGAGGAAAACCCTTCGGTAAGTTTTCTCTTATTGAAGCTTATTTCTTAATCAATGCCAAACCATAGACCCTTAAATAGAATATCCTACAAGCACAAGTTAAGTCCTTCCTTTTTTCTGCACTATGTTTTGCCGACACTTTGTCCACCTCCTTCCAGCACTTAATTTCCTGACACTTCGTCCTTATTCCAACACTTCGTTCTTCCTTCCACTGTTAGTAGACATTCTAGAAGAGATACTTATCTTTTGTACTTAGTGATATCCTTCATTTAAGGATATTCCTTCTCTTGAAATGTAGAAACAAGAATATTCCAATTTTAATTTGTCCTTGAATTAAAATTGAGAATTCAAATTCGAATTTAGTCTCACCAGCTGATTGGAAAATAATTAATTAATTCATCTTGAGTTAATTAGTTGGAGAAATTCAAGCTAGAAGTCTTTGTGAAATCATGCAACAATTATCCCTTTGATTGAGGAGATTACCCCTTAATTAAGGAGATAAGGATGAGTTGTATTTGAGTTGTAATTGGTTAGCTCAGTTAACTGAGTTAAGTCCAGTTAAATTAGTTCCAAACAATTTGAGAAACTAATTGTGAGTTCAGCCAGTTAATGCATGCATGCATGAAACTAGTGCACTCCAGATAACTGAATATTCTCTCATAAATAACTCATGCATGTCAGTTCAGACAAACACCCAGTTGAGATTAAAGGCAGGGACATTGTACTATTAGTTGCAATAATTTTCCTATAAGAAAATCCCTTGCATGCAGAAGGAATTCATTCCCTGAGATTTGTGCAGTTTTACAGTGTGTTGGAGCAGTGTGTGAGATCAGTGTCACACAAGGTTACAGCAGGAACACCCAGGGAAAACTGCAAGGAAATAGGAGGCTTGGACGACAGAGGGAAAGATATATGAGTTGTCCATTCTGTCTATGAATAGCAGTGAGGGATTGTATTGAGAGCTGGATAGTTATGAGAGCTAAAGTTGTGTGTAATCATAAGATATTTCCACTTGCATGATAATAAAGATAGCGGGGTTTTTAGTTGAGGCTTTCCCTAGAGTATTCTTCTGTGTTTCATGTGTATTGATTCTTCTTCTCTGTTATATGTGTTATGTTTGATCTTGCTCAAATCGATTAAGCTTCCACAAGTTTGATTGTAGAAGTAGATTAAGTATTTTGCTTTAGTATATTGCATTATCAAGTTAATCTACAGTGAGAATTTCTACATGGTATCAGAGCAAAGGTGATCGAAGCTATGAACAGTATACTGAAGAAGGGAAATTTGAAGTTTTTAAGTTCTTGGTTGGAGGAGTAAAATTGAATTCTTATCATACCTCTAAATTCACCAATGGCGTTCAATGGCTTGAGACTCGAGTATGCACTAGATGACAGCTCGAATTACATAGCATGGAAGGATCGCATGGAAGAAGTATTAGAAGACAATGGTTTGAAGGATTTCATTGATCAAGAAATCCCCAAGCCAGCTGCAGCTAATGCATAAGAATTGGCTTAATGGAAGAAGTGTGTGGTGAAGGCGAGGCAGATTCTTCTGGAGGGAGTTCGAGACCATATTGTCTCGAGTCTCCATGGGAAGGAGACTCTGTTCTCAATGTGGAAGGCATTGAAGGACCTCTATCAGAACAACATCGACCAGAGGAAACTGGCGCTCAAGGATAAGCTTCAAAAAATCAAGATGGAAAAGGGCGATACTATTTCTACATATCCAACCAAGCTCACCACCTACAGAGATGAGCGTGGTAGTTTGGGAATAACTATAGCCGATGATGATATGGTTAGTCTTTCTCTCCTCAGTATTCCTAAGAGCTAGCATAGCTACCAGGACTCTGTGAATGGAAGAGAGAAACTGTTGGATTGGGAATGACTGTGGTCGGATCTGATGTAGGAGGAGATCAGGAGGGGCACCAGAGATGGTTCTTCATCTAAGCATGATGAAGAAGAAAATCTAGCCTTAGAAAGTAAGGCAAGGAAAGGGAAAGGGGAGGCTTCCCATTCCAAATCGAATTCTTCTCATGGAGGGAAGAACATTGACAAATGTAAAGTGAGATGCTTTAATTATCATGAGGTGGGCCATTATACAACTAATTTCCCATTGAAGAAATCCAAGAAGGGATCCTCGAAAGGATCAGAAGGTGAGGCATTAGCCTCTCAGTTCAAATTGGATTTTACCCTCATCGCATGTATGGTTTCATTGATGGTGGGTTGCGTTTGGTATCTTGACAGTGGAACCTCATTCCACATGACTAGAGATAAAAGTTTGTTCAATACCTTAGAGGAGAAAGACCTCTAGATGCACATAGACATGGGTAACGATGGGAAGTACAGTGTTTCAGGAGTGGGCATGGTTACTTTTCAGAGGGAGCATGGAGCTCCTCCCACCTTAACAGATGTGAAGTATGTGCCTAGACAGATGAAGAACTTGGTATCGGTCATGATGTTGGAAGACAAAGGCTATAATGTTGCCTTCAATAAAGGAAAGTCATTCCTGAGACACATACCCACAGGTTAGACCAAGAGGATTGGGATTTGAGTGAAGAATCCCTACAAACTAGAGGTAGATGACTGTGCTTCATTGAGTTTGAAAGAAAAATTGGTGCAAATCCAAGACATTGGTGAGTTATGGCATAGATGATTCAACCACTTGCATCTTGGGGCCTTGAAGATAATGCAGCAGATCTCTACCAGGCTTCCCAAAGGTAAACTTGAGCAAGTGGACATATGCAAAGGTTGTACCTTGGGAAAGTACGCCAAGTCTTCCTTTCATGATTGAGACAGTTGAGTTGAGGCGATCATAGAGAGTTCATACTGATGTGTGTGGACCATTCTCAACAGCATCCACCGCAAAGCAAAGGTATTATGTGATTTTCATTGATGATTTTTCTCATAAATAATGGATTTATTTCATGCAGAAGAAGGATCAAACTGTTATAGACATATTTGGGCACATCAGCCCCAAACTTATATGTCGATAAACTAGGGCTCTTCAACCCCTAAAAGAGTTGTTTCATACCCTAAAATAACATAGTCATCTGATTACATCATTCCCCAAAAGTTCCACCTGAGAAACCATCCAGAAATGGCCTAAACTGAACCATACTGATTGCTCCACTGGCAGGGTGCAATGCATATTGAGTGGTACACTGCCACGGTGCAATGCATACTGATTAGGCCTTCTATAGGGTGCAATGGGAGAGGATGGACAAATGTCTGAGATAGTTTTCTAGGTGGTTGTGCATGGAATCTTTTAGAAACGTCTCCTATGCCACTTGCCTCTCTAAATTCGCCTAGGGATGAGTAAGAGATCCAATAAATCTCCAAGTGGAACCAATTGTAATAAGTGGAATGACACTAATCAAACCCCATGGATGAATCACACCCTTGCACACATCTATAAATGGATCCCTCATCTAAGAGATCCAGAGGCTGGAATATTGTGAATTGCAAGGAAGTGCTGATAGTTTGTAATTGAGGAAAGAGCATTGTATTGTTGGTGCGATCTTTCTATTTCATGAGGTGAAGAGGGATTGAAGCTAGGAGGATGACGCTGGATCAGATAACTGGGTTGTAATTCTCCCTTCTATTTAGTAAAGTTCTTCAAGTTTTCTTCCATATGATTGTGCAATTGTGAATGTTATCATTTGTGAATGCTATCATTTGTTCATTATATATCTGATTCTGTAATGTTTATGTTGTAATATATCACGATGCTTTGACGGTTCTTTCTTGTTGTACTTGTGCAGGTACTCTGCAATTGGGTTAAGTATAGAGAGGAGTTACAAGCTCTGTCAAGGGGGAGAGAGATCAAGCAAGGGATTAAGCGGAAGTTCCAGGTTGGTTCCTTTATCTTTCTCTTATCTGTTGCACATATTAGAAATCGTTGAATTGCTTTAAGCTGTTGTTTCTAGGGCAGCTACCAAACCTAGAGGGCTAGTCGTTCGACAAGACACTAGTTTTCCCAGAAACAAATTGGTGACTCTGCTGGGGAAGAACAAATGTTTGTTTGTTGTTATTGTTTGTTTTATTAACTATAGACAAAGCCTTAAGTCAGAGAGGTAGCCTTCGAACTACTCTTGCTCTGCAATTGCATAGTAGATGAATGTTGCTTCAGTCAATCTCTGGTTTAGTTTATGAATTAAACATTTGACTTACAAGCATTATAGATGCCTTTTTGGTAGCTTAGTAACCTCTCAAGACATCCCTCTATACTTTTCTCTCTACTATCCATCAAAGCTCAGCTTAACTCATTGAAAATATCTGCACATCTGAGCCAAAACCCATCTTAAGTTGTGCTCCTTGGCCCATGGCACTGTCTGTCACTGTAACCCAGTATGCATCACACCTCCTGAGTGTATTAAGTGCAATGCATCTCTATTTATGTGAAGCCCAGGTGAGATGACTGACTAAACCCTTTTTCCATTCTAGAAATTGGGGGTTTTTGACCTTGTTTTTAGTATTGCTTATTTGTTTTGCTGCTTATGAGCAGTGCCTCCTTAATGAAGCCTACTTGCATCACATAGATCAGCCTCCATTAGATTAGGATTAGTGAACTTTTTTTGTGTATTTGTTCATCATTTACAATCCTGTGTCAAAAAGTTGTTTAAATCAATCTGTCACTTTGGTACAAAAAGCGTCGTAATCATCGTTTTGTGTCGAAAAGAGAAGTTTCATGAATTGTTCCTTCTTTTGATAGTTGATTGAACTTTTCTTCATGTATTTGGTTTGATTTTTTTCTATTTGAAGTGTCAAAAGTATTTTTTTTTATTCAAAATTGAAAAATGTCATGGAGTCTTCCTTTCTCTTTTGAAGAAGAAATTGTTGAAAATGTCATTTTGAAAGAAATATTTTAGGTCTCTGTTGAATTTAGTTTTCCTTTTTGGCATTTTTCACATTAAGGAGAATGAAAAAAAATACATGCATTTGCATTTATCATTTTTTAGTTTGTGTGCGAAGAAATGATTTAGGAAAATGCACTAGTTTGTGCTCTTTTCTCTCTGTTTGAAAGAATTGTAATCTTCTTTCCCTAGTAGCTAGGATTTTCATTGCTTAAAATAAACAAAGATTGTAGATTGCATTTTAGGAATTTCAAATAATCATCACGTAGTGAACCATTGAAAGGAAAACATTAAACAAGATCAACTTTAAATAAATTTCAATGAACCTAACACTTTGGAACTTAACGCAACACATCTAGAGGTTTAGGCTAGAGACGTGTTCCAGCATCATAAAAACTAGTGGCTATCGTTTTCATTGAAGGTTGGGTGATTCCTCCTCCTTGATATGACAAGTGCTAGCACGGACTTATGCTCCCCGTACCATCGCATATATATTGTGAGACCACAATAGGCTTATATCCTTTATCCATAGGAAGCTGAGTCTGTCGCCTTATTGATCGCAATGCACTGAACAAAACATTTGGGATTATTGACTGCCTACATAAGTCCTTGGTAATTTCTCTTTAATTTATCACCAAGGTGTATATTGCAGTTTTGTGATTGTTTTGGTAATCCCTCTGTCTAGATATTCTAGAGTAGTCACTTTCATTCCTTTTCGACTCTTTAAAAGAAAAGGCCCATCTAAGCACTTGTCACTTCAGGCTCATTAAAAATCGAAGAAGACTAGAGTCATCTTTAGCTTTTTCTCAACTCTTCGAAACTGAAAAAGCAAAGTTGTGTCAAAGCATCATTAAAATTAAATGATTTCGGAATAATATATTTTTCCCCTTAAATTTTGAGTTGATCAAGTAATCCGCAATCATGGAAGAAAGTCAATCAAAACACTGTCATTCGCGGAGACTAGTGAGTCAGCCGTCTTTGACTCCAGAAACGAAGCCAATCTAGACAAAGCGGTCTCGTTTAATTGAGTCCAATTCATCTGTTTTATTTGAAACTTTTGTTTCAACATCTATAGGTTTTAACCCCATATAGAAATCAACTGCATACGAATTCTAAAACATAGAAAAATAAACAATGCGAGAGCATAACACATAAAACACATATACACAGAGATTTTCCCTCTGGATCCCAAAACCGGGACTACCAGCTTGATTTTTCATTATGTTCCTTTCAATGTTATAATACATATTTATACATGCTTAAGCATCCAATACCATGGACCGAAAACCATCACATCCAATACCATGGACCAAAAACCATCGAATCCAATACCATGGACCGAAAAACCATCGTGTCCAAAAAACATGTGCAAAAATCATGCACAAAAACATAGGTGGGTCTGTCCAACCTAACATAGGGTCCAAAATCAAAATTTTCCGGGGTGCTGTCTCGGACCCGATAAAGTGGGGTTACGGGTACCCCTCAAACCCCCTTGTTAACTACGTGGAAATAATATAACACAACCCAACATTTTCCCACTTGTTGTTTTCTTTCCATAAGGGGCCACAGGAGAGCTTAGTCATTTTTCCAACCCTGAAACGCCATTGTTTTTCTACACCAGGAGAACTTCTCAGAGCTCACAGATTTTGTCAATGCATCTGCAGTATTCTTCAAAGTGTCCACCTTTACCAGCAACACCTTTTTGTCTTCTATCATATCCCTCACAAAGTGATACTGAACATCAATGTGCTATGTCTTTGAATGATATGTAGGGTTCTTTACCAAGAAAATTGCACTTTGGCTCCCACAGTCTATCCTTATAGCTTCTTGTACTAACCCCATACTTGAACACGATCTCTACAACCAAACTACTTCCTTGCTTGCATGAGTGGTTGCCATGTACTCTGCCTCTGTAGTTGATAGTGCCACTATAGATTGTTTCTTACTCATCCAACTGACTCCACCTCCAAATAGGATAAACACATACCCACTTGTAGATCTTCTTTGATCCAGATCTCCAGCCCAATATGCATCAACAAAGCCACAAATATCCAACACTCTTTCCAATCCTAGTCTTCCTTGGTAGCACAAACCATAATCACTAGTGCCATGCAAATACCTGAAAACCCGCTTCACTGCTATCCAATGCTCCTTTCCTGGTTTTGACATAAACCTGCTCAATACTCCCACTGCATGTGCAATGTCTGGTCTAGTACAGACCATTGCATACATTAGGCTACCGACTGCACTTGCATATGGAACACGAGACATATCCTCTTCTTCTTCTTATGTCTTGGGACACTATTCAGTAGATAATTTTACACCTACAGGAATAGGAACCTTCACCGATTTACTATCCTGCATATTAAACCTCTGCAATATTGTCTTGACATACTTCCTCTAGTTTAACCAGAGCTTCCTCTTTTCCCGATCTCTTTTAATTTCCATGCCCAAAATATAGTTTGCAGCACCAAGATCTTTCATGTCGAAGTTGGAGGACAATTTGGTCTTCAAATCCTAGATAATTTCTTTGTCATTTCCAACCCGCAACATATCATCCACATACAAGACCAGATAAATAACACGGTCACCAATTAATTTAAAATACATAAAATGATCTGCTTTGCTTCTAGTGAAGCCAAGTCCCCGTATAAATGTATCAAATTTCAGATACCACATCCTTGGTGACTGTTTTAACCCATACAGAGACTTCTTTAACTTGCATACTAGTTCTTTCTTACCCTTCACCACAAAGCCTTCAGGTTGTTTCATGTAGATCTCCTCTTCCAGATCCTTGTGAAGAAATGTTGTCTTCACATCCATCTATTCTACCTCAAAATCAAAAGTAGCAGCAATAGATAAAAGTAATCTAATAGAAGTTACCTTGGCAACAAGAGAAAAAATATCACCAAAATCAAATCCCAGCACCTGGGAATAACCTTTTGCTACCAAACGAGCTTTGTATTTCTCCACTTTTCCTTTTTCATTTGTCTTCTTTTTGAACACCCATTTTCTTCCAATGGGTTTCCTTCCGGCCGACAACTCCACCAGATCCCAGGCCTCATTTTTGTGCAAAGATGCAATTTCATCAACCATGGCCTCTTTCCAGAGTTTTCCATCCTCTGAATCCAATGTTTCCTTCACAGTTATGGGATCATCATCAGTAATAGATAAAGCAAAATTTGAACAAAAAGCAGATGGACTATACCTTTCTGGTTGCCTTCTTCTCGAATTGATCTTCTTACACCCGGAGTTTGTGGCTCTTCAACTTCTGATTCCCCCTCTGTTGTAAATTTTGATTCTTCCTCCTTTAACTCAAACTCTATCTTCTCAGGTTCCTTTGGTTGAATCTCATGTTTAATAACATCTTTCACCTCTCTGAAAACCACATCTCGGCTATACACAGCCTTCCTTGTTACTGGGTTCCAAAGCTTATAACCCTTCAAACCATCCTTATACCCAATAAAGATGCACTTTTCAGATTTACTATCCAACTTGGTTCGTTTCTCCTTTGGAACATGTACATATGCATCACATCCAAATACCCTCAGATGTGAAAGAGAGGGTTTCTTACTAGTCCATACCTCTTGTGGAGTCTTATCCTCCAATGTTGATGAAGGTGACCTGTTGACCAGGTAACATGCAGTATCCACTGCCTCTGCCCAAAATTCCTATCCTAACCCGACACCACTGAGCATGCTTCTTGCCCTTTCCATCAATGTCTTATTCATTCTTTCTGCAACTCCATTTTGTTGAGGTGTATATGGAGTAGTCTTCTACCATGCTATACCACACTTCTTACAGAATTCTTCAAATTCCTTACTACAAAACTCTCCACCATTATCTGTCCTCAGCACCTTTATCTTCTTCTCTGTCTGGTTTTACACCAGAGCCTTGAATTCTTTAAACCTGTCAAAGACTTCAGATTTATTCTTAAGGAAATATATCCATGTATTCCTTGAGAAGTCATCTATAAATGATACATAGTACATAGACTTACCCAGTGATGGAACCTTTACAGGTCCAAACACATCACTGTGCACAAGCTCTAATATTTGTTTTGCCCTCTTACTTCCAGAGGGGAAACTCACCCGATTCTGCTTCCCATATACACAATTTTCACACAAATCAAAATCCAGAGAGTTATTACTCATACCTTCTACCATACCTTTACCATGAAGTATTTGAAGGCCCTTCTCTCCAATATGTCTAAGCCTTTGATGCCACAACATGGTCCTCTCTCCAAAGATGACTAGATTTTCTGCTCTACTTTCAGGAACCACAGAATTGTTGTACCCATCAACAACAGTGCTAGCTTGCAGCTTGTATAGAGTTCCAGTCCGAACTCCTCACATCAATACCAGTGCTCCTCGAACAATCTTGCAGGTATCCTTCTCGAACACTATTTTTTACACCTGCATCATCCAGCTTGCTTACAGAAATCAAATTTCTGGCCAATGCAGGAATATGTAGAACACCCGGAAGTGTTCTAACCCTTCCACCTTGCAACTTCAACTTTACTTTTTTGTGACCAATGATTCTAGCCTTCTTGTCATCCCCCAAGAAGACATCACCACCATCATATTTCTCATAGTCGCAGAACCACTCTCTATGGGGAGTGAAGTGAAAGGATGCACCTGAGTTAATCAACCATGCCTCATGATCTACATGTGTACTTGAAGAAGCCAAGTACACATCCCCACCTTCATCTGAGGTGGTTTTCACCTCTGTAGAAGTAGCATCATCAGATCCCTTACCTTTATTAGGAGCTTTAGATTTATAGTCCCTTTTGAAGTGCCCTTCCTTTCCACATTTCCAGCACACCACCTTTATAGGTTTTCCTAGAGATTTAGATCTCCCACTCGATGACTTATTTTTGTTTTTGTTCTGGGACCGTCCTCGTACAAACAAGGCATCACCATTCTGGCTCTCCATATTTTTCCGTCTCATCTTCTCCATCAGCAAGGATGAGACTATTTCATCAAAATGCAAGGCAGTTGCATTGCTACCTATTGCAATAACCATACTACCCCACGAATCTGGTAGAGAACACAAAAAACTGATGCACTTTTCTTCATCTGAAATTCTAATATCAACAGATGCTAACTGACTTACCATAGTATTAAACGCATTCATATGTTCTATCACCGAGTCTCCATCTTTCATCCTCAGGTTATACAGCTTTTTCCGTAGGAACAGTTTATTCACCAGAGACTTAGATTGGTACAAAGTCCCTAACTTGTCCCACAAAGCCTTTTCTGTAGCTTCCCCTAATACATTCAACATATTGAATATGAGACACACAATCGTATTGTGCTCTTTGCCTTCTGATCCAACTTCTTCCATTCTTCATCGGTCACTCCCATTGGTTTAGTACTTGGATCTACTGTGATCCACTGATCTTTATCCACCAACAGATCCTACATCTTGAGTTTCCACAACTCAAAACTCTGACCATTAAATTTCTCGATCTCTATCTTTCTGCCACTCGCCATCTTCTTTCACCACCAGAATCGATCTCACAGTTCTCCCACTGAACAGGGTCTACCACAGGCCCGAGAAAAACCCCTCAGCAACAAAGGTGTCCCCTTGAAGCCAAAAACAGCTCTGATACCAAATGTAGGTTTTAACCTCGTACAGAAATTACCTGCATACTAATTCTAACATAGAAAAATAAGCAATGCGAGATCATAACACATAAAACACATATACACAGAGATTTTCCCACCGGATCCAAAAACTGGGACTACCAGCTTGATTGTTCATTATGTTCCTTTCAATGTTATAATACATATTTATACATGCTGAAGCATCCAATACCATGGACCGAAAACCATCGCATCCAATTCCATGGACCGAAAACCATTGCGTCCAATACCATGGACTGAAAAACCATCGCCTCCAAAAAACATGTGCAAAAATCATGCAAAAAAACATAGGTGGGTCTGCCCAACCTAGCATAGGGTCCAAAATCAAAAAATTTCGGGGCGCTACCCCGGACCCCATAAAGTGGGGTTACGGGTAGCCCTCAAACCCCTATTAACTATGTGGAAAGAATATAACACAACCCAACAACATCGTCAGAGACTACAGTTACTCCGATCATTTCTGGTACATCTGCCTTTACAAAAGAAGTTTCAAAGTTACAAGAGGACATTAGAACTAATCCTAGTGTAACGGTAGACACTTCTGTACCTAAAACTACATCTAGAGTTGATCCAGAACCCATCTCAGTTCAAACCGAGGCTACATTGGGACAAGTAGTTGTTCAAGAACCTCCCTTTGAGACTTAAGTTCACTTACCTAAACATCTGGAAGTTGAGTTTCATAATTCAGAAGGTGTAACCCCTCTAGTGTTTGTCACTACAGAAGCTATACCTTCTTCAGCTCCAGGAATATTTTACGGACCTAACGGTCTACCTCTTCCACTTGGTCTAATTATTATAGAGGAGATAGTAGAGGATCCTCCATCTAGTACCCCATTACATTTTGGAACTCAGATTCATTTGTGTCCTTCTACTCCTGAGTTTGGTTCTTTTATTCCTCCTTCATCACAAGTTCATCTCGAATCACTAGGAAATCTTTTGGATAGATTAGACATGTTTGAGCAACCATCGACATCTAGGAATGTGTCATCTGATACAGCTGTGGCAGAACTTCCTACTGTCATTCCTACAATGTTTGTTGGTATACCATCTGTTCCGGCTTGTTATCAATCAGTAGCTAGAGTCCACTCAGGGGCTACTTTGGCAACATGGTCTGCTCCTATTTATTCATCCGGAGTTCCATCTAGTATTTCTTATGTTGAAACTCAACAATTTGATCCTGCATGCTAGTATCAATTCGGGCATACCAGTTTTCAAAGACCAATATATCCTTTAAACACTGGACTTTCGCCATATGGAGGGCAGTACGCCTTTTCATTGTTTCCTCCTGGGGAACAACCATATGAGAGTTTCTAACAAAATTTTGGTCAAACTGGAATTACATCTAGTGGTTGGATACCAATACTGCCAGAACAACCAAGGGTTGTATATTCAACACAACTAATCCAAGTTGTGTCGAATATTCCCACTACACCTGCTATTATGACTGTGTCATAAGCACAAGCACAAACTATTGTGTCTCAACTTCAAGTCTCTCAGGTTGTGATACAATGGCTACTTGTCTCTACGGCTCAATCGCAACCTCAGGTTAGTGCTCCTTTATATGTAACGACTCAGGCACAAATGGGTATTGTTAATACACAACTTGGTCAACCTACGGCATTGGGTAACAACAAACGGTCTAACAACCATGCCAGCCGCAATACCATCAACCACATTCCAACAAACCCAACCTCAATTTGGGCTCGGTTTACAAGCTCAAACTGGGCTCAATACCAAGCCTACCGAGGACCTGAGCAACAAGGATTTGTAGGTTATGGGCAGCTGCATTTTCAAAACGGCTATCAACAACCACACTATACTGGTTATGTCCAACATCCTTATCAAAGTTACCAGCATCAAATACATTATGTTGGTATGCAAAGACCTACTGCTCAGGTGATTCCATCTTATCCTGGGTATGCTTCACCTAACCTGAATTAGCAGTTGCTTTTTGTAGCAACTCTGGAATTACCAGATTTGAACCGGCTAATGAATGATCCAATTGCATATGCCCGTTGGTGGCCAGCAATTCCTCATAAACTTCCTTATGATATTCCTAAATTCAATGGAAATCCAGGTGAAGATCCATCGAATCACGTAATGAATTTTCATTTGTGGTGCTCATCTAACACCCTAAATGATGTTTCGATTAGGCTTCGCCTTTTTCAAATAATACTCACTAGTCTAGCAGAAAAATGGTATATTGAATTTCCTAGAGCTTCGTTTGATAACTTCAACACCCTTGACACTACTTTTCTAACCCACTTTCAGTTACCGTCAGGTATGAAATGGGAACAGAACTTCTTACCAACTTTAAATAGACCACGACCACTCACATATCTAATCATATTCATGAGTGGCGGCGTCGTCGAATGGTAAAGATGTATGTTCCTGATCAGCTTTTAGCTGAGTGGTTTATTAAGTCCTTATTGTCATCTATCACTGAGGATGTGGCGAAAGGAGGAGCTGTCACTGAAGAGCAAGTCATTGCTCATGCCCAATATTTAGACTTTATCTATACTCTGTTTGGCACACTCTACGACAAAATTCCTGATGCTCCTAGACCAGAATTTTCTGTTCCACCTCCTCCTAAATCGAATAGGGACTCTCATGTCGGTGATGGTGTGATCGTTGCCTCAAGCACGCAAACTGCAAGTAATCCATTTGGTAAAGCTCTTGTTGTTTCTAGTCAAAATGAAAATGACAAACCTCTTGCCTCAGAGATTAATTCCATGTCATCTGACAAGGGAAAAAATCCAAAGAAACTAGGGGGCAAGAAGAAAGAGAAAATAATAAAAAGAAAAAGGAAAATTCAACTCCTAAAAAACCATCTAAGAACCCTACTGGGCCAAAGAAACCTCCTCATTTTCCATGTTTGATATGCAACGAGGAGCATTATACGAGGGAATGTCCACATAGATCTGAGGTTTCAAAACTTTTGAAGGCTTTAAAAACCTCAGCGGTGTTGACTAATCCGTTTCCAAACCTAGAAACTAATCTGGTTGCTATCGATAATGCTTCCACATCCCAAGTGCTAATGCTATCCATCTCGAAAAAGAAAAATGATGCTTTGGTATCAACAAGGAGTAAAGATTATGGGAATCCATCATCGTCGAACAACCAGGTTACTAATCAACCTAGTAGTTTGACAATGACTTCGCCAGAAGTTGTTCCACCCATTATTCCTGAATTAACTATAAAGCCACCAAAGGGATTCGTACATAAATTGACATTTAATCCTCGTGCTCGAGATGCTCAAAATTATAATATAGTGGAGGATCTAGCTCAATCGCCATCTGCTATGTCGACACTTGAGGTATTGCAAAATTGTCCCTCCCAAAAGCAGGCTTTGTTATCAGCAATAGGTGGGATCGATCCAACGGATTCCAATCTTGTGGCCTTTAATCATAAAGGATATACACCTCAGTTACCGGCCTAACTCGCTTTCCTTATACACGTAAAAGCCCTCAATAAAAATGTTCATCAAACCATCATTGATGAAGGGGCATCCACCTGTATTATGTCATTGAGTTTCTAGAAAAATCTTGGTTCACCACCCTTGTCGCGATCACCAACCACGTTAAAAGCGTTCGATGGAAGAATGTACACTCCATATGGGATCTTAAGTAACTTGCAAGTCGAAATAGGGTCAAGATAGTGGAAATTGAATTCGAGGTCATTGATGGAAACCTTGATTACAATATTTTACTAGGAAGGCCCTGGATTTATGCTATGGCTGCCATTGTGTCTACGTATCTTAGAAAAATTGCATTTCCCTTCCAAGGTGGAATCACAATCGTTGACCAACCAGCCTTTTTTGCTAACAGTTCACAAGATACTGGAAGCATTCCATTGATCCATGGAAGTCCACAATCGCTTCAAAATGTTGGAGTAGGTCTCCTAAAAGACCCTTCCTTAGTGGGTACTTTTGCCCTCCCGCCTCCGTCTGGTTTCGCAGAAGTGGCCACAGTGGAAACCTATCAAACGATCTCTTCTACATCATCTGAGTTTAAGAGTTTTGACTATTTTGATAGTGAGGATCATCATGAGGCATTGCCACCTATCCCCATCAAATTTTTTTAGCAATCAGTTTTCTGGGCTTGGGTGGCAAACCCGAATCAGCACTCGATGAGTGTTTGGGTAGATAGGTCTTTAGAATATGGTACCTCTTCTGATCCTTGGTCTCATATACATTCTACAGACGAAGGGATCATCCAATCAATGATGATAGAAGAGACGACGTGGGAAGATTACCACCATCGTTCCCACCTTCAAGTTGATGATGAAGATTATTCAAATGACCTCAATCATCCTTCAATTTTTGATTTTTTATTAAATTCTGTAAACACAGTAGATTCCAAGAAAAATCTGTCCAACATTGAAGAATATATTTCCATTAATATTTCGACCAAACCTAATATTGTAGAGAATATTCACGTTGGCAAACCCTGTTCTCCATCAAAACTAGAGATTTATTGTGCTCTTTTTTGTGAATTAAAAGATGTCTTTGCATGGTCATATGAAGAAATGCTAGGCATTGACTCAAGAATTGTTGAACACGAAATCAAGATGTATCCAGATGTCAAACCAATATGAAAACAACTTCGACCTATCCATTCGAAGAAAGCCATTGCCATTAAAGCAGAGGTTGAAAAACTTTTGCATTCTGGCTTCATTTACCCTATTCCTCTAACTGATTGGGTATCGAATATTGTTCCTGTGATAAAAAAACAAGGAACCATTAGAGTGCGCATCGATTATAGGGATGTCAATCAAGCATGTCCGAAGGAAAACTATCCTACACCCTTTATCAACCAAATTATTAATGAATGCGCCGGATGCAAAAAATTTTCATTCATGGATGGATTTTCCAGATACAATCAAATCAATATTCGCCCGCAAGACCAATCAAAAAATGCATTTATATGTCCGTGGGGCACATTCGCATATCGTAAATTACCATTCGGTTTGAAGAACGCAAGGGAAACTTTTCATAGGGCAATGAATTATGCCTTCCATGACATTAAGCACATCATTCAACCATATCTCGATGATCTACCTGCCCATTCGCAAAAACGGATTGATCATCCGCAGCATTTGAGAGCCATATTTTTACGTTGCCGAAAATACAAGATACGACTCAATCCGCACAAATGTGTGTTTTGTGTTGGTTCTGGTCGATTGCTTGGTTTTGTAGTTTCTAAGGACGGAATTCGACTCAACCCATTTAAGGTTTAGGCAATCCTCGACATGCCTCCACCTTCAAATTTGCTTCAGATTCAGAGACTCCAAGGGAAAGCTAACTTTCTGAGGAGGTTCATTCAACTTTACGCTGAGCTCGCTAAAGTTTATACACGTTTTTTGAAAAAAGGAGTGCCTTTCCACTGGGTTTAGGTTGCGCAAGCTTCCTTTGATGCTTTAAAATATTCCCTGATAAAAACATCATTAATGTATGCCTCTGACTATCAAAAAGACTTCAACCTGTATCTCACCATTGTAGATACAACCATCGCTATGGTTTTAGTGCAAAAGGATAATGGAATTGAACATCCTATATATTATTTGAGTCACAGTCTTAATGATACAGAAAGAAAGTACTCTTAAGTTGAAAAGTTGTCTTTAGCAACCGTTCAAGCAGTATAGAGATTAAGACACTATGTTCTCTTTTGCAAAACTACCATTGTATCAGATTGCAATCCTATGACCCACATTCTGTCGCGTCAATTACTGGGGGGAATATTCCAAATGGATAGCCATTTTGCAAGAGTTTTATCTAGAATTCACCAAATCCAAATCAAAGAAGTCTCTCATCTTTGTGGAGTTACTTTGTCACCTTCCTTTGTCATCCAACGATTTAACATCACAAGCATCAATCGTGGATGAGACTCTATTTCTGATATTGTCAAGTGATCCGTGGTACGGGGATATATTGGTCTATCTCCAAACCAAAAATTTTAGGCCTAACACCTCTCGCTCTGAGTAATGACGTACTCGATACCAAGCCAAAGACTATTTGATCATTGGAGATACACTTTACCATCGTGATGTCGATACAGTTCTACGAAGGTGCCTCACGCACGAGGAGGCCGAAAAAGTTTTGAATGATTGTCATTAAGGTTCTTGTGGGGGACATCTATCTGGTTACACTATTGCACAAAAGGTCTTATGAGCTAGTTACTTCTGGCAAACCATATTCAAAGATTGCATAATTGCAGTCAGAAGTTGCCATGCTTGTCAGATTCTTTATCACAAAACCAGATTACCACCTAGACCACTGCATCCAGTCATTGCTATTGGCCCACTCTCTAAATGGGGCATTGATTTCATGACATGTAACCCCACCTCGGCCGAGGGGCATGGGTATATTACAGTCGCTGTTGACTATTTTACAAAATAGGTCGAGGTAATGCCTACATTAAACAACAACGGCGAAATGGCTGCTCTTTTCTTTTTCAATCATGTAGTTTCTAGATTTGGTGTACCACAGGCTATAGTCACAAATCATGGGTCGCATTTTCGCAACCACATGATGATTGAATTGACTACCAAATTAGGACTGTCCCATGATAGTTCTAATCCATATTATCTGTAGGCTAATGGACAAGTTGAGGCAATCAACAAAGTCCTTAAGTGCACGCTGCAGAGAATGATCGGAGTCCACAAATAGATTTGGCATTTAATCATGTACTTAGCTCTGTGGGCATATAGGACTTCAGTGAGAAATGCGACCAGATTTACACCCTTTCAGTAGGTGTATGATCTAGAAGCAATCTTACCAATTCAGTGTGAAATCTCATCCCTCAAGCTTGTAATCGATCTGCTTCCTGAAACTTCTGAAGAAGAGGCTCATTTCTTGGAGTTAATCCATCTAGATGAAACTCGTCATGACGCCGCGTTGGCTAACGAAGCACAAAAGAAATGTGTCAAGGCACAATATGACAAAAATGTCAAGCCTCGTGTCTTCTCAGAAGGTGACCTGGTCTTGCTTTACGATCAGGATTCTGACAAATTAGGAGCAGGTAAATTCGAACCATTATGGATGGGCCCTTACATTGTTAAATGAGTATTGACAAAAGGAGCCTATGAGCTAGTCGATTATGATGGTATTCCACTGTCGCAGTCCCAGAACGGGTTGTATCTTAAACGTTACTATGCTTGATTAAGTATAGTAAACTCATTGTACATATGCTTTTATTGCATTTTTGAGTGTTTTCTTTTAGAGTTGTCAGTTTGGCTTGGTAATCCCCTTTACATTCGTTGCAGATGTCAGACTTTTTGGAGCCATTTGTTGGGTATGCCGATGAAGCTAGTCGTAGTACGCAGAACCTATCTTCTGCGGCCTCGGCCATTTTTGCTCCAAGCAACGAGTTAGTGAGTTTTAGGGGTATATGTATTGGTCGATCGATGAACAACATCGCTGAGTATAGTGCATTGATTAAAATTCTCTCTGATTCCATTTCACATGGAATGCGCCGACTCATTGTTAGGCTAGATTCACACCTCATCATTCTACAGCTTACTGGCATTTATTCCATTCGGAACCCAACTATTTATCGCATGTTCCTAAGAGTTAGGATTTTGGAAAGGTATTTTTATTCCATTAAATATTAACATTTACAGAAACTTAAACACATTGACTGATTCATTAGCGAACTATGTGTTAAATAGACATTTGCAGCATTTGTAAAGAAAAAATTTCACATTAATATTTGCACCACTCAACCAAAATAAAACTCCAAAAATCAAAGTAGATAGTTGTTTATAGTTTTTACAAAATGTTTTGTGTCCAAGACAAAATCGTTCATCTAACCAAGAAACTCAAAATGAACGCAGAAAAACATCCTAGACTAGTGATGCTGGTGATAACATGTCACCGCCTGTGCTATCATGCGTAGGAGCCTAGTCCAACGACTCGGTATGCCAGTAGTATGGCACTGCAACTTCAAAGGTAACTCACCAGTCCTGACATCCTGAATTCCAAGAGTGAGGCCCTCGATCTGATCCTGCAACACTGTCAGGGTCTCTGATATGTCCAAATCCCGAAGGATGGCCCTCCCTACAACCTCCCCTGCTGGAGAATCATCTGCTGCCCGTGGGCATGCCACTAGTCGCACTGGTCCAATATCTAGACATACATATAAGTTTTTTTAGTCTTGGTAACATAAAAAACACAAAAACATTATAAAACTAAAAAACAAATATGTGGTCGAATCATTTTACCTATAGCACTCCATTTCTCACCAGCTGGTAATGCCAAATCTGGGTCGCCTCGGAAATCCATCCCGACGTATCGATACTCGGAAAATACCATCTCCTGGTGGTTGAACCACTTAAAAAAGGCATCAGAGAAGGAAATCTATGACTAGTCGGCATGTCTGGCCATAAGATCCACCCATCTTTGCATCTGTGGTTCCCTTGGTGTGGGCAATCCTAGTGAAATGATTTGAGGTTGCATCAGTGGAATTCTCTCCAAAGAAAAATCAGTTAATATGGATCCATAACAAAAGTTCTTGGTTCTTCCATTCTTTACTTTGAACAATTGTTATTTTATGACAGGAAGTATCGCCTCACACCAATTGAACACCTTCGGTTCAATACATTCCAAGGCGTACTGCATGTAAGATCTGTTCGCTAAATGTAAGGTCGCACTGCCAGCCAATCTAGAAAAGGTAAATAAAATTGTCCTCAAAGGTCGATCAGTGATGTCCCAGATGTTAATCTTACCATCTCTACTGGGTTGAGATCCATCCCTGTAGAACTAACGAATGTGATCTTTCACAAATTCGCCCCCACGAGAAAATCCTGATAGTGAAAGAGGGGCACCATGCCTCAACAACCCCGTCAGAAAGTAAATATCCTTGACCGTGAGAGGAATATATTTACCTCTGATCTGGAATACCTGGTCAATAGGATCCCAAGCATCGAGAAAATACTGCAACAAATTGATCTGTTGTCTCATGCTGGATATGCGGAAGAACTTCAGCAAGCCACAGTTTCTTAATGCATCCATTGTGCCCTGGTCATGTAAAGAAATCATGTCCTCCTCTTCATGTTCTCATTCACGCCATGTGACAACCATCTTGATCCAACAAATATCTGAAATGCAGACAAAAGATGAATTAGGATCCAAATTTGAGCAAAAACAGGCAAAAACTTGATGAAAAAACACTGTGTAAAGTTTCCATTCTGCGCCCATCGCACCCTACCTTTGAGCAAGGTGAGATGCATACTAATTGGCCAGTGTACAACTCAGTATGCATCACACCTTTCGATATAAGCTAGGTGCGATGATTGGGGAATGAAATCTTCAAACCCCAAGGGCCCAGAAATGTGGAAAAACTAGCTCAGAATCAAGAAAAGATGGAATGAAAATGAAGAGCTCAAGGATAGCTCCTACCTAGTCCTGACGGCACGGAGAATGGTCCACAGGATCTCTCAAAATCAACTGGTGAAATTTGAGGCGGAAAACCACTCCAGAGCTCCAAAATCCAAAATTTGAAAAGAAATGATGAAAGTGAAAAGTAAAACTACTTTTTATGTTTACTATTCATGTACTTCAAGTAAAATGTTAGTTTTAATTCTTTTTCATCCATATATATGTATTTCTAATCAATTTGATGGAGTGATTGGGTAGGTTGAATGACTGAAGAAAGAATCTGATGTGCTAAACAATGAATTGAGTATCTTTGACCACTTCTCCAAGCATAGTTTTGTCGTTTCGAGCTTGAGTAAAAATGCAACTGATTCCAAGCATAGTTTGTTCATTTCAAGTTTGTGTAAAAAAAATGAAACAGAATCCAAGCATAGTTCCCCCATGGTTCAAGCTTGTCAAAAAATGAACCCACTTTCAGGTAATTAACCTCTGTGATTTCCATTCTATCAGCCTTTCGAACCTTAGTTGTGTACCTCCCATCACATCCATCCCTTTGGCCGATCATACGCTTCCACTTGATTGTTTTACCACTTTTGAGGAATAGTTGCGATGAGTGGTCTTATTAGCCAGCCTCTTCACAGAATTCAGCATGTTTTGAGAAGTTCCAAATTCACTAGAACCAGTTGCTACCCTAGACACCACTCGTTTCTCAAATCGAGTCTCCTTTAAACCCTTTTTAGACTCGTTAAATATGAAAAGATTGTCAAGCGCCGACCTTTCTAGCTCGTTAAAGTGTTTGGAAATGTCATTCCTCCTGTATGATTTTATAATTTTTCGGACCCGAGTGATTATCTTACTAAAAAGTCGAGCGCTTGTATTTTTGGCTCGTTAAGGTGATCGGAAAAGTCATCCCTTTTGTATTATTTTATACTTTTTCGGACTTAAGGGATTATTTTACAAAAAAAACTTTTGGAGTTTTCTTTTTGTCCCTTTTCAAACTCTCTAAACATGAAAAGGACCAAGTTATCCTTGTCGTTAAACTCGTTAAAACAATAGCGATAAAATTTTCCATTCTAGACAAGACCAAGTTTCACTATCGCTAGACTCGTTAAAATATAGCGGCAGGTTTGCCCGAACGGCGAATTATAGAACAAGCATATGTTATCCTCCTCAAGCTTGAAAAAAATAAAGAGGTACTGGTCAACAATGACTGGGGAAAAAGGGAAAAACGTTGAAGAATTTATGGTAGCAAGTCGCTCTTGAAGATGACACTTTCACTCCATCACCATGATTGAGTCGAGTTGGGTTATTCTGTTCGCCGGTCATCTCACCATTGGTCTTTCACACCATTCATCTTGTTGGGTTAACGCTACCAATCCATCTTAGTGTCACCGACATATTCAAGAGAAGTCATTCAGTTGAGAAACCACAATCCAGTTAATGTCTCATCCACTGCAATACCTCCAGCCTTCATTTTTTCATGACCGCCATTCCTATACCTTGTGTCGTCAGTTCAATTTCACCTCCAGAAATCATTTGGTTCGTTTCGTGTCGTAGATGTGGGATACATTAAGGCCCTCCTATGACGAGTCACTTCTTGTCGACATCAGCTCATTATCCAAGAAGTTGACTTAGAAACACCCCTTTCAGTGCTTTGAATCTTGCATGCATCAAGGGCAAGTTTCTCACTTCCGGCGATAGGTTGACATCAATGGCCTTCAAATGAAATATTTTGCGTGGTGTTCAACATCAGATCATATATTCACACCATGTGAATTGTACTATAGTACCTTGAGGGTTATTATCATTATTGGTGATTCCTCTTGTGTCTATTAACAACTCACATTATTGGCTGGTAATCAGGTGATATCTTTCCATGTTCAACTTCAGAACATCTCTTCACATGGATTGACTTGTACATCGGGTGAAGATTGAACGAGTTTGAAGACCCTGGATCTAGTTTCATCCATCTGGGCTACGATATATTCAGGGATATAAAAACATCAAATGTACAAAGGCGCTGTATAGATGGTCATCCAAACCAAGGATGATGACTCTACATCTGAAGAATCACTAGTCTGCATCTATAGACGACTATCTGATCTATGTACATGAAATGAATTTATAAAGTTGAGCATGGGAATGCCTCCCTCAGCTAGATCATGAAAATTATATTATGATGATGTATTGTATTGTAACTTATGCAGGTCACCTTCTAGTTCGAAACCTCGGATCCTCATGATAAAGCATTTCACCCGACATCAATATTTACGACTTCATGCTTTAGGGGGAAACTATTATAGACATATCTGGGCACATCAACCCCAAACTTATATGTCGATAAACTAGGGCTCTTCAACCCTTAAAAGAGTTGTTTCATACCTTAAAAGAACATATTCATCTGATTACATCATTCCCCAAAAGTTCCATGTTATAGGACGAATTGACCTCCTAATCAACTCAGAGGTGAAAGACAAGATTACTGAAGCAATGACCACAATTGCAGGCCCAAAATCCACACTAACGCTCTCTATACACTGACAACCTACTTTATAAAGCTTGTTAACAAGCATAAAGGAGCGTTAGTCACCCTGCTAACTCTTGTTGTTAGACTAAGGGGAGCGTTAGTGAACTTAAGTGATGTTCAAAAGGTTATGCCAATGAATCTGCCCATAAATATCTAGATATTAAATCCCTAAATTTGTGCAAGAAAAGCAAGGAAACTCCAAAAATCAAGATATTTGGAGAAATTCTATTATGAGAATGAACGAAAATGGGAAAAAGCTTGTAAATAGGGTAGGTTCATGGTTTTTGCCCTAATGAACTCTAGATGGAGCTTGGCAGCCCTAATTTGATTGCTATATAAGCAACGAGAGGGCCATTGCAAAAGGATCAGAGCATTTGGAAGGATAGCCCATAAAGCTATTATGAACTGTCATATTCTTGAAGGAGCTAGCTAAAAGAAGGAGAGGGAGAGAGGAAGAAGGGGTAAGGAGCTAGCTGATACAACGGATTGTTGTAATCACTCTTCCATTTTGAATATAGAATTGCAGTTGTGTTCCCTACTCCAAAGTGTTGGTGATATTGTGCATTTATTTGTTCATTCTGATGCTTGTCAAGTTGAGTAGTTAAAGTTATACATTTATACATGTTTGTTACAGATTCTTACATTTATTTTCAGAAGCATATGTTGTGATTGGTTTTCCTTGTCCTTTGTGCAGGAATTATCTTGGAGCCAACTCAAAAGGAGTTCTTCTTGCCGCACAGAGATCTCCAAGCGAATCTAGAAGGAACCAAAGGTGAACCTCTTTCCATACCTTGTCGATTTATGTTTGATAAATGAACATGTGTGTAACAGGTAGATTTTGCAGATAATCTTACAGTTTTTCGAAGGTCCCGGGAAGGCCTTTAAGGGTAGTTTTCATCTTATGCATTTTACCCCATAGTAGAATTGGCGACTCTGTTGGGGACTATACATCTAGTTCCCGGTTACCCGAACTCCTCTTAGATCTTCTCTTTCTTCTATGAGCTTCCTGCTTCTTCAAATCCTTTTCTGATCCACCATCTATCTTGTTGCATCCTGCAAAGTTGCATTCTCCTCAGAAACTGATCCTAAAAGCCCTCTTTTTGAGCTATTTCCCTCACTAACGCAGGCTGCTAGTCTACACAGAGCTTTATAAAGCTCTTTGACTGTGCATAGGGAGCGTTAGTGGCCAAACTAACTCTCTGTTTACAAAGAGACAGAGCGTTAGTTACCCATTTCCATGTTTTTCAAGAGATTTTGTGGACCAAAAGGGGGGGAACTTGTCTCAGGGGCTAAAGTAAGATCTGCAACAGTATCATGCTAACAAATTTGGTGTCTTAAAAATTTATTTTTAAGAAAATGTTTTAGTTTTTCTCTCTTAAAAGTCATTTTTTTTGAAAGAAAAGTTGATAAACTGTATATCTCCTTTTGTCGAAATAGTTGTAGGTTGTTTCATTTTGGTTTTCAGTAGTTGTTAGGGAATATTGAGAAAAGAAACTTTCGGTTATGCACGTGTTGAATGGCTTTAGATGCACTGACGAATCCATGAATATGTGAAATGATACATGTGTAGAATAAGACTTGTTTGCATAAGAACTTGATTTTTTTTTTCAAAGCATTGTTCTGCATGGTTTATTGAGTTGAGAGTCTGTTGTGGGGAAAAATGCCTATGCAGGACGATCCTATCCACCTAAGGTGTGACAGTGCCTTAGCAACAAACAGAAACAACTATTCTAGTATTCTTCCTTTATGAAT